>JAIUJO010000151.1:523791-973326 GCA_023846275.1 Vanilla planifolia | reverse complement strand
GCACCTATGTATGTATGCATGTGAGTGTGCATGCACGAATGCATGTGCATGTTTGTGTATATGTAGATGCATGTGTGTTCATGTGTACATGTGCTTGTGTATGTGTTTGTGAATGTGTGCATGTGCTCATAAGAGATGAAATTTGAGTGAGTGCGTGTTTGTGTGTGTGTGTGTGTGCAAGTGTGCATGTGTATTTGTGTGTGTTGTGTTTGTGTGCATATATTTGTGTGCATGTGTGTGAGTTTGTGTGTGCATGCATGTGTATGCATATTAATGTGTGTAGGTGTGCATGAGTTTGCATGTAGATGCACATATGTGTGAATGTATGTGTCTATGTGTGTGCATGTGCTTGTGTTTATGCATTTGTATGTGTGTATGTTGGTTTTTATGTTTTTGTTTTAGTATGTTTGTGTTCATGTTTATGTTTGTGCATGCATGTGCTTATCATTCTATGTGTGTATGCATGAATGCTTGTGTATGTGGATGTTCATATTTGTGCATGTATGCACGCATTTGTATCCCTGTTTCTATGCATGCATTTGTATGTGGGTATTTGTGTTTGCTCGTCCATGTGTTTGTTCTTTTGTGCACATGTTTAATAGTATGGGTGTACCTGTGAGAATGTGTACATATGTGTTTGTGTGTGTCTGTATGTGTGCATAAGGTGTTTTCATGAGTGTATGAGTGCCTATTTTTCTATGTTATGCAAGCATGTGTGTGTCAATATATGTGGGCGTGCACATGTGAATGCATATTTTCATGCATGTAGATCTAGATGTGTGTGCATGTCCCTGCTTGTGCTTATGTGGAGGTGCTTGTGTGTGTGCATGTATGTGTGTATTTGTACATGCATGTGTGTGTGTGTTTGTTGATGTGCATGTGTGTGTGTATGTGTATGTTTGTGCATTTGTGGGTGTGATTGTGCATGTGTTTCTTTATATGTGTTAGTGCACATAAGGGTGTATAAATGAATCCAAGCACATATGTGAGTGTGTGTATGTGTCTTCATGTTTGTGTATGTGTGCATGTGTATGACTCTATTTGTGAGTGTGCATGTGAGTGCATATGTCTATGCACGTGCATGTGTGTGAATATGTGTGCATGTGTGTGCATGTGTGTCCATGTGTATGTGTGTGCACATATGTGTACATGTGTGTGTGGTTTTGTGATAGTGCATCCAAGTGTATGCCTATGTGCTTGTGTGTGTATACTTGCTTATGTATGTGTGTACATGTGGAAGCATGTGTATCTCTGTGTCTGTTTTTGTACATAGGTGTCTTTACATGTGAGTAAGTGTGTGCATCTATAGGTGTATGCTTATTTTCTTGTTTATATGTATGCATGAGTTTCTATGTTGTATGTGTGTGTATGTCTAGCTACACACATGTGTGAATGGGTGTATAGAGATGCATGTGTGTGTGTGTGTGCACATGCATATGGTAGTGTGTGTCTTTTGCGTCTATGTGTGCTTGAAAGTGCATGTATGGCCATGTGTCTATGTACCTATGGGCACATGTGTGTGCACTTTTCTTTATGTTCAAACCTTTGTGTTGGTGTGTGTGGTTGTGTGTGTGTGCATGGTGTGTGCATCTTTGTGTGTGCTTATGTTTGTGTGCAAGTGTGTGTGCGTGTGCTTATGTGGCTGCGCATGTATTCTTATCTGTGTGTGTATGTGCACGTGAGTGCTTATGTTTGCGGGTGCATGCATATGTCTTTGTTATTTTATGTTCATGTGTGTGTCCATGTGTATTCATGTGTGTGTGCTTAAGTATGTGTGCATGCATGCATATATGCATGTGTGCATATACTTGTATGTGTGTGTGCATGAGTGTGGGTCTGTGCATGTACATGTGTGTGTGTGTGTGTTCGTGTGCATGTGCATGTATATGTATATGTGCATTCATGTGCGAGTGTATGTGTGCGTTGTTCATGCATGGGTGCATGTGTGTGTATGTGTGCATGTGTTTACACATGTAAGTGTGTGTATCCTTATGTGTGTTTGCTTGTGTTTGTATGGCTTGTGTGTTCATGTTCTTATGTGCATGTGTGCAAGCATATGCATGTATGTGTGTATGTGTCTGTGAGCATGTGTTTGTGTTTATGTGTGCAGGTGTGTGTGTGTGTGTGTGTTTGTTTATGTGAGTCGGGGAGGTGCGTATTAATGTGTGTGCATGCTTGCTCATGTGCATGCACATGTGTGGCTATTAGTATGTATACACATGTGTGTGGGTATGGGTTTGTGGCTATGTGTGTGTATTCATGCGTGAGGGTGTTTCTAGATTTGTGTGTGCACATGTGTGTGTTTATGTACATGCTTGTGTGTGGGTATGTATAAGGCACGAACAATTGCATACATGAGAGTGTGATTGTGTGTGTTTGTGAGTGATCCTATGTGTGTATGTCTACATGTGCAAGTGTGTGTGTGCATATGCATGTATGCATGTGCGTGTATGTTTTAATATGTATTCATGTGTATTTGTGTGTATGTGTGTGAGCATGTGCAAGCATGTGCGTGTGTGTACACGTGTGTATGAGCGTGTGTAACTGTGCCTGTGTACGTGCATGTGTATATGGACATTTATATGTGCATGTGTGTATGTGTATGTCAGTGTGTGTGCATGTGCGTGAGTGCTAGTGTGTGTATGCATATGTAGTTGTATGTGTGTGTGCATGTTATTATGTTTTCAAGTGCATGTATGCTTATGTGTTCATGTATGGGTCATGTTTGTGTGTGTATTTCTATGTGTTTGTGGGCATGCTTCAATGTCCATGGTGTGCATGTCTGGGCATGTTTGTGCATGTCTATGCGTGTGTTTGTATGTGTGTGTGCATGTAAGCGTGTGCATGTGTGTTGGTTGTCTGCATGTGCATCCATGCATGTGTGCAAGTGCATATGAGTTCATGCACACATGCATTTTTTGTGTGCATGTGTATCCTTTAGAGTGTACATGTACGTTGTTGTGTGTGTGTGTGTGTGCATTCGCCATATAGGCATGTGTGCATTTACATGCACTCGTGTGTTTGGGTGTATGTCTGCATTTGTGTGTGTGCATGTGTAATTGTGCATGTCTAAGTGTATATGTCAATGTGCATGTGTGCACGTGCATGTGTGTGTGAGAATGCGTGTGTTAGTTCATGTGTGTGTGTATGTATTTGTGCATGAATGGTCATACGCATGTATGTGCATGTCTCTACACATGTCCATTCAAGTGTTTGAGCCTATGTGTGTGCTTGTGTTTGTACTTTTGCAGGTATGTGTGTGTGTGTGCATATGTACGCATGTACATGTGCCTCTATGTGCATTGGTGTACACGTGTTTGCATGTGTGCTTGTGTATGTGCGTGTGTATTTATGTGAGTGCATGCTTATGTGTGTTTTTGTGTATTAATCTACATGCATGTGTTTGCATATATTTGTGTGTATGTCCATATGTTTGTGCATGTGCATGTATGGAGGTTTTTTTTTCATTTATATATATATATATATATATATATATATATCTGTGTGTGTGTGTGTGTATATGTTTATGCATGCATGCATGCATGTATGTGCAAGTATGTGTGCGTGCCTTTGTTTGTGTCAGCGTGTGCAAGTATGTGTGCATGCCTTTGTTTGTGTCAACGTGTTTACATGTTTGTTCATTTGTACGTGCATGTGTGCGCTTGTGTGTCTATATATGCACATGAGCCTGAGCATGTGTGTTGTTTATTTACGTGTGTGTGTGGGTGTGCATGTGTGCATGTGGTTTTACGTATGTATGCTTTTGTGATCATATGTTCTTATATTTGTATGTGTGTCGATGATTGTATGTGCATATGCATTTAAGCATTTGTGCATAAATGCATGTATGTGTGCATGCATGAATATGAGTACATGCCATATGTGCATGTGTGAGTGCGTGTGTGTTAAGTGTTTGTGTGTGTGTGCATATGAGTGCATGTGTGCATTTATGTGTGTACATTTGTGCATGAGTGCATGTGTGTTTATGTTTGTTTTAAGTATGCATATGTGTCAGTTCTTGTGTGAGCATGTGCATACAAATGTTTGCAACTATGTGTATGTATGTGCATGTGTATTTATATATATGTGTGTGTGAGTGTACATGTGTGTACACTAGTTATGCCTATCTGTATGAATTCTTAAAGGTATTGTGCTTGCATGCATGTGTGTGTGCAATGCCTATATGTGAATGTGTGTGTATGTATCTATGCATTTAAGACTATGTGTGTGTGTTGGAGTGGTTGTGTGTTTATTAGTGTGTGTGTGTGTGTGTATGTGTATGTGGGTGTAGTTGTGTTTTTGTCGATGTGTGCATGTGTGTGCCTATGCAATTATGTTTGTATGTGTAGGGCATTTGTGTGTGTGTGGGTGCACATGTGCACATGTAAATGTGTGTGTGTGAGTGTGAATGTATGTGGGGGTGTGTGTGTGCAAGTGTGTGTTCTGTAAGCATAGGTGCATGCATGTGTGTGTGTGAGCACATGTACATTTGTATGCATATGTGTGTTTGCTTGTGTGTGCTTTTGTATGAGTCATGCATGCATGTGTTATTCCTATATCTATCTCTATGTGTGTATGCATGTGTGTGAGTGGGTATAAGTCTGTATGCATGAGCACATGTGTGTGCTTGTGTGTGTTTTCATGTGTGCATGTGTGTGCACAAATTTATGTTTGGCTATTTTGTGTGGATGAGTGTACATGTATGTCTATAGGTGTGTCAACTTGTACCTATATATGTGTGTGTGTACATGTACTTATGGGGGTTGGTGGTTTTTATGTGTGTGCATGCATGCATAAGAAGATATGTTTTTTCTGTGTGTGTGTATGTGCATGCATACATCCATATCTGTGTGTCCATGTGTTTGTGTGCTTGCATATGTTTGTGTGAATGTGTGGGTTCTTATATGTGGGTGCATGGGTGTGTGTGTTCGTGCTTGCTGGTGTGTTGGTTTACTTATTTGTATGAGCATGTGCCTCTATGTTTGGGTGTGTGTATGTCTGTGTTTGTTACATCTACATGTGTATGTAGATGTGTGCATGCATGAGTGAGAGTGTTAACGTGTGTGTGGGCATGTGCTTATTTATGCATGTGTGAGTGTGTACATGCACATATATATGAATTTGTGTGTTTGTAGATCCATGCATGTGTATGCATGTGTCTATTTGTGCATGCATGAATTTTACTATGTGTGTATGTGCATATGTGTATGTATGGGTGGTTTTTATTATTGTAAGTGTGCATATCCGTGCGTATGTGTTAGATAAGTGTACAAGAACTTTTTTGTGTGCACCTATGTCTTTGTTTGTGTATGTTTATGCCTATGTGCTTACATGTGCATGCGTGTGCACATATCTGTGTGTGTGCATATATGTGTGCTTGTGTATAAGTTTGTGTATGTTTAGAGGTGTGTGGGTATGTGTGTACATGCATGTATTCATGTGTGTTTGTGTGCATATGTCCATAGCTACTTGCATATGTGTGTGTGCACATTTGAGCATGTGATTGTATTCACGTGTGTATATGTGGGTGCGTGTGTGCATGTTTGTGGGCTTGTGCATGTGTGTGTGCATGTATGTGTATACATGTGTTTGTATATATATATGTGTGTGTGCATCTATGTGCATGCATGTTTCTTTGCGTGTGTACGCTTTCACGTGAGTGTGTGTTTGTTTGTGCATTCTATGTGTGCACATTCACTTGCACAAATACATGTGTGTATTTATGCATGTCTCTTTTTATATGCAAATATGTGTGTACATGTCTGTGTGTGTGCTTCTATGTTTGTGAGTATATGTGTGTGCTTGTGTGATTGTGTATGTGCTTGTTTGCTTTTTTGTGTGTACATGCAAGTGTCTTGTGTATATGTGTGCTTACATAAGTGTGTGTGTGCATCCTTGTGCATTCGTGTGTGTGGGTGGTTGCGTATGCTCGTTTGTGTGCACGTTTGTACATGTTTATGTGCATGTAAGTGCTTATTGATGTAATTTGTGCTAAGCTAATGCATAAGAGATGAGTAAATTATTTTTTTTTAACCTTTTTACTAGTTTGAAAACCTTTTCTTAAACTGAAATTTTGTAATTATAAAATTGTTGATTTATTATTATTTAAATAAAAATATAATGGGAAAAATAATGATTTTAAAATACCTTTCAATAAAATATTTTATGCTTGATAAAAATAATTTTGAATATTATTTATATATATATATATATATATATAATTAAATGATATTAAATAAAATAAATATCATAAATTACATAACAACAAAGAAAATAAAACTACAAAGGATTTTTAAGTAGTTCACTTTAACTCGTGCCTACTTCCTAACCTAGTATACTTGACCAAGATTCCACTAACAAAACCATTTTCTTTCACCATAGCATTTAAACTTAATCTTTACAACCACACCTTTGTGCTACAGCATATAGGGGTTCATTATCATAATTTTAATTATAAAAGTTTACAATATTAATGCACAACAAAAAGGTAATAATTAATCACAACATTCTATTATTCACTGGTAAAAATATATATATAACATAGGTCTATAGATAATGATGTTGGAATATGAATTTACTTATGAAAAAGTTTGTAACAACCTAAATGACCTAATTTTGAAATATTAAATCAAAAGATTATCAATATGTACTAGCATTATTAAGAAAAATAAAATCAACAAAGATTTTTCATTATTATGAACTTTTCTAGAAGACTAAAAGGAAATAAGAAAATGAACAACCAATTGAAAAATAAGACATGATTAAGATGTGCAATCAAAGAAAAATCTGAAGCAAGAAAGGGGTAAAATGAGTTGCAAACACAACTCCAGCAAAGGTGTCAAAATCAAATTGCAATTCTTTGTTTTGCATAGTCTCTTCTCAAAATATTAATGTAGTATGGTAAAATCAACTTTATCCAACTCCTAAGGCTTGTCTATGTATATTCACATATTATAAATTAAAATATAATTTTTAAATAGCTAGAAAGGTCCTCAATGTAGCCATTAGCATTTCTACAATCAAAACAACTACAAATAGTTTTTTGGAATGTTGATTATGAACTAGAATAGTGATGACCATCCAATATGGGAAAACAAAAAACAACTACTTAATCAAAATGCAAAATAAAGGGTCCAAATCTAATCCAAAATGGATTTGATCTAGTTGATATATTCAACATTTTGGATGTACGATGATGATATGTAAGAGCACTTTTCACAATGGTAGAAACAATCAAATCCATTCAATTGAGCTTTAGGAATGGACAACTAGACTAATGCACAATTAATAAATGTAGAGAAGATCTCAACCATTTGATTAGATTTTATGTATCGATGGTGTGATGAAAATTACTATTCAAAATGACAAAACTGATCTCAACCATTTGATTAGGCTTATCCTATAAGGGGTTAAATGGAATCCACTAATCACAAAAGTGGGCATAATCCTGACCATTCAAGGGCAAAAATGCATGATCAGATGACACCGAGTTACTCCAACTTTGGCTAAAATAAGCACTGAAATCTTAGTCTCATATTCTCTAATTGCTATGGATTTTTCATGTTATAAGGATTCCTCACCTCTTATAAAATGAGCCAATACATGGGATAAATAATCACATTAGTAGACGATTTAGAGATGAACTTTTCATTGTTAGCTACTCCTCCAAAAGTTTAATCAATGACCCCTTGATATGCCACTTAAGCGACACCCATAGCCACAAAAACTATTTAATATTTCTTGACTTATGGATTATTCAATGATATATTTAGTTAAAATTCTCAAATTGATTGATCCTCTAGGAGCTTAAGATACATGAACTAAAAGGTACTCCAAAAAAATATTAGAGAAACTAACACAATAGTTTTGTTGCATCAAATAAGTGGTGTCATGACCAAGGGTATAACAATCTCTTCCTATTGATGATAACAAAACCATTAAGAAAATAATGAAATGAAAAGATAGAAATCATGCAAGCATACACATGCTTCTCTATAATATATAAAGTTCATATAATTATGCCATAAACTCGGGATGTAAAGAATATGTTTCATTTTTCACAAATCTCTCCCTTTTTGTTTGCATTAAAAGATAAAAAAAAGTAAAGGATGTAAATAAGGGATGCACACAATAATAATATTTGTGCATAATTTATATTTTAAAAAGTAAGGGTACAAGCTATAATATATATTTGTTGGAAAAGATCTTATAAAAAAAATGATTTATCAATTTTTAAGCATAAAAAGATAATCATTAAACTTTATACAGAAAACTATTAGCAATCTTGTACAATTATAATAATACTAATTAACTTGTCATATATTTTATCCATGTTTAGTTTAATAATATTGATCATTTTAAACTATGTTACTTTATTTATATATGTTTTAATAATTCTTATGAGGCCTTAACTTAAAAAAAAACCATGAGATCAAATATGCTTACAAGTACCATCAGGTCACCTTTGTATTCGATAAGTCAAGTATTAAATATTTAACATTTTATTCTAATGGGTTTGTTTAGTGTGAATCAAGTATAATTTTTAATGAACAAGCCATGCACCATTGAAGATGGTGAATCAATGGTCTTCAAAGAACCTTGGAGTATTTAGCAAGTTTGAAGGATTGAAGACATATGCACCAAAGTGTTAATAAGTTTTCTTTATATGAAATAGAATATTAGCTTGTTGATTTTAAGACACTCTAATTTTGTATCAATTTCAAATCACTTCAAGCATCAAATTGTTCAATCATCTTATTTATTTAGCAAATGAATAAGATTATTTTCTTAATCTCATTACCCATTTCTTAATTAAATTCTATCCTTGTCAAATTCCATGTTAGTTTACTTACTAAGCATTGATTAAACTAATATATATATATATATATATATATATATATATATATATATATATATATATATATATATATATATATATATATATATATATATATATATATATATATATATATATATATATATATATATATATTTCTACCACAACCCAACTTGTGCCCAAGTGTAAAGCTTCTTGGGTTAGGCATGTCCAAGCAGTCACTCGTAAGCTTTGGGTCAGGAAATAGTCGAAACCAAATCTAGTAGAGCCCATTCTAGCTAATGATGAATTCTTGAATAGAATGGGGTAAGACATTGGGTGAAGTCAGGTAGCACTCGAACTAAGTAATGTATTAGTTGACTCGCATAAACCTTTATATTATGAGTACGCCGAGTGGATGAATTCTTGACCACACAAAGGGAGAGCCAGCCCAAATTAAGCTTTAAATACTGTTCTTACGAAAAAAAATTATGAAATCCAAATGCTTATCTTTCTTTGTAATGTGGGACGAAATCCCTTGTGCCTATCTGCATCCAAAATTGGGAGCACCAGCACCATCTAATCATATATTTTCATGATTGCATACTATAGCTCTCCTCAACTTCAATTAACATTGGATCTCATGATTTGTATGACCTTCATTCAGGTCCAATGACCCAAGTCCATCCTACTTATTATTTAGTCATTGCATTAGCCATTTTAAAAAAAATATGTTAACATATTTGTAAAAACTTTTAAAGTTATTTGGCAATAATTTTTCCAATAGCTTTCTACACATTCTAACACCTACAATCAAACTTTTTTTATAAATACCTAACCATTATAAATAGAAAAACTAATGAACTTAAATGAAACTTTAAGATCTCAACCAAGCACTTCTTAATATTCTATTCGCATAAATTCCATTAGTAGTAAATACATCTCCTTCTCAAATCATCAAGATTTTCCAACAAATCCTTGTAGTTCTAAACTTTTAAATTCTCATTTCTTTTCTTATATTTTAGCTCATTGTAGCTTTTCCCATTAATCTACAAGTATAAGAAGGTATATAAATTTATTTAATTTTTTTCAACTTGTTGTATTTTTCTTTTCTATTTAGTTTGGTGGCTTGACATTTGTAAAAACTCAAGTTTGATTTAATCTCATAAAAAAACTAAGTTAAGATTGAACTCATAAAAGCTTAGGTTATGGTTGAACTTGTAAACATTAGTAGGTTGGAGAAGAACTATAAGAAAAAAGCTCAAATTGTAACCTTTTGTTAGTGGTGTTTTTTCTTGATCTCAATTGGCGGGCCTATAGGTTCTAATTTGAACTGAATCATCTAATAATCCTTATATCTCAATTTTATTTTTATCTTTATTTTTTTATTATTTTTAAAATATATATATATATATACATATATATATATATATCTTTAATATTGTTTATAAATATAAAATTAGTTTTGAGAAATAAATACTTTTAAAAATAAAAAAAATTATTTCTAATTATGTATTTAACCCCCCCCCCCTTATGAGATTCGTATACTAGTTTTCATTTCAATTAGTATTAGTCCAAGTTTCCCATAAAAAGTGTGTAAAATCACTTAGATGATCCATCTTGTCCTTTTTAATTATTTTGTTTAGTTTTCTTAATTATCATTTTCATTTCATACAATATTAAATCTCACTTTTATCATTTTTGCATGCTCTCCAAAATACTTGTTTATTAATTACTTCTTAATTTTTTAATATCTTCATTCATTATTAATATTGTTGTGACACCTGATGAAGGATCTTCTTAAGTTTAACCACCATTATTCATGGGTGAGTTTTATCTATATTAGAAAAATAGATTAAAAATTTTTGTTCTTTCAATTGATTTGGAACACTAGAAAGTACTTACTATATCATATGATTTACATAGAGGTATGAATAAATAAAATCAAGTCTTTTAGTGAATTTAGTAGCGATCAAAGAAGAATGACATAGCTTAATACAAAGAGTACTAAAGTACATTCATTATAGTATGTCTCCAAGTGAATTTAATAAAGCTACGAATTTTTATACCACACATAAAGTTTGGTAAAAAAATTAAAAATTACTTATGAAGAACTTCACAACTAAAAGAAATTAAATTAAATCTTCTTACAAATGGTTATAAGCTATATAAAATAGATTCAAGAGAACTTACATTAAGATGTTTATTCAAATCACTAATATTACTAATGGATTAGCAAATCTTAGAAAAGTACTTTCTAATATAGATCTTGTAAAAAGGGTACTAAGGATTTTATCCAAAGATTATGATCCTCTTATTATGATATTAAAGACAATCGAAGATGGAAATAAGCTCCATTGGATGAACTACTTGGAAAATCATTAACAACAAAAATTGAGATGAATAGAAGAGTTGAAGAGCAGGATTCTATTTGCAAGCCAAAGCATGGGGCAAGAAAAGAGAATCCTTGGCATTTAAAGCATGAAAGGAAGATTTAAATTCAAATTATATCATCTCTTTTATTGATTTGGAGGAAGAGGTAAATTTTCAAATTAAATGCTTAGCAAAAAATTTGACAAAAAGTTTTCTATATAAGAAAAAAAAGAAAAGAAGGGAGAAGCTAATGGCACCAAGGTATTATAATTATGGTTAAACGAGCCATATTAGACGAGATTCTCCACAACTCACAAACACTAAAAGAAAAGATTAGAAATAGAATAGAATAAAGAAGAAGAAAGCCTTTCAAGCTACTTGGAGTGCTTTAGAAGATTCTTACCCTACAACATCAAATAATAAGGATGAAGGGATTTTGTGCTTCATGGCAAATGTTGATTGAAGCACATCTAGTAAAAAAGAAGAGAATGAGGTAAGCTCTTGGCCTTATGATGTTCGTAAATATAATTACATAGAATTTATTAGTAATTTAACTTCTTTAATGTGTATACATTAAACATTAAAAAAGTTTTACAAAGAAAAGATTGATCTTTGAGATTTTTTATGAAAGAAGATGAGAACAAGAAAATAAAAATGCTTCAAATTTATGATGAAACAATTTCAATGATTATTGAGAATTCTTTTTTGAAAGTGGAAATTACTAGTTTAAAAATAAAAATATACTTTCCTAAACATGCAAAATTTTATAATACTTCACATAGTGTTTATTTTTCTAAACATAAGGATATGTGTAATTTTAAATACATGCAAAACCTTTCAAATATTACACACTTTTATTATTATAAAAAAATGACATACCATCAAGGATTGTAAAATTAAGAACTTTTCTTTTTGAAATCATGTTTCAAATCAGTAATTAAAATTGATATTATGAATTCTTTTGTGGTGTATATCTATGCATGTATGCATGTGTGTGTGTGTGAGTATTCGTGTCCATGTGTGTGTGTGCATGGTTGCATTTGTGTGTGTGTGTGTGTGTGTGTGTGTGTGTCATTAGGCTTCTATGCATTCCATTGTGTGTTTATGCATGGGTGTGTGTATATGTGTGTATGCCTTTTTTGTGTGTTTGCGTGTGTATGTAAACATGTGTATGCTTGCATCATGTTTGCATGCATGCGTGCGTAAGTGGTTGTGCATGTGTACGTGTGTCCATGTGTATTTTGGTGTGTATGTCTTTGCATGTATGTGTGTGTATGTTTGTTTGTGTTCATGTGAGTGTGTGTGTGTGCTTATGTGTGTGTGGGCATGCATTTGTGTATAGGTACATTTTCTTGTATTTGTGTGCACTAGTATACATGTGCACTTAGGAGCATTCATGTTTGCACATGTGTATGTGTGCATATTTGGGTATGAATGTGTGTTCATGCATGTGTTGATGTGTGTGTGTGAGCATTTATGCATTGGTATGTTTGTGTATGTGTATGTGCATGCATGTAGGTGCTTGTGCATGCATCCTTATACTCTTTTATTTGTTTGTATGTATGTGCATATCTGTGTCCATGTGCATGTATGTGTATACATGTGTTTGTATAGATGATCGTGTGTGAGCACACATTTGTGTGTGTTTGTCTCTTTGTATGTATCTATGTATACATGTATGCATATGCATGTTAGTTTGTGTATAGGTGTATATGTTCATGTGCATAAGCATGGTAATGCCTATGAGTTTTTGTGGGTTCACATGGGGGTTTATACAATGTGTGTGTGCATTCATGTTTGTATGTGCATGCAAGCATGTGTGTATTTGTGTATGTTTGCATGTGTATAAGCATGTTTATGTGGGCATGTGCACATGAGCATATTCAAGTGTGTGTGTGTGTGTATGTGCATAGGTGGGTGTATGCATGCATGCTTGCATGTGTGTGCATGTGCATATGTGCATAGCTTTTTGTGTGCTATTGTGTGTATGTGCTTGTACGATAATGATTGTATGTGTGCATGTACATGCATGTGTATTTGTGTGTATGTGTTATTATTTTTATGCATGTGTGTATCTATTTATGTATCATGTTCATGCATGTTTATGTGTGTGTGGTGCATGTGTATTTGTGTGTATGTGTTATTATTTTTAAGCATGTGTGCATCTATGTATGTATGGTGTTCATGCATGTTTTCTTGTGTGTGGTACATGTGTGTATGTGTGCATGAGCAATCTATTTTGTATGTATGTGTGTTTGTGTGTGTATACATGTGTTTGTGCATGTGTGTGTGTGTGCATCTGTGTGTGCATATGAGTGGATGCGTGGGTGTGCATACATGTGTGTGTGTTTGTGTATATTTGAGTGCTTATGCATGTGCATGTGCATGTACATGCGTATGTGTTCATGTGTGTGAGCATGTATGTGCCTATGTTTGTTTGTTTATTTGTTCATTTATTCATATATTTGTACATGTGTACATGTGCATGTATGATCATGCGTGTATTCAAGTCATGTGTCTACATGGCTACACATGATGTTTGCATCCATGTATGTGAGTGTTTGTGCATGTATGTTTGTGCATGCATGCATGTGTATGTGTATGTGTGTATGCATATGTGCATGCATGTGTATGTGTATAGGTGTGTGTGCATGGGTGTGAGTTGTGTGCTTATACATATTATTTTATGTTTCCATATGTGTAAGTGTGTGTGTGTGTGAGTGAGTATATGTGCCTGTGTGTGTGGATGTGTTTTAGTGTGTTCGTGTGTGCATACGAGTGTGTACATGTATGTGCAAGTGATTTTGTCTGTATATATTTCCATGTGTGTTAGCATTTATGTGTCTATGCTTGTGTGTGTGAGCATGGATGTATGTGTGCATGTGCCCGTACATTTGTGTGTGCATGTGTGTGTATGGGTGGTTGTACTTGTATTTGTATATTTCTGTGCTTGCGTGTGTGTGTGGTGGGGGGGTGCATGCATGTCTACATGTATTCAACCATGTGAATATAGCTATGGGCATGCATGCATGCATTCAATTACCTATATATATGTTTGGGCAAGTGTGCATGCATGCATCTGCATGGATACATATACACTTGTGCATGTCTTTATGTGTGCAAATCTATATGTGTGTGAATCTATGTTCTTTGTGTGCATATTTGTATGTGTATGCAATACTTCATCTTTATGTATGTGCACATTTGTACATGCATGAATGTCTAGGTGCATTTGCACACATGTACACATGCTCATCTACTAGTGTGCATTTTTGTGTGTGTATGTGTCTATGTGTAATATATCAACAATTGTGTGCATGTGAGTTCATGATCATGTGTGTGCATCTGTGTGTGCCTGCTTGTGTGTGTGTGTGTGTGTATATGTGTATGGATGTGCATGTGCATTAGTGTTATATGAAAGAGTGTTCTTTTCTATGTGTTTGTGTGTGTGCATGCATGTGTGCATGAATGTGCATGGATTTGCACGTGTGTGCATGTGGGTGCATGTGTATGTGAATTTTTGTGCACATGCAAGCATGCTTCTATGTTTTTGTGTGGGTGTGTATGTGTGTTTCTGCAAGGGTATGTGCATGTTTATGCAAGTTCATGTGCAAGCATTTCTTATGTGTATAGTTTGATTAGTATGTTTGTTAGGTTGCACGTTTTTGTTTGTTTATATGTGCACCTTCTTTAGCGATTGTGTGCATATGTATATGCATGTTTTTGTTTGGGTGTATGTGTGGCTATATTCATATGTGTGTATATTTGTGTGGGGATGCATGTGGTTGCTTACATATGAGTGTAAGTGCATGTGTGTGTGTCCATCTATTTGTGAGCATGTGTAGGTGTGTGTATACACATGTGTGCATGTGTGTGTATGTGACTGTGTCTATGTGTGTGCATGTATGTGTTTTTGTGTGCAAGTTTGTGCAAACGTGGCTGCATGGGTGTGTGCGAGCAAGTATGTGTGCATGTGTGCATGCATGAGCGTGTGATTATGCGTGTTCTCATGTGCGTGCCTTTGTTTAAGTGTATGGGTATGTGCATACATGTATGTGCATGTGTGTGTTTATATGTGCATGTGTGTGTGTGCATGAATGTGTGTTTGTGAATGTGTGTGTGTGTGTGCGTGTTTGTATAAATGTATGTTTGTTTGTGTGTGTGTACCTATATGTATGTATGTGTGAATGTGTGCCTATTAGCAAATAGACATGTGTGTCTTTGTGTGTATATGTGTGTGTACATTTGTGTATGTGTGGGTGCATGCATGTGTGTTTTTATGTGCATATGCATATGCGTGTGTTTGTATACACTAATGTAAGGGGTGTGTATGAGTGTAAGTGTGCTTGTGTGTGCATTTGTGTATGTGTTCATATCCATATGTGTGCATGTTTGGTTGTGTCTATGTGTGTGTGTTTGCTTGTGTAAGTTGGCCTTTCTAGGTGTGCATGTGCACATGTGAGTGTATGTTTGTACATGTGTGTGCATTTGTGTGCATGTACATTTGTATGCATGTGTATGTGGGTGCATGTGTGTTTGTGTGTGTGTGTATGTGTGTTTGTTTATAGATGTGTGTGTTCCTATAAAGGCATGTGATTGTGTGCGTGTACATGTGTTTGTATATGGCTATCAATGTGTGTGTGCATGTATATGTGTATATTCATATGCATATTTTTGTGTGTGTATTTATGTACATGTGCATTTGTGTGGGCACATGTGTGCATGTCTGCATGAGTGTGTACATGTGTGCATGTGTGCATACATGCACAAGTCTATGTGTGTGTGTGCCTCTAAGTGTATGTACTTGTGGTTGCATGCACATGTGTGTGTGCGTGCATGGGCATGTGTGTCTATATGTGCATGTGCATGTTTGTATGTAAATGTGTGTCTACTTATGTGTGTATAGGTATGCATGTATATTCATGTGTATATCGGAATGCGTGTGCATGTTCGTCTCTATGCATGAGTGTGCATGTGTGCCTTGCAAGCATATGTGTCTCTATGAGTGTGTGTATGCATGTGTGTGTGTGTGATGTTGTAAGTGTGTATGCAATTGTATGTATGTGGAGGTGTCTACAAGTGTGTGTGGTTGTCCATGTTTTTGCTTTTACATTTGTAATTTATGCATGCATGTCTTTTTGTGTGTGTATGCATGTCTTTGGTGTGTGTGATTGCATGTGCATGTCTGTGCATATGTGTGTGTGTGTGTGTTAGTGTGTGTGCGTAAGTGTGTATGTGCGTGTGTGTGTGTTCTTGTGTGTATGCATGTTTGTACATGTTCATGTGCATGTGTGCCTATCTGGGAGTGTGTGCATTTGTATATGAGTGCATGTATAATTGTATGTGTGTGTATATGTGAGTTTGTGTGTGCATGTGTGCATGCATTTGTGTGTGTGAGTACATGTCTGTGCAGCTGTATGTGCATGCGAGCATGTTTGTTTGAGTGTGTTGTGTATGTGCGTGTGTATGTTGCCATGAGTGTATACTCATGCACATGTGTGTATGCATGTGTTTGTGTGTGTGTATGTGTGCATGTGTACTTGTGTGTGTGACTATTTTTTTTAATGTGTGTGCATGTGTTCATATGTGTGGGTGTTTATGCTTTTACATCTGTATGATTGTACATGTTTGTATGTGCATTTTGGCACATGTGTGTGTGAGTGCATGTTTGAGTGTCTTCATATGTGTGTGTGCACATGCATGTGTGCAACTGTGCATTTGTTTGCATTAATATGCACAATGACAAAGTCATTTTTTAAGATAATAAAGTTACTACCTATAACATCCATAATCATCAAATCTATTACAATTCAAAATGTGTCAGTAAATATGCTAAAAGTCTAACAAAATAACTTAAAAGCATATAAATGAATATTAAATTAGATATGACTCATTTAGATAACTAGAACAATGATAATTTTCTTAGATTTGACCTCTTTAGGAATTACTGTGAGTTAGCAAAGTAAATAAGCACAAAGAATAACAAATTATTATTTTAAAAATAATCAAATATATATTTAACCTAAAATGAGATAAATTGAAGAAATTTAATACGACAAAATCAATAGAATGCAAATTTTATAGAAGAGAAGATTTAAAGTTTGAAAGTAATATAACTAAATAAAAATTAAATTTAAGAAATTAGATAAATTGTGTGAGAAAGTTGTAAACTAAGATTATAAAGAGTTCTACTGTAATGCTCTTCAACATGACTGATAATTTTTTTAGCTCTCTTAGCCCTCTTTTAAAATTGTTATGAATTACTAAAATAAGTAACTTAAAATAATTAAAAACTTTATTTAAAAATTAAGTAATAGATGATAAAGATAAATTAAGAGAAATTAAAAAATTATGAGACAAACACAACAAAGTGATGTAAAGGCATCAAGATAAGAAAAATTAGACTATAATTAAACCCAAGAAAATTAAAACAAAACATTTGATCAAATTATATAAAATATATGAGGAAATTGCATTCAAAGAAACTAAGAAGAATGTGTGCATTATCCACACAAAAAAATTAGCTATGAAAATAAATGACTTATAAAGCATTCTAAATTATTAAAAAATTAAAAAAATATAAAAATAAGCATTTAATTTATTGGAGCTCAATGAGGTGAGTCTAACAACATTTATGTCATCTCAATCGAACATTATTCGGAATTACTAAAATTATAAAATTAAATTAGAATAAATAATAGAAAATTTTATTATTTTAATATTTAGCAAACATATATTTAATGGAAAATGTGATAATTTGATGTAATGAATTATAATTAAATCATAGCGATGCAAATGCCCCATGATTAGAGATTATGATTTTCATAGAAATATCACAAAATCAAAATGAAAAATTTGAAGAAATAAGATAAATTGTGTATGAAATTTGCATTCTAAATACTTATAGGATTGGGTGTAACACCCTTGATTATCAAATGAATTATGAATAAAGATATCATGTAATGCATGCTAAAACACTAGAAAATTTAATAATTTTAAATGTTTAAAAATGATTTTTCAAATATATGAACCAAATCAAGATAGATTTAGTAGTGATTATTTCAATTTCATACAACCTTTTTTTAATAACTATGAATTCCCAATTTAAATAAAAATTACAAACTATTATTTTAATACTAAATATGTATATAATAAAGCTACAATAAGTTTAATTAAAAACTTTTGGTCCAACCAATTAAAAGTGATGTAAAGGTTACTTGATAGGAAAAGTTGCATTCCAAAATAACAAAGTGATTGAGAGTAACATCCTCAATCAACATGTAAGTAATAGTCAAAACATCTCACAAAATATGTAAAAATCACTAATTTTTTTAAAATTATAAAAAGTAATATTTAATTGGATAGTGCTCATTAAGATCAGTTAAATGAAGTTTATTTTATTTTGATACAACCTAAATTTTAATTATAATTAAATAATATTTTAAATAAGTAAAAATAACAATAAGTTTTTATTTTAATATTTAGTAAACATATAATAAAGCTAGATTATGTTACATCAAAGCAATTTAAAGAACCAAATGAAAATATTATAAAATTGAAATGGGATGAGAATTATAGATTCTTATTAATATAACCAAAGCAAGGCAAAAACTATGAGTAAATGAGATAAATTATATAGGAAAGTTACATTGTTTGATACTAAGGAGACCAAGTGGAACATTGTGGATTACTAAACTAGGTGCAAATCAAAATACCTCATAAAGCTTGCCAAATCCCTAGAAAGAAAATTATTTAAGAATATGGAAATGAATATTTTATTTGATAAAACCCAATAAGTTGTGTCCAGTATCATTGGTTTTGTCTCGATTATGCGTGTTATGGTAATACTCAAAATTTTAAAAGTAAATAATCCAAACTATAACAATTTATTATCTCTTTTGGTAAATATGTTATAAATGAGAATGTCTCATAGCCAATGAAAACCTTAGAGGTTAAAATTTTAAAAAATATTAAATTTATGATTTAATATGATAGATTTTGTATAGACAAGTCTAAAGATATTTCATTTATCTTCATCAAGACTTTTGGAATTATAAGGAATAAAAACTAAATTAATCTTAAATAGTAATAAATTATTTTTCATTATTACCAATGTTCATATTATTCTAAGATGGAATAAATTGATGTAAAATAACAAAAACAAAGAGAGAAATAATTATTATATTTTTTAACAAAATTGCAGCACTATGAATGCCACTAAAAGGGAGATGTAGACCATCAAAGAAATATATCTAGATAAAAGACAAATATTTCAAGAAATAAGATAAATATTGCAAAATTTTAAATTCGAACATACTCATGAGATCTAGTGTAAGATCACTAGAGATACGAATCAAAATGTCTTACTAAGCGTGCCAAAATCCTAAAAAAATTTACAAATATAAAAAATATTTAATTTGATGGATCTCATCAATAAGAATCAAGTGATATATGTTTTTCTCACAAGTAAACCTCTTCTGAAATTATAATGAATTAGAATAATATATAACCATAAATAATAAAAAAATTAATTTTTTAAACTTTAGTAAATATATATTAAAAGAAAAAATGATAAATTGGAAATTTAATATATAATTAAATAAAACCAATATAAAGATTGAAAGAGTGTAGAATTAGAGTTTTAAAGTAATGCAATCTAATCCAAGTGAAAATTTTGAAGAAATTTTTTGAACTACCTTAGAAAGTTTTGTTCGAAGATACTATGGAGATTAAATATAGTATCTTAGATTATCAAATTAGGTAAAAATATCTTAAAAATAAAGAAAAAGTCCTAGAAAATGAAATATTTAATAAACTATTATTAAATTGGATAGAGCTCGTTGTGACTATTCCAAAGAAGTTTGTTTTGTCTCAATTGAACATTGTTTGAAATAACTACAAAATACAAGTTTGAATTATTATAAATATATATTAGTTATCATGGAAATAGTAAATTAATATATAATAATTCTAAAATGTGATCAATTAAAGAAATTTAATATAGCCAAACAAAAACTAAGTGAAAGTCACAATAAGAGAACTTCGAATTACATGGTAATATGCCCAAATCAAGGAAAAAACTTTGAACAAATAAACTAATCTCTAAAGAAAAGATCCATTTAATGATAGTAAGGAGTTGGAGAAAAGAAACTTTAAAAAAATATCTTAAAATTTTAAAATTTTAAAATCAATATTTAATTATAAAGAGCTCATTGAGATTGGTCCAATGATGTACACTTCTTATCGATTAAATTTTGTTTGCTATTATAAAGAATTCCAAACTTAAATAAAAGTAAATTATATTATTACTATTTTAATATAATGAAAAACTATATTGAAGCTAAAATGAGATAAACTAATTGAAGCTAAAATGACATAAACTAAGCTAATATAAAAAATCAAAGAGATGTAAAGGTGACATAATAAGACATTTTGCATTGTAAAATGAAATAACCAAATTAAATTGAAAAATTTTAGGAAAACATATAAGTTATATTGTAATGTTTCATTCCAAGACATAAAAGAGATAGTGTGCCTCATGCTTTACCAATAACTTATGTACAAATCACAATGAATCTTGAGACAATTGTTTTATCCTGAGTGATTCTAAATTGAAATTATTGTGAATCACCCAAGCAAATAAACATAAGTAATAATAAATTATTATTTTGAAATTAAATAAATATATAACAAAAAGAAAATAAGATAAGTTAAAGTAATATATAATAACCTAATGAAAGAAATGTAAAGTTTTAATGAGAGACGATTAAGAGTTATATCTTATTATAACCAAATAAAGGAAAAACATTTAAAAAATAAGATGAATTATATGAGAAAGTATCATTCCAAGATACCATGAAGATAGAGAGTATCATCCCTTATTGTCATTAAATAAACAAATCTAAATGCCATGTAAAGTGTGATAACACCTGAGAAAAGAAATATTCAATATGATAGAGTTCATAAAGATGCGTTCAATGATATTTGTTTCATTTACTCAAATGAGCTCTAAATTATTTGAATCAAATTTCTTTGGACTCATCCTGACAAGCTCTAAGAAATAAAATATTCAATATTATGAATATTTTATTTCGTTGGGTTTTAGCTTACTTTATAAGTCATTTTTATTCATACCAAATTTAATTATTGATATCGATACACTAAGTATCCTCAGTGACTTCGAATATAGATTTCCCATACAATTTATCGCATTTCCTCAAATCTTTTTCTTGATTTGGTTATAATACTATAAAAAATAATTAATAAATTATTGTAATTTACATTATTTCAATATTTATTTATATTTTGTTAATATTAAAATAATAATTTCGTATTTTTATTTGCTTCTTTTATTAGTTAATTGGCAGTATTTATAGATAACTTCACATTAAGGCAAAAAAAATATTATTGTCTCAAGTCATTGAGCTCTGTCCAAATAAATATTTTTTTTTATTTTTATGTTTGATGGTTTTGTTCCACATAATGAGAAATTTTAATTCATAAATTATTTGATCATCGATGTTATTGGACTTGATCTTCATAACATCCTCTCAAAAAACTTTAACATAAAATTTAACAGATTTTCTTATGGTTCTCTTTAATTTGGTTATTTTACTATATAACTCAAAATTTAAGATCTGAAAACCCTTACATCACACTAATTTTTTCTTATTATTTTTCTTGAATTTATCAAAATTCATCCTAAATATATATTAATAGTAAAAAAATATTTTGTTATTATTTCATTTTTTAAATTTTATTAATCTGTAGTTATCCTATATGAGATCTAATAGGGATGAAAAAATTAATGTTTGACTTTCATGAGCAAGCTCTATACTAAAACATTTCATTTGTTATATATATTTTTTAATTTATATTTTTAAGGATTTCAATGGCTTATGAGTTATTTAGATTTATGCTTTAATTTATAATCAAGGATGTTTCACAAGATGTCTTTATTATCCCAGAATCCATCTTTTCAATAAAAATTATCTTTTTTAAAAATCTTTCACTTCAATTAAGTTATTTCTCTATGAAACACTAATTCTACTTTAGTGTGACTTTTATCTTTAATATTTTAAAATATATTTTTTAATTTTTGCAATTTTTTTGTAATTGAATGTATTTCAATAAGAGGTCTTATGGATACGAAATAATGCTTGTTTGATTAGCCTCGAAAAGATTTATCGAATCAAATATTTTTTAATATTTTTAAATATTTTATTTCCTATGAAGTTTATATGCTTTAAGAGATTATTTTCTTGTGAAAGGACTTTTTGTTGATGATGTTTAACTCGATCTCTTCACTATTTTGGAATGTTGCTTTGCTTTTTATTTTTATGACATTTAATTAAATTATTCATTTTTATTTGTATGTGTTATATATAACTCTAAATCACCTCTCCTAGTATGTTTGCATTGCTATGATTTTTATGACATATTGCCTTAATTTATCTCATTTTCTCTTTAATATTTATTTAATTACTATTAAATTTTTTTTCTTTATGCTAATTCTATTTTTAAATTTGTTGAAATCCTAAATGTTATTCGATAAAAAAGAATTAAAGTTAGTAGAAACATGCTGCCAAAGTGTATTCAATTAATGTTAATATTTATATTTATAACTTTTATATATATTCTTTGTTATAATTTTTCACGAGATAGTTTGATTTCTACCGACTTTTATAATTCAAAAAGTTAAACTGAATCTCCTCGCTATCATGGAATGTAACTTTCCTATAACATTTATCTTATTTTATAAACTTTTCACTACAATTTTGTTATATTTTATTCAAACTCTAACTATACTTAACTTGACGTTTGCAAAGTCTTAATTTTTTTATATTACATTCTTTTAATTTTCTCATTTCACATTGAAATATTTATATTTACTTAATACTGAAAATTTAACTTGTTACTATTTATGTTTAACAATTTTAGTAATTTGTGGTCGTTTTAGAAAGGTCCATTGCACCTAAAATAACCCTAACTGAACATCTCTAGTCAACTTTTTCTAATTAAATATTTATTTTCATATTTATTTATTTTTAAATTTTCTTAAGAATTTTCTTGTTTTGTGATAAATTTTAATTCTTACATTATTTCAAGTTTGGTGATGTCACACTCAATCTTTTTTAGTTTCATGGAATGAAATATTCTTATATAATTTATTAAACATTTTCAAATTTTAAGCTTTATTTTGGTTAAGCCCTATTTAAAACTAAATCTCATCTCATTTGGGCTTCATATTATATTCATTTTGTTTTATTAAACTATTTCAATTTTCATATTTTAGCTCTAATATTTATTTTGTTGTGTTAAAATTACAATTTATCTTTGTTTAGGCTTATTTAACATATTAATTATCAGTATTTGAAAAATAGAACTAATTAATAAGAAACAAATGTTGTTAAACTAATGCCAATAGCTTTATCAAATAAATTTTTCTAAAATTTTTAATATTATCTTTTAAAATGTTTTCTCAATTTACGAATCATTTTTGTTTGTATCTATGTTTATCGTCAAGGTTTTGCACTTAATATTCTTAGTATCTTTTAATTCAACTTTCCTACAAAATTTATCTCATTTGTTAAAAGAACTTTCTTTTATTGGGTAATATTTCTAGGAAAGTCGAAATCTCCACTCCTAAGACTTTTGTTGTACTACCATTTTTTTATGTTACATTGTTTTAATTTATCATAATTTAGTTTCTTAATGTAATTCATTAATATATAATAGTAATTTATTATTATTTATGCTTATGTTTTGTAATTCATTGTAATTTAAATTGAATTTGATTTCATATGTTGTCATCTCTATGTGTTCGAATTAGTTAAATATTTAATTTTCATTTTTAAATCTTTTTTTTCTAGTTTTTTTCTTTATAAGGCTTTTCAACTCATAACTATGTTGATGATTGAGGATGTGTTATACCCAGTAAAAATTTTTATGTTAATCTTTAATAAATTAATTTTTGGCTTGGATGATTTCAGATCCACAGTAGGATGAGCCAGGAGCTCAATTAGAGGCTATTGGAATTTCTGAAATTTCTGGGGATTTTCCGGAGCACCGAGGTAGATTTTAAGTAATTTTCCTGTTAATTATATATTTATTGGATTTTTTAGAAATTCAAAAATCCATTTAAATTAAACCAGAAATTTGTTTTTATCGCGCGTGAACCGGACCGGAACGGTTCAGCGGAGGAGGAGGCGGTCGCCGAGTAAGTTTGCGCGTGCGTTCTGATAAGCGGATCGGACGGTCGTGATCGACGGTTGGGATTGAACCGGCTGATCGGGTGCTTACCGTGTCGAAAGCGTGTCAACGGTGCGTAACGGGTTTTCACCGTGTCGGCCAGGAATATAAAACCCTCGCGAAATACATCGATTAGGGTTCATTCGACCGACCGATAGAGAGAGGAAGTTTTCCGGTGTACGGCGCGTGATTCCGGCGGCCTGGCAAGGGGCTTTTTGTGCCTGAAGATTCACGGGACCGAGGAGAGTCGATTGACACCGGGTTCGTTCGGTGAGGAGCTGCGGCGAGCTGCAGACGAGGTTCACCGTCGCCGGCGTCTTTGAGGTAGGAAATTCGGTTTAAATTCGTTATTTAATAGAAAATTAAAAGCATGAAATATTTTGCTTAATGAAAACGAGCATGTGGATGAAAAAAATTCGGATTTAATTGAATGCTATTCGGTATCTTTTGCAATTTCGGAATTTCTGGAATATTTCCCATTTCGCCGAAAAATTTGTTAATGCTTAGGAGCATGTTAGGAAATTGTTCTCCTTGTTCGCAGTCGCCGGAAATCGACGGAAGGATCGTACTGGTCGGCGGTGGCGGCGGCTAGGGTTTCGCGGGCACCGGGCGGAGGAAGGAGATGGATTAGAATTAGTTAATTAGTTAATAATTAATCGTAAATTAATTAATTAACAATTATTAACTAAAATTGACGAGGATAGAGAGAAGCGGAAGGATTTATAATTCGGAAATTAATTCCGAATTTACGGAAATGATTTATTTAATTTTAATGCGGTGCGGAAGAGGAAAAACGGGAAAATTTAATTCGGAAATTTAATCCGAATTTTCGGAAAAATAATTTGCAGAATATTTAATTCGGAAATTAATCCAAATTTTTGGAAAAAGGACATAAGTGGAATTTAAATTCGGAAACTATTCCGAATTGCAAAAAAATGGATAAAGACGGAAATTGATTACGGAATTTAAAAATTTCCTGAAGTAGGGAAAAATATTATCAGTGACGACAGTACAGTTGAAAACAGTCATACAGAGGTATGGTACATAGATGCTACCAGAACAGTCAGTAACTGGTATAGTTGTATTGCTTGGATGGCAAAGGGCATGGATTGAGTCAGTTTACTCAGTGTTGGCATATTTTATGGATTGGCATACTGGACCGGACTACTATAGACCCTATATGATATTTTAGGGTAGTTGTGGTAGGTAACTGTGCGGTTCAGACTTAGCTTCCACAGTATACATGTGGACTGGTATGCACCTTGTCGTACCTGGACATATGTTGCCGGATCTTGGAGTTAGAGATTGGCAATGACTGTAGGGGCGTGAGCTTCTATGGAAGTTGTTGGTAGAGGACTCTTTGGGACGGTGGCTGAGTCGATCTCTCCTGGTCCATGTGTGTAGGCCTGCACGCCTGAGGGTGGCAGGGGTGTCTCGCAGTGGCTAGCCAAGTGTGTAGGCCTGCGTGCCTTAGGGTGGTAGGGGTGTCTCACGTTGGCTAGAGATTTTGTGACTAGATCTGTCTATAGTCTCCAGGAGATTGATTGACGAGAGACGCTGCGGTGTCGGGTGCTTAGGCACCATGCGTGTTTCGAGATGGGCGTTCCCACTGGCACGCTACCTGGAAGCCCAGAGGAGAGCTACTCTGGTGTGACTGGGGGTGACTGTGGTTGGTCGGAGTCTGGGACTGAGAGTGCCTATCCACCATACATTGTTATGCTGTATTCCTATACTCTTGCTATTATCCTTCTCTTGCATGTGAATTCTTACTAGCTGTCTTTCCTACTGGGCGTAGCTCATTCCGTTATTATCTATATTTTTCCAGCAGCTCGGCAGACTTGACGCCACCCAGCTTTAGGTGGGATCGTGATCAGTAGGCTAGTGGAGCAGATCTGATCTGTGATTTTTGAGATATTCTGATTAGTTGATTGTTGCTGTTGGATGTATTCAGTGAGACTGTTATTTTTATGTCTTGTATTATGTGAGGGTAATTCTGACTTATGTATCTAGTTGGATGATATTGTATTTGTTGGACTTGGATCTTATTTTTGTGATGTAGTTTCCATTCACTATTTTACTTTATTATCTTGATGGTATAGTGTGTGGAGTGCTATATTTTATCTGAGGATGTTATGTATTTTATTTTTGATGGTGAGGTCATTACATGACTATGGAACTTAACATTGGGGGTTCAGACTTCTATTAGACTGGTTCTCCTATCGGTATGGGTTAGGAGTATTGGGTCTAGTAGGAGTAACATTGCGCGAGTCCATCTGTTAATTCAGGAGTCATGAACCTGATTTGACGGTGTACCCGGGAGATGGGATCCACATTGTTAAGGAAAGTAGGTGTGTAATGATGTGTTATATCCTATGTTTTTCGTAGGCTACTCAGGTTGGTATGGGACGATCTGAGCTGTCTATATGCAAAAAAAAAAAAAAAAAAAATTTATGCCAAAATCAGCCTAGAAAATATGGGGTGTAACAGGATGTTACACTCAATTTTTTTTAATATAAAGGAATGCGACATTCTTACACAATTTAAGTTATTTCTTCAAATCTTTTCCTTTGATTTGTTTATATTTCTACGAAACATAAATTCTCCCACATGTGACAATTAGATTGCTTTGATTGGTTATATTACATTTCTTCAGACTATCTTATTCGAATTTTAATAATTTCTTGTTGATATTCAAATAAAAATTTTCATTTCTTCATATTTTTTAAATTTTTCAATATTTTTTTAATTTTTAAATTCATAGTATATACAAATGAGATTTGATGTTGACGAAATAAATGTCATTTCATTTGTCACAATGATTGATATCTAATTAAAAAACATTTTGAAAATTTGAAATTTTTTATTTTTTTTACATGCTTTCCTATGCATTTTCACTTACAATTTATGTAATTGTCTCAAAGTTTTCTCTTTTATTTGTTTATATTATAATTTAACTTGAAATCGATTGTCATGTGGCCACTGAATCGCATTGATTATGTTATATTACTTTGCTTCAATTTATCATGCTTTAGCATAAGTATTTGTTTATTTTATATTAAAATAATATGTTTTCTCTTATGGTTATTTACTTTGGTGACATATAGTATTACAAAATGAGGCCCAATCAAGTAGAAATATAAACCATTAAATTCTTCTAGAGAAGCTATCTCTAATTGAAAATTAATTTTAATGATTTACATATTTAATTTTTAGTAGTATTTTCAAGCTTCATGACATATTTTGATTCATACTCTATTTGATGATCAATGATGTTATACTCGATCAATAACATGGAACACAACCTTCCCTCACAATGTGCCTTATTTTTTTCAAATTTTTAATTTCAATTTTCATGTATTATTGTGTAACTCTAAATTTGCGCTTGTGTGACCTTCACATTCAATGTTTCAACTTATCCCATCAATGGTATATCGAAAATTTACATGCCATTAAAATAATAATTTATTGTTTTTTATTTTAATTAATATTATAAATAATAGTTATTTTAATGACTCAAATATGATCAAAAGTCAATGGAGTCATATTGTTGAGTTCTATCTAATTAAATAGTCTTAAATCTTTTATTTTGTCGGAGTTTGGCATGTTTTATGAGACATTTTAATTCATACCTAATTTGGGAATCGAGCATGTCATAGTAGATTTCCTTAGCATTCTAGTATGCATCTTTCTAACAAATCTGTTTTGTATTTTTCTCATTTCTTTAAATGTTCAGTTTGATTTGGGTTATGATATGCAAATGTAATATTGTGTGAGCTTTACATCTTTTTTATTCACTTTTATTTGTTTTTTCAATTTATTTCTTTTAAGCTTTAAAATATATCTACTTAATAATAATGTTAAATTACTTCAAATCTTTTTTTAATAATTCCAAATGCATTCCATTAGAGATGAACCAAATGTCATTCAACTCGACTCAATGAGCTCCATCAAATTAAATAATTTGTTTATTTTTAAATATATTTTCTTTTCTAAGATATTGTATGACTTTATGATATATTTTTATCTATATTAGAGTCAATGATGTAGGATCCACCAAAAATCCATTTTTTTTAAATAATGGGAAGGGTAAATGACGGGAATTGAATGGTGAATTCCTAATCCACTAGCTTGATCCACTTAGCAATGTCAACCCATTAGCTTTTCCAGCAAAAGAAGTTTTTCTATTTTCTATCCATGATTGTTGTATTTCTTATTACATTTATACATTAGATTTAGATGGAGATATTTGTCGTAGAATCCAAGCTTTAAAAATCTAATAAAATGGTGAAATAGTTCTGTGATATGTTAACTATAAAATGCCTTTTGTGGCTAATCATTTATTTTAATTGCACTTGTTGTTTGTATCTTGGAATGCAACTTTGTCTTATAATTTGTCTCATTTCTTCAAATTGTCTTTCTATTATTTTATTTTATTATATGAAACTATAATTCTACTATCATGTGACATTGTTAATTTTTTATTTGGCTATATTACATTCCTATGATTTACCCCATTTCATGTTTAACATATATTTATCTATAATTCTAATAATTCCAAATGAGATTAGAACTTATCTTAATGAGCCATATCAAATTAAATTATTTTTTTATATTTTTTAAAAATAATTTTACTATGTTTCTTCATCTTTTAATAGATATTTTTCATTCCTTAATTAATCATCAATGATAATCTCCTTATAATTTTGAAATGCAACATTCTCATACTTTGTACTTCAATTCTTCAACTTTTTGGTTTGTTGTATTATTATGTTGCGAAAACTCTCCTCTCATGCATCATTTACATTGCTTTAATTTCATTATATTATATTGCCTCAATTTCACATACTTCTATTTCATTATATATTTACTTAAATTTAAAATGATAATTTATTCTTATTTATGGTTATTTACTCTTGTAATAGTTTAAAGTCAAACTCGATTTGATCACAACGAAATAAATGTCATTAGACTTATCCTTATGAGGACTTTCTAATTGAGTCCTCATTTTATTTTTATTATTTTTTAATTTTCCTTTTTTTGGGCATTGTTTATGAAATTTTTTGACGCCTTGCATATTTAACAATCAAGGAAGACACTTGACCTTCTTATTATTTTGTAGTGCAACTTTCCCATTCAATATATCTAATTTTTCAAATATTTTGCTTTGATATTATTAGGCTTCATTAAATCACATCTATTTATCTTTTTTTTGATTCAATATATTATTTAGTATAACTATAGTAAATTTTATTATTATTTAGACATTTGTATTCTAGTAATTGGTAGTAATTTTCAATTTTTTAATCAACATGAAATAAATATTGTTAGACTAATCTCAATGAGCTTTATTAATTTAAATTTTTATTTTCTTTTTAAAATATGTTTTAGAGCTCAAGCATATTTTATAAGTTATTTTAATTTATACCTTATTTGATTTTCAAGGAGTTTGTACTCAATCTTCATAATATCTTTGACACATCTTTATTAAAAATTTTATCTCTTTTCTTAAAAAATTTCACTTTGATTTGGTTTTAGTATGATGAAACTCTAATTTTCCTCTTCTTTGACCTTCACAATGCATTCCTATTATTCTACTACATTGCCTTTGTTTATCTCACTACAATTTTCTTAATTATTTATTAAATATAAAATAAACAAATTATTACTAATTTTGCTTATTTTCTTTAGCAATTCTCAATAATTCAAATTGAGATCCAATAGCTATGAAATAAAAAACATTGGACTCATTTTAATAAGCTATAATTTATTTAATATTCTTTTTATATTTTTAAGTTATTTCTTTTATTTGTACCTATGTTAAGGTTGAGGATAGTAAACAAGTTCTTCTTAATGTGATTGACTTCTTTTTTCTCATACAATTTATCTCAATTTTCAAATGTTTTTCTTTGATTCCATTATATTTTTATGAAAGTCAAATTGTTCTCTTGTGTGGCTATTACATTGCTTGGTTTTGATTATATGACATTGCTTTCATTTATCTTACTTTTTTATTATTTAATTATAATTAATATGAAAATAATAATTTGTTGTTATTAATGACTGTTGAACTCTTTAATTCTAAGTATTTTAAAATGAGGATTGAAAGGGATGAAACAAATGTCATTGGACTACTCTCAATAAGATTTTCTAAATTAAATATTTTTTAATTTAAAAAAATTGAAGGTTTAAAGATTATTTATGAGAAGTTCAAATTTGTATCTAATTAAATAATCAACTATTTTGTGCTCAAAATACTTTATATGTTAAAACACAACTTTCGTCTATAGCTTATGTAATGTATTTTTTATTTGGTGTATCACTATATAACTTGAAATCAATTATTATATGACCATTACATCGAATAGAATTGGAAATTTTTTGTAATTTCAAGTGAGTTTTGACCAAGGCAACAAAAATTTCACTAAACATATCATGTTAAAATATATCTGATTAATGTTTTTAAATATTTTTATATATTAAATTTTTTATGGTTTTGGCATACTTTATGACACATTTTTTTTGACACCAAAATATTTAACTATCTTAGTGTCTTAGAACAAAACTTTCTCATACAAAGATTCTTATTTTTTAAAAGTTTTTCGTTTGGTTAATTGCACTCCTAATCTCTTCTTTTGAGGCCTTTACATCCTTTTAATTGGTCACATTACATTAAATTAATTTATCTTATTTTATCTTTAATTTATAATTTCTTATTATTAAATAACAATTTTTTATTATTTAAGTTTAACTACATTTTTAATTGCTGAGGATTTTTGTGGAAAAAATAAATGTCATTTAACTTGTTGATGAGTTATATCTGTTAAAAACTCATTTTTATATTGTTCATAATATGTTATTTTCAATGATCTTAAAAATATTACAGTTGATCTCTTTAATATATTGGATTGCATCTCTTCTACATAATTTATCTCATTCTTCAAATTCATCACTTTAACTTGGTTATAGTTTTATGAACCTCTAGTTCCCATGTGTGACTTTAAGATATTGTGATTTGGTTATATTATATTGCTTCAAATTTAATTACTTCATCTTTAATGTATTTACTTGATGTTTAAACAATATTTTATTATTAATTGTGCTTAATTTTCTTTGTAATTCAAGTAATTCTAAAGAAGTTACAATGGAGATTAAAAAAATTTCATTAGGCTCGTATGGACTTGCTCTACCAAATTAAAAATTTAATTCTCTATTTTAAAATTTTTTGTTTTATATGGTTTTAATATGTTTTATGAGATATTCTTAAATGGTTAGCCTCATTTCTTCAAATTGGTTCCGTAGATTATTTTACTCTGATTTTCTAACATCTAATATTACCATTGTTTTGACCTCATTCTATTATATTCCATCAACTTATATCATTTCAATTTTATTTTATATTTTCTTAAGCTTAAATTCGTAATTTATACTTATTTATGCTTAATTTAATAATTCTTAAGGTTTAATAAAAAACATTATTAGACTCATCATAGTAAGTTGTTTCTAATTAAAAATTTATTTTAATATGTTTTTGAATATGTTTCCCAAGGTTCTATTCATTTTTTATGAGAGTTTTTAATTTCAAAACTAATTTGTTGATTGAGCGTGTTACTCTTGATTTCTTTTAATGTCTTGGAATTCAATATTTCCACAAAATTTATATCATCTGTTACGAGTTTTCACTTTGATTTGGATTTTTTATTTCATAACTCAATCTTTTATTATGTGACATTTATAATTCATTAATTAGTTATGGTACATTACTTCAATTTATTTTATTTCAATTTTAATATATAACTACTTAATATTAAAAAATTTATATGTTAATTTTTATTTTTATATACCTTGTAATTCGTTGGAATTTTAAATGGGCTTCAATGGACATGAAAGAAATGTCATTAGAGTTATCTCAATAAGCTATAACAAATTTAATAAAATTTCTTATTATTTTTTAAATGTTCCATTTTCTATTATTTTGGCGTGCTTTAAAAATATCATGAATTGCACCTCATTTATAGATACAGGATATTGTGCTTGATCTGCTCAATATTTTTGGGGACAACTTTCCCCTGAAAGTTATCTTATTTTTTTGAACTTTTTTCAATAATTTGTTTATTTTACTATTTGACACTAAATTTACAATCATGTAAACTATACATTGTATTGAATATGTTTTACTACTTTGGTTCAATTCATATCTTTCAATATTAATATATATTACCTAACATAAAAGTCTGGGTTTTTATTATTTATGTTAACGTAATTTTTTAATTTCCAATAATTTCAAGCTAAATCTGATTGAGATGAAAACAACATGATTATACTCATCTAGATGAGCTTTATCACGATTATGTGGCACATTTTGTTTTGTACCTAAAATCATAATCGAGAAAGTTATGCAATGTATCTTTAGTCTCTTTGAATTTAACTTTTGCATATAATTTACCTTATCTCTCCAATTTTTTTTATTTGATTATATTTCTATTTAACTTTGAATCATCTCAATTTTGACCTCTACATTACCTAAATTTCGTTATATTACATTACTTCAATTTATTAAAATTTTTTGCTTTATTATTTATTTTTTTAAAATTAAAAATAACATTCTTTTTATTTATTCTTCTCTACTTTGTTGAATCACAATAATTCCTAATGCTATTTGATATAAAACAAACAAAAGCCATTAGGCTTATTTTTATGAGTTCTTTCTAACTAAATATTCTTTTTTATTTTTTTAAATATTTCATTTTATTTTTTTTAGCAATCTTCTTGTGATGTTTTGATCCATACTTGATTTTTCCATTAAAGATGTTGCATTCCAACAAAAAAATCTTGAAATACAATTTTAATCATTGCTTGAAAATTTTTAATTTAATTTATTTTATGTTCCCTAAATCCCTTCTTGAGTGACCTTTCCATCAATTTTATTCAATTATAATACATTGCCTCAATTTTATGTCATATTTATTTTATTTTTTATCTACATATGATTAAAATAATTGGTTAGTATTTATGCTCAATTGCTTTGATAATTTTTAGCAATTCAAAATATGGTCTATAGAGCTTAAAGAATCACTAAGGGAGTCATCTTAATACGCTTTATCAAATTTAATTTTCATTTTCATATTTTAACATTTTTTAAGGTTTATTCTACACTTTATGAGATATTTTAATTTGTACAATATGTGATGATCAATGATATGGCATTTAATGTATTTTTTAATGTTCTAATGCAAACATTCAATTTAACTTCTCTCTATACAATTTTTTCTTTAATTTTCTTATATTGTTATGAAAGTAAAATGCAATTCTTGTGTGACTTCTATGTTTCTTAATTTTGTTATATTGTATTATTTTACTTTATCATATTTTATCTAAAATATAAATTTTCTTATATTGAAATAATGCATTATTCTTTTTTCCTAATTATTTTGTATTCCAAGTAATTCCAAACAAGGTTCAACATAAATAAAAAAATGTAGGTTGTCTCATTTAAAAGCCTTTATCCAAATAAAACTAAAATTTTACATTTTTTAAATATTTTTATCATACATAATTTTTGCATTTTTTATGAGACCATTTTTTTAATAGCTAATACGATGATCGAGTATACTATACTTAATCATCTTAGTATCTTTGAATACATGTTTCCTACAAGTTTTACTTCATTTCTTCAAATGTTTTCTCTTGATTTGGTGGCATTGCTATGTTATTCCATTCCTTAACGCATGTGACCAATACATTGTTTTTATTTTTTTTTATTTTCCAGTGCTTGAATTTATGTTAATTAAACTTATTACAAAATTATTTAATATTGAAATGATAATGTACTCTTAATTAGGCATTTTTTATTTGGATATTTTGTACCAAATCAAAACATAAAAAACATCATTACAACTGTCTTAATGAGCATAACTAATTAAATATTCATTTAATGTTTCTAAATATTTGATATTTTATTATTTTCTTAGTCTATAAGAAATTTTTATTCATACCAATTTGATGATCGAGAATTATACTTTCAATCATCTTGGTATTTTGGAATGCAACTTTTTTACACAATATTTACCATTTTCTTAAAGTTTCTCACATTAATTTTCCTTATATCATTATGTTACTTTACATCATAAGGGATTTGATCTAAACATTACTTTAAATTAGTCATATTATATTTATTTCCATTTATCTCAATTTAATGTTAATATTTAGTTATTTAATACTAAAATTATAATATCTTTTTATTTATTTTTGTTTACCCTTAAAATTTATAGTAATTCCAATCGAGGACTGGTAGGCAGAAAAAAATATCATTAGACTCGTCTCTATAAGCTATAAGAAATCAATTACACTTTTTTACATTTCTTTATTTTTTAGGTATATTTAATTAGACCATTTCATTTGTACTTGATTTGACTAATAGAAAAAATACATTGGACATATTTAATATCTTAGAATAAAACTTCTCATTTCAATTGATGTCATTCGTTAATTTTTTTCTCTCATTTGTTGATATTACTATGTTACTCCAAATCTACTATTGTGTAACCTTTACAACTCATTGACTTAGATTTATTACTTTTTCTAATTTATCTCATTTTGGCTTTATTAAATATTTCCTTTACTATTAAAATAATATTTTTTCAATATTTATTCTTGTTTTATTTTATAATTTATAGTATTCCAACAAAGGTTCAACCAAGAAAATGAAATTCTTTGGACATGCCACAAGGAGAAGTATCATGTTAAAAATTCTTATATATATATATATATATGTTTTTTGCATCAAAAGTTTTATTTTTATGCGATTAAATATTCTATAAATTTTTAATGAAACTCCTTAGTATTATCAAAATGGAATTGTTTTGTGTAATTTATCATTATCTTTCAATTTTTTTCATTAATTTGTTTATTTTATTTTGTAAGCTTGACTATCGTCTAATGTAAATTTTACTTTGCTTTACTTTTATTGTACTATATTTATTTAATTTCTATCATTTAAGATTTAATACTATTTTCTTGATATTAAAATAATAATATATTTTAATTTATTTTTTATTTTGTTAATATAATTTAGTAATTTGCTGTAATTCAGAACATGATTGATTGATATGAAAAATATAATGTTGTCACATTTTGACAAGTACTATCTTGTTAAATATTTATTTTTATATTTTAAAATTATTTATTTTCTATGGTTCTTATTAAATTTAAAAGGTATTTTAATTCATAGCTTATTTGGTGATTAATGATAGTGTATTGATCTCATTAGTGTTTTTTAATGCAACATTAATATAGAAATTATTGCATTTCTTCATAATGTTTGTTATGATTTTCCTATAATACAATGATACTTTAATTCTCCTCTATGTGACCTTTCCATCACCTCAATTTAGTTATAGTACCTTACTTTACTATATCTAATTTTAGCATTATTGTATATTTACATAAAATAAAAATAATAGATTTTTTTTATTATTTACTTAATTCTTTTTCAAAATATCTTTGTAATTTAAGATATTTCTCAACTATAATGAAATCAAATCACTTGACTGACCTTGGGAGACTCGATTCAATTAAATATTCATTTTTATAACTTTTTAATTTTTTATTTTGGTGGTTTTAAAACATTTTTTAAAGCATTTGAATTTATACAAAATTACATTATCATGGACGTCGCAATCAATCTTCTTAAAACATGGGCAAGCAACTTTCACGTATAGCTTATCTCACTTATTAAAAATTTTCATTTTGATTTAGATTATGTATTCTAAATCTCTTGTCGTGTGATTTTTATGTTGCTTTTATGATGTTATATTTACATTTCTTGAATTTATCTCATTTTAGGTTTCGTATATATCTACATAATATTTAAATAGTAATTTATTATTATTTTTTTAATTAGTCTAGCGATTCATTTTAATGTTAATCAAGGTCCAAAAAAGATGAAACAAACCTTTTTGGGCTTGTTCCAACAAGATTATCTAATAAATTTTTTTTAAATGATTTCTTTTCTTGTGTTTTAGCATGCTTTACTAGATAATTTTATTTTGACTTATCCACAAGAAAAAAAAAATACAATCAATCTTCTTAATATCTAAAAATGTAACTATCATATAAAATTTATCTCATTTTTTTAAATGGTTTGCTTTTATTTTGATTTATTTCTATGAAACTCTTGTTCTCTTATAGTAAGACTTTTATATATTTTGATATGGTTAAATTACTTTTCTTTAATTTATGTCAAGTTGGCTTCAATAAATATTTTTTTATAATGATAAAATGATTTATAATTATTACAATTAATTACTTTGGTATTTAAGAAATATTCCAAAGAAGGTCTCTTGGAGATAAAGCAAATATTATCAGACTAGTCTAGACATGTGGAATTAAATCTAATTTATTTTTAATATTTAAAAAAAATATTTTTATGTTATGCACAAGTCTTGTGTGACATTTTCTTACCTTATTTAAATATTGAGGATGTTAAACTTAATCTAGTTCGTATCTTGGAATGTAACTTCCCTACACATTACATAATATTTAAAATTTTTCTCTCTACATTTGTTATATTACTTTGTAACTTTAATTCTCCTCTCATGTAACTTTTGTATTTGTTTGATGTAGTTATGTTATAATACTTCAATTTTTCTCATTCTAACTTTAATATACATTTAGTTAATATTAGAATAATATTTTGTTCTTATATATTTATTTACTGAACTACATCATAGTAATCCCAATAGTGGACTTATCAAACAAAACAAACGTCATTAAACTCATCATAATTAGTTGCACCAAATTAAATATTCATTTTGATATTTCTTAAATTTTGCATTTTATAGTATTTTTGCATACTTTGTAAGAGATTTAAATTAAAGCTAATTTCATAATTGAGGACATTACTCAACCTTGTTATTATCAAAGAATATAATTTACCATCCAATTTATCTAAGTTTTTAAGTTTTTTTGCTTAAATTTGGTTGTATTACTTTATAACTGTTAATCTTTTCTCTAGTGACCTTTACATCACTTTGATTTTGTAAGATTACTTTGCTTGAATATATTTGATTCTATCTTAATATATATCTATTATATATTAAAAAAATTATATATTATTATCAATACTTATTTCATTTTTTAATTCCTAATAATTTTAAATAACGTCTAATAGAGATGAATAAACATCATTAATATATTCTATACATGTTGTAACCAATAAGGTTCATATTTTTTAAGTATTTGTTTTAGGAGTTTTCCATGCTTTTTTAGGAATTTTAATTCATAACTAATTGCATAGGAAAGAATTGTACACTTGATCTCCTTAGTATCTAGAAATAAACCTCTTTCATAAAATTTATCTCCTATTTGAAATTATTTTTCTTTGATTTTTTTATAATGCTGCTTACCTTTAAAGCTCCCCACATGTGACCTTCACATTGCTTTAGTTTTGAATGATTATATTTCTTTAATTTATCTATATTTAACTTTAAAATAGTTCGGTGATTCATAGTAATAAACAAAATGAGGTCGAATAGACACAAGTAAATGTCGTTGAATTCATCTCAACGAGCCTTATCCAAAAAATACTAACCACTCTATGTCAAAATATTTTAATTTATAGTGTTTTAGCCCAATTTACTAGACATTTCTATTCATGCTTGATTTGACGATTAAGGTTGTGATAGTAGATCCCCTTAGTATCTTGTAATACAACTTTTTTGAACAACATATCTATTTTTTAAATGTTTTGCTTTGATTTTATTATATCACTATGTAACTCAAATTCTCATTTATTGTGACCATTATATCTATTTTATAATGTCTACTACATTGCTTTAATTTACCTTATTTTAGAATTAATATACATTTACTAAATAGTAAAATAATAAATTATTATTATTTATGATTATATATTTTTATAATTTTTAGAAATTCTAAACAAAGTCAAATAAAGATGTAACAAACAATGTTGGACTCTTCACAATAAGTTCTATTTAAAAAATATTCATTTTTAAATTTCTAAATATTCATTATTATATTTCTATTCATAATTGACATGATGATCAAGGATATATCACTTTTCCATATGATTTGTGTCATTTATTCAAATGTTTCACTTTGAATAGATGTAATTACTATGTAATAATAAATTGCATAATGTGTGCTATTAATTGCTTTTATTCAGATATGCTACAAAGCTTCATTTGTCTCATTTCAGTTTTAACTAATATTTACTTAATATTAAAATAAGTTTTTAATAATTTATTCTTATTTACTTTTGCAAATTATTTAATTCTAGACAATGTTTGATATAGTAAAACAAACATTATTAGACTATTCTTAATGAGCTCTCGCAATTAAATTTGACTTCATTAAATTTTTGATATTTCATTTTCTTAGATTTAAGTTACCTTCATGCAAAATTTTGAATAGTGCCTAATTTGATGATAAAAGATATTACACTTACTCTCCTTAACATGTTTTAATGCGACTTCCCATTAAATTTATCTCATTCCTCCAAAATATTCCATTGTCTGACCTTTACATTATTTTAATTTAGTTATATTACATGGCTTTAAATAAAGTCAACTATAATATATGTTTACTAATATTAAAATAAAAATACTATTGTTATTTTATTAATTTAATTTAGTAATTCATAGTTATTCCAAAGTTCCTTTAATCGAGATGAAGTAAACATCATTTGACACATGTTGTCAAGATCTATCCAATTAAATGTACTTTTTCTACATATATTTAATCATTTTCTTTTTAATAGTATTGATATGCAATGCACAACATTTTTACTCATATTTTATTCCATGATGAAGTTACAACAACTCTCCATAGTATCATGGAATGCGACATTGCCTTCTTATCTTGTCATGCAATTTTCTTAAATATTTTGTCTGATTTTTTCCTAATTTTTTATTGTATATTGGTTATTCTACTATGGAACCATAATTTTCAAGTCGTGCAACCATTTCATCACTTTGAATTTATTATTTTATATTAGTTTAATATATCATATTTATTATTGTAGTTTATACTTACGTAATCTTAAAAATAAAATTTTGATATTATTTATGTTTATATATTTTGATAATTCATGGTAATTTTAAAAAAGGTTTGATGGACACAAAACAAATGTTGTCGGACTTGTCTTATGGGCTCCATCAAATTAAATATTTATAATTATTTTTTTAAATATTTTTTTCAAAAGTTTTTATTAATTTTATGAAACATTTCATTTTGAACCTTCTTTAATGATTAAGGACTTTTCTCTTGATAACCTTATTATATTGGAATGTGACTTTCTTATGCAACTTTTCATAATTTTTAGAATTTTTTCTTTGATGAGTCGATTTTCAATGTTCCTCTAAATCATCTCTAATGTGACCTTTTCATTACAATGATTTATTTTTCTCATATTGCTTTAATTTATCAAAATTTTCCTATAATGTTAATTTCTTAATATGAAAATAATATTACATTGTTATATATGACTACTTACATTAGTAAATAATGAACTTCTTTAAACAAGCACTACACAATTTATCAAATAAGGTTAGATTTGCACCTGGTTTAAAGATCGTATATGTCACACTCGATCTCCTTAGTTTATTGTAATACAATTTTCCTACAAAATTTATTAATTCCTTAAAAATATTTATTTTAAATTAGTCATATTACCTCTTAACTACAAATCTATCTCATATTAACATTACATTACATTTATTTTGTTATATTAAATGACTTCAATTTATCTTATTTGAACTTTAGTATATATTTATTTAACATTTTAATAATAATTTATTATTATTTTGGCTTATTTTTATTTGAATATTCCTTTTTTATGTTTTTAAATATTTTATTTTAAAAACTTTTGGGCCTATTTTATGAGTCATTTTGATTCATATTGAATTTTATTATCTTAAATGTTGCACTCATGCCTCTTAATATCTTAGAAGACAATTGTTTCATATTTAATGTTATGTTTTAAAATTTTTCCCTTTTATTTGGTTATATTATTATAAAGTTATAATTCTCCACTTATATTCCTTTACAATGCTTACAACTTATTGTATTAAATTTCTTTAATTTATCTTCATGTAGTACTATAATTTATTTACTAAATATTTAAAAAATAATTTATTAATATTTATATTTATTTTCTTATGCAATTCATGGTAATTCAAAGTTAGGGCTAATCGATATGAAATAAACTATGTTGGAGCTATCTCGAGAAACTCTAATAAATTAAATATTGTTTTTAACAATTTTAAAATGTTCTTTTATGTTTGGCATGCTTTGAGAAGCATTTCTATTCACACCAAATCTGACAATCAAGGATGACATTGTCAATCCCCTTAACATGTTGGAGTATACCTTATAAAATTTATCTCATTCTTTCAAATATTTTACTTTAATTTGATTATATTATCATGGAACTCTAATTCTCCTATCATGTGACCTTCGCAATGTTATGATTTTATTATAGTATAATGCTTTGATTTAAGTCATTTCAAGCTTTTTATATATCAAGTAAAACAAAAAATAATAATTTATTATTATCTGTGCTTATTTTCTTTGGTAATTTATAGAAATTCTAAATGTGGTTTGATCGATACAAAACAAATATATTAGTTTCATCTTGAACAAGATCTAATCAATGAAACATTCCTTTTAATTTTTTAGATACTTTAATATGATGAGTTTTGGCATGTTTTACAATGATTTATGCATCAATTTTCATGTTGATGATCAAAGATGCTATGCTAATATTTATTCATTTTTCATGTTTTAAATTTTATCAATTCACTAATTTTGAGCTTTAATATTTATCTAGTAAATATTAGAAGAATATTATGTTATTATTTTGGTTTATTCATTTTTTTAATTTATGGCATTTCCAAACAAAATCTTTTGATGGATGGACAAATATCATCTTACTTGTTTTGACGTATTGTAAACAAGTAATTTTTTTTAATATTTTAAAATATTTTATTTTCTATATTTTATTGCACTTTATGAGACACCTTTGTTTGTGTATGATTTGATGATGAATGACTTTGGACTCTATCTTGTTATTATCATAGAATACAACTTCTCAACAAAATCAATCTCTTTTCTTTAAATTTTTCATAGCGATTTGTTTATATTATTGTATAACACTAAATCCATAATTGTTTGACCTTTATGCCTAATTGACATAGTTCTATTGTTGCCCCTAATTTTATCAAATTCTAATTTAAATATATATTTGCTTTACATTAATATACATATTTCATATTTCTTAAGTATAAATTGGAAAGTTGTAGAAATTTCAAACTAGGTTCGATCTAGATGAGACAAACGTAGTTACACTCATCTCGATGAGCTTTATAGTATAAAATATTCATTTTTATAATTTCTATTTTTTTTTACTTTTTATGATTTTGACATGCTTTACTTGATATTTTGAATCCTACTTTATTTTAAAATTGAAGAAATTACTCCCAATTGTCTTACTATCGTGGAATGGAACTTTGTTATTCAATTTACCATATTTTTTCGAAAATTCAACTTTTACTTATATTACAAAACAAAGTCTAATTCATCTTCTATGTGACTTTATATCACTTCAATGTTGTTATATTAGTCCACATTAATTTATTTAATTAATACTTTAATGTAGATTTACTAATAACAAAATAATAATTTATTATTATTTAAGCCTTTTTACATTGATAATTCTTATAAATTGAAAATAAGGTTTCATTGAAATGAATAAAATTTCGTTGTAGTCAATTGGATTAGCATAGCAAATTAAATAATTTTTAAAGTATTTTAAAAAGTTTGTTTTCTTGGATTTTGGAAAGCTTTGATTCAGTGATTAATACCAAATGTAATGATCAAAGGATGTTATATTAAATTTTCTTAGTATCGTGTAATACAAATTTCTAACAATATTTGTCTCATTTCTTAAACTTCTTCACTTTGGTTTGGTTTATTTAACTCCAAATCACTACAAATATTACTTTCACATTACTTTTATTTGGATTTATTAATTTACTTTAATTTACCTCAATTGTGATTTTAATTATATCTACTTAATATTAAAATAACTATTATTTAAATTTATTTATAATCTTTTTTAATTAGCAATAATATAGATGAAACAAAAATCATTAGACTCATCAATACAAACTTTATGTAATACAATATTCTTTTTTATATTTTAAAACATTTTTATTCTCAAATGCTGGTGCTCACTTTATTAGACATTTTGATTCTAATGTAAAATAACCATCAAATTGTTACACTTAATCTACTTAGTATCATGGAATGCTACTATTTTATATAATTCTCTCATTTCTTTATATTTTTTCTTTTATTTCTATTATATTTTGTTGAAACTCTTATTCTACCCTTATATATCTTTACATGTTTTGGTTTGTTTATATTACAAAACTTTAATTCGACTCATTTAAAATTTATTTCATCGTTATTTAATTTTAAAATTAAATTTTATTATTTTTTGTCTTTAATGATTTTGCCAATGAGTACTATTTCAAAATAAGTTTTAATCGAGATAAAACAAGAGTCATTGGAGTCATCTCGATAAGCCAATCCTACCTATTTATTATAGAATCTTCAGATATTTTATTCTCTTGCATTTTGGTATGCTTTATGAAACACTTGATTCGTACTTAAATTTATGGTCTAGAGTGTTACATTCAATCTTTCTACTATATTGGAATGTAGTTTTCCCATTTCCCCAAATTTTTTATTTCATTAAATTTCTATATAACTCCAAATATTTTCTATTGTGAAATTTACATTGCTTTTATTTTCATTATATTAAATTGATTCAATTTATAATTTTTAGCATTAATATATACTTAATATTGAAATAAAATAAAATTTTTATTCATATTAAGTTATATATGTATTTAGATATAATTTCAAACTTGGTCAGTTGGAGAACAAACAAACATTGTTAAACATGTCTTAATGGGTTATTTCAAATTAAGTAGTCATTTTTTATTTCTTATGTAGTATTTCTATAATTTTGATACTCTATATGGTATTATTTAGTTATATCATAACATTAGTATTTATCTAATTCTTATCTTGCACTATATTTAATTAATATTAAAATAAAAAATTTATTAATATTATTATGTAAATTTTTTGATAATTTATAGTAATTTAAAATTTTGTGTCATGAGGATAAAACAAACATCCTTAGAATTGTCTTAATTAGCTCTATTTAATTAAATATTCTATTTTTTTATATTTTATGCAAATTTTATAAGAAATTATATTTTTTAATTTGTTTCACGATTGTTGATACCATAGTAGATCTCCTTAGTATCTTGGACAATTGCTTTCATAAATAATTTATCTCATCTCTTAAAAAGCTTCAATTTGATTTCGTTTTGTATCGATGAAAATCCAATTGTTCTCTTATGTGAGCTTTCCAATATTTTTATGTTATTATATTAAATAGCTTAAAATTATCTTATTTTGCTAATAATATATATTTTTATTATAAAAATAATAATTTAATATTATTTATATTTAATTAAATTTCTAATTTATAATATGTCTTACTATGTTCCAATGCAATTGAAACAAACAATGTTGGATTCATCTTAATGAGATCTATCAAATTAAATATTAATTATTTTTAGATTTTTTAAATGTTTTAGTTTCTATAGTTTTCACATGCTTTGAGAGGCATTTCGATTTATACTTGATTTATTGATCGATGTTGTAGCACTCAATCTCCTAAGCATCTTTGAATGCAAGTTTCTTATACAATATCAAGTTTCTTATACATTACTCTAAATCTTCTATTGTTTCTCATTTCTATAAAATTAATTTTTTATTATTATTACATTGCATCCATTTATTTGATTTCACCTTTAAAAGGAATTTGCAAAACATTACAATAATAATTTTTTTTATTTATGCTTATTATATTTAGTGATATACAATAATTTCCAAATGAGTTGTATCAACATGAATAAACATTGATGGATTCATCTTGGAAAATTTTGTCCTATTAATTGCTTATTTTAATATTTCTTAAATATTTTATTTTAAATTATTTTGACATGTTTCATGAGCCATTTCAATTCATATTTGATTTGATGGTTGGAGACATTACACTATATTTTCTTAATATCTGGAATGTACTTATCTAATAAAGTTTGTCATTTCTTCAAAGTTTAGGCCTAGGCTTTGTTATAACACTATGGAATTCTATTATCATCTTATGTGAATGCTATCAATTTATTATATTACATTTCATCAATTTATGCAATTTCAAATTGGTCTCATTATAAGCTCTATTTTAATCTCAAATTATATATTTTCTAAATTTAAAAATAGTAGTTTATTATTATTTTTGCTCATTTTCTTTGTCAATTCATAGTAATTTAAGACTAGGTTAAATGTATATATAACAAACATTATTGGACTCATTACAATGATATTCGATTAATTAATTTTTATTTTACATTTTTTTAATATTTTATTTTCTACTTTTTCTTATGCTTTATGAGGCATTTTTATTCATGTTTAATTTTACGATTAAGCATCTTTGACACAAATCTCCTTAGCGTCTTCGAATATAACTTTCCCATAAAATTGGTCTCATTCCCTAAAACTTATCACTATGATTTGGTTATTTTACCGTATAACCCTAAATCCATTCTCTTGTAACCATTACAATGCTTTCATTTGTTTGAATTATATTTTTTTGGTTTATCTTATGTCGTACATAAAATACACATGCTTAATGTTAGAATGATAATTTGTTATTGCTTGTGTTTATCTACATTTGTTATAATAGAATTTCCAAATGAGGTTTGACCATAATGAAAAGAGTCATTAGACTTATCACGATGAGCTTTATCTAACTAAATATTCATTTTTATTATTTTTTTAAAATATTTATTATCTTTTAATTTGACATGTTTTACTAGGCATTTGGTTTCTTGCAAGATTTTATTATTAATAACATTACACTCAATCTCCTTTGTACCTTGAAAAAAAACGTTTGGATGCAATGTATCTTATTTATTCAAATTGTTTTATTAGTTTGTATTGCTATGTAATTCTAAATCTCTATAATTGTGGCCTTTTTATTACTTTAATTTGATTATATTATATAAAACTATTTCTCTCTATTCTTATTTACTATGCATGCAGTTCATATTAATTAAAAATATATTTTTTATTTTTAATTATTTTAAAATTCTTGATAACTTTAATACAAATTTGAATGAGATGAAAAAAATGCGTTGGACATCTCATTATAAGCTCTATCTAAGTAAACATTTATTTATAACATTTCTAATTTTTTTGATTTTTTATTATTTTTAAAAGCTTAATGATGCATTTCATTTTGTACTTGATTTGAGGATTTAGAGTGCTACTCTATTGCTGCTTAGTATAATGGACTTAAACTTTCATGTATAATTTTACCTAATTGTTTCCAATGTTTTACAATGATTTAGTAATACTACTATGAAACTACAATTGTTGTCTTGTGTGGCATTTACATATCTTCAATTTAGTTATATTATAGTACTATAATTTTTATCACGAAAACTTTAATACACATATACTGAATATTCAAATAATAAATTATTATTTTCTACTTATTTACTTTATTTATTTCTTAAAATTATGAATGACTCTAATTTAGAGAAGATAAATGTTTTTGAAATAACCTTGATGTTCCCTATTTAAATAAATTAATTTTTACTTCAAAATATTTTATTTTCCTATATTTTTTCAAGTTTTATTGGAAATTTTTATTAATACTTGATTTGATGACAATAAGGGTATAATCGATAGCATTAGTATCACAGAATGCTACTTTAGTGTATAATTTATTTCATTACTTTAATTATTTCAATTTTATTTATTCACATTATTGTGAAACTCAAACTCTTTGTTATTGTGGCCGCAAGATCTCTTTTATTTTGTCATCCTATATTGCTTCAACTTATCTCACTAAAACATAATGTATATATATATATATATATATATTATATTTTTATAAATATTAAATTAATAATTTATTATTATTATTTATTTAATTTTGTCAACTACAGTAATTCCAAATAAAATTTGATGGGGATGAAACGAACGCCATTAGATGCATCCTATGTGCTCTACCCAATTAAATATTCATTCATAAATTTCAAAATGACATATTTTTGCATTGTTGGCTTGTTTTAGTGATATTTCAATTTATACATAATTTGATGATTAACGATGTTTTAGAAAATCACCTTAGTATCTTTGAAAGTAATTTTCTTATTCAATTTATCAATTTTTTTAAATTGTTCACATTGACTTCTTAAATTGCAATTAGTTCTAAATCTCATCTTGTGTGCCCTTTACTTCAAATTGATTTTGTTATATTGATTTCCCTCAAGGTCTTTTATTTAAAATTCTTTAAATATTTGTTCAATATTACAATAATAATTTATTATTATTATTGCAATTTTTTTGGATGTTCATAATAATTCCATACTCATCTTGATGACATCAATCTAATTAAATATTAAAATTAATAATTTTTAAAATAATATTTTATTAGATTTCTATATTTTAACTATAGTTTTCAATATGTAATTAATGTAATTATTGAGGATCTTAGACTTGATCTTCTAATGTCCTTAAAGGTAGCTTTCTCTTATAATTTATCTTCTTTTAACAAATGTTTTATTTTTCAAGTAGTTATATTACCATGTAACAAAAACCCTACTTCTATGAGACAATTGTATCATATTGTTTTAGTTTATATTATGTTACTTTAGTTTATTAAATTATTTTTTAACATTTATTTACTAAGTATTAAATTTTTTTTATTATTTATGATTGTTTTGGTAAATTATAGTAATTTGAAATAAAGTCTAATTGAGAAAAAATAAATATCATTTTACTTGTCTTTTAACGATCTATCAAAATAAATATTTTTTCAAAATTTTTAATATTTTAATTTTTGTTGTTTTACAATTTTTAAGAGATATTTTAATTTGTACTTGATTTCTTGATTAAAGATAGTCCTCTCGATCACCATATTATTTTGACTGCAACAATCTTATAAGATTTATCTCATTTTTTCAAAATTTTTTATATTATTTTGTTATTTTACTATGAAACTTTAATTTTTATCTCATGTAACCTTTACGGTACTTACATTTGGTCATATTTATTAAGATAGCTTATCACATTTCTCATTAATTAATACTGCCTGAATGTAAAATAATAATTCTTTTAATATTTGTTCCTATTTAAATTAGCAATTAGTAATAATTCCAATAAAGGACAGACAAAGTAAAATAAATATTGTTCAACTCATTTGAATGTGTTACATTTAAATAAGTTTTAAGATTTATTGTTTAGCTTTTTTACTTTCTTAGATTTTTATATGTTTTATTAAATATTTTATTTCTTATCTGGTTTGATGGTTAAGGAGGTTTCTCTTGAGCTACTTAGTATCTTGGAATGCTACTTTCATAGATAATTTATTCATTTTTTAAGAAATTTGCTTTGATTTCATTATATAATTATGAAATCAAATTTTCCTCTTATTTGACATTTATGTCATTTAATTTTTTTTTGCTATATTGCATTAATTTATCTCATTTCTTCTTTAATGTGTATTTTCATATCTTTAAAAAATAATTTGTTATTATTTGTGCTTATTTACATTCGTAATTCATTGCAATTCAAAAGAAGGTCTAATCATGACAAAACATATGTTCATGGACATGTCTTAATGAGATATGCTTATTTGAGCCTAATTTGACAATTGATGACGTTACACTAGATCGATTTAGTATCAAGGAATACAAATTAACAACACAATCTATCATACCTCTAGAAATAATGTTCTTTAATTTAGTTATACTATAATTTATCTCTAAATCTCCTCTATGTGACATTTATATCACTTTTATTTGGTTACTTTTCTTTCCTCGTATTTATCTCATTTCAGCTATAATATATATTTACTTAATAGTAATATAATAATTTATTGTTATTTATGTTTATTTATTTTATTAATTTATATTAAATTCAAACAAAATTTGATTAAGATAAAATAAAAATCATTTGACTCATCAGAATGAGATCTAGCCAAACAAATTATTTTTTTAGATATTTTTAAATATTATTTCCTATTGTTTCTTTCTGCTTTATGACTCTTTTTGATTTCTACCTGATTTTATTATCAAGGTTATTAGTTTCAATTTTTTAGTATCTTGAAATGTTACTTTCCTATGAAATTTTCATTTTTTTAATAATTTAAATTCAATCATACTTGATTTGATGATCAAGGGTGTCACAACCTAACTCTTAAGTACCTTGGAATGCCACTTTCTCATACAATATTTCTCATATTTTCATTGGTTTTTCTTTGATTTTGTTATATTATTTTATTACTCTAAATCTGCTCTCCTTTGACCTTTACATTGCCTTTAGTTTTATGCCAAGTTAATTCAATTTATATCATCTTATCTTAGATATGTATTTACTTAATGATAAAATAATAATTTATAGTTATTTATTCTTTTTTCTTTTGTAATTTATAAAAATTTCAAATGTGTTTTAATAAGAAAAAACATTATTGGACTCATCATAAAGCACTTTATTTAACTACTTGATCATTACTATTATTTTCAATATTTTTATTTTGGCTATTTTGTTATATTGGAGTTTAACTTTTCCTATGAGGTTTGATAAAAAAAGAAACAAAATCATTGGACATGTATTAATGAAGTCTATTACATTAAATATTAACACTTAAATTTTCAAATATTTCTTAGGTTTTAAACATAATTTGCAATCATGGAAGTCACTATTAATCTCATTAGTTAATTGTAATGTAATTTTCTCATATAATCTTCCTCATTTCTTCAAATACTTTTTTTAATTTAATTAAATTACTATGGAACTCTAATTCTAATGTAGTGTGACCTTTAAATCTCTCTGATTTAGTTAAAGTATATTTATTCAATTTATCTTATTTAAATTTTAAAATATGTTAAACAAAAATTAAATAATAATTTTATTCTTGTTTACCTTTTTTTAGTTTTTAAATTTGTAGTATTTCAAAATGACGTCCAATGAAGGAAAAAAAATCACATTATGCTCAACTTAGCTAACTCTATCAAATTATATTTTCATTTTGAAACTTTTAAAAATTGTATTTGTTGAATGTTTTATGCATGCATTATGAGATATTTTAATTCATAACTTATATAATGGTTGATGATGTTACACTAGGTTTTAGCTTTTTTGAACGAAACTTTCTTATTTAATTTTTATATTTCCACCAAATTCTTTTCTCTAATTTTGTTTTATTACTATGTAATCTAATTCCCCTCTAGTCTAACATTTACATCACATTGATGTTTTTGTTGCCTATATTCTAATAAAATGATACATTTTAATAATTAATGCTTATTATTTTTGGCAATTCATAGTAGTTACATATGAGGATTGATTGAGATGAAACAAATAATCTTTCACTCGTGTCAATAAGATATATCCAATTGAACATTTTTATTTATGATTATTTATACTATATTCTCTAAGGTTTTGCCATTTTTTTCTACTTTGTTTAATTTGCATATGATTTTATGGATGTAGACATCGCACTAACCTCCTTAATATCTTGGAATGCATATTCTTTTGCCATTTATTTCCTTTCTTTAAAAACTTGTTTTAGTTATTTTATTATGTATTGAAAAAAAATCGTTCAAGTGACATTTACATCGTATTTATTTGGTTATATTTCATTACTTTAGCTTATCATAATTTCTTTATAAAACTTATTTTATTGGAATTAATATTATAGTTTATATCTACTTATGTTCATTTAATTTTGCAATTCATTGTAATTACAAATAAGGATTCATAAAGAAGGAAAAACATCATTGGACTTTGCTTTAAAAGCTCTATCTTATTAAATTTCATTTTTATATTTTTAAATATGTTAATTTCTTTGGTTTTGTCATGTTTTATGAGCCATTTTGATTCACGATCGAGTTATGAATTGAGGATGTTAAATTCGTTCATATTAGTATCCTAGAATAAAACTTTATTGTATAAATTATCTCATTTTTTAAATGTTTCCATTTTATTTTTTATTTTACTCTAAAATTTTAATTTTCACCTTTTCTAACTTTTCAATTACTTTGATTTCTTCATATCACAGTGCTTTAATTTATCTTATTTTAACATTAAAACTTATTGTATGTTATTTCTATAGTTTTCACATACTTTATGAGACCTCTTGACTCAAATAATTTTATAACAAGCCAAGTTACACTTTTTCTGATTAATATCTTGGAATGCAACTTTCTAAAATACATTAGCTCATTTGCAATTTTTTTTGATTTGGTGATGTTACTATGAAACTCTAATTCTACTCTTATGTGACATTTACATTATTTTAATTTAGATTATTTATGTCACTTTAACTTATGTGATTTCAGCTTTAATGTCTAACTACTAAGTATTAAAATTATTATTTGTTATTATTTATACCTATTTATATTTTTAATTGATAGCAATACCAAATGCGGTCCAATTGAGAGGAAATAAATAGTTTCTAGAGTTGTCTTAATAATCTATCTTAATGAAATATTATTGTTAATATTTTAAAATATTTTCATTGTGAATGTTTTGTCATGTTATACGAGATATTTTGATTCATATTGGATCTACTATTAAGGTTGTGATATAATATCTCTTAAGTATATTCTATTATAACTTATTTACTAGATTTCTCTATTTTTTAAGATTTATTACTATTATTTTATTGTATTATTACTGAACAATAAATCTATTATCATGGAACCTTTACATCATTTTTATTTTGTTTTTTTTGTTGCTTAAATTTATCTTCTTTCAGCTATAATATATGTTTCCTTAATATGAGTATAATAACTTATTTTTATTATTGATTATTTATTTAGTTGATTCATACTAATTGCAAACAGGTTGCAATTGAAAGAAAATATTTGTCATTAGAATCAACTCCTCAAGATTTATCCAAACAAATATTTATTTTGACATTTTTTAAAATATTTTACTTTCTAAGGTTTTGTAATGTTTTGTGAGTCATTTAGATTTTGCAACTGATTGAATAGTAGAAGATATTGCACAAATCCTCCTTGGTGTCTCAGAATGTAACTTTCACATAGAATACTTCTTATTTCTTCAAATCATATTGTTTTTATTTTGTAACACTCATTTGCAACTCTAAATCTCCTCTTTTGGCATGACATTTACATCATTTATATTTAGTTATATTATATTATTTCATAGAATTAAAAGTGGTGTAAGATTGAGATGAAATAAATGTCAGTGAACAAATCTCAACAAGCTCATTTTTTAGGGCTATTCAAGCTTTATGAGACATGTCAAATTCTAACAAATTTGAGGGTCAATGATGTTAATTCAATCTTCTTAGTGTCTGAGAATGCAACATTCAAGTCTAATTTAGATTATTTTCTTAAATGTTTCACTTTCATTTTGTTATGTTAATTGATGGACCATTTCCCATCTTTTGTAATATTAATATTGCTTTAGTTAAGCTACATTAAACTAGATTAACTTATCTCATTTTAACATGTGCTCAATATTAAAATAATAATTTCTCATTATTTATGTTGAATTATTTTACTAATAAGAAGTATTTCAAAATAAGTTTTTATGGGGATGAAATTGGAGTCATTGGTGTCTTCTCAATTAGTCGATCTGGCTAAGTATTTGTTTCAGTATTTTTAAACCTTTTATTTTTTTTGTTTTGGTGCGCTTTATGAGACATTTCATTCTTACCTACATTTTATGATCAAGGATGTCACACTCAATCTTTTCTTATATAAGAATGTAGTTTTCTCAATTCCTCAAAGTTTTTATTTTTATTTGATTAAATACTAGATATTTAAAAAATTTCTATGTTACATTACAGTTTTATTTTATAAATGACATAGATTCAATTTTCTCATTTTAGCTTTAATATATATGTATAGTTAATATTAAAATAATAATAAATTATTACTCATACAAATCTACATTTGTATTTAGAAATAATTCCCAACTTGGTTACATATAGATGAAAGAAACATCCTTATACATGTTTCGATGAGTTATTTAAAATAAAGTAGCAATTTTTTATTTCTTAAAATTTTTTTTATAATTTTTGTATTGTATATGGAACTGTTTCAATATATTATGATGCTTTAATTTAACTAAATTCTATTTTAGAATATGTTTATTTAATATTAAAACAAAAATTATTACTTTTATCATTTATTTTCTCTAATAATTTTAAATATTTCAAAATGTGGTCTCAAGGAGATGATACAAATATCATTATGCTTGTCATAACAAGCTCTACTTTATTAAATAGCTAATTTTCCAATGATTATGCATATTTTATAAGACATTTTGTTCTACAGTTGATTTATTGGTTGTTGATTTCTCACTAGACCTCCATAGTTTCTTGTATTGTGATTTTCCTATATAATTTATCTCATATCTTTAAATTTTTAACTTTGATTTGATTTTGTCATTATGAAACTTCAACTCTGCTATCATGTGAACGTTTCAATAATTAAATTTTGATAATTTAAATAGGTAAATGTATCTCATTTTGTTAATAATATATATTTTTATACAAAATAATATTTTAACATTATTTAAGTTTAGTTGAATTTGTAATTGATAATATTTCTTAGTGAGGTATAGCATAGACAAAAGAAACACCATTGTAGTGATCTTGATGATTTGTATACAATTAAATATTAGATTTTTTAATTTTTTTAAATGTTTAGTTTCTATAGTTTTCATTTTCTTTTAGAAACATTATGATTTATGCTTTATTTATCGATTGACATTATATTAGATCTCAAAGGTATCTTGGAATGCAATTCTCATGTATAATTTGTAAAATTTCTTCAAATGTTTTGGCTTAAATTACAAAGAATACTATGTAACTCCAAATCTCCACTCTAAAATAAACATCAATAGACTATCTTTATAAGCTTTATCAATTAATTATTAATTTTAATATTATTTAAATATTTTGTTTTATATAATTTTGACACGATCCATGAGCCATTTTAATTCGTACTTGATTTGACGATCGAGGATATTACATTATATTTTCTTAGTATCTTACAATGAAATTTTCTCATAAACTTTGTCATTTGTTCAAATTTTTTTCATTAACATTGTAATAACACTATGGAACTTTATTATCCTCTTATGTAAAAGCTATGAATTTCTTATATTACATTGCATCAATATAATTTATTTCGACTTTGTTATATATTTATTAAATATAAAAATAGGAATTTACTATTAGTTTTTCACATTTTCTTTGGCAATTAAAATTAATTTAAGACAAGGTCCAATGAAATTGAAATAAACATTACTTGTGCCAACACAATGATCATTAATCAATTAATTTTTTAATCAGTTTATTTTAAATATTTTGATATTCTTTATGAGGTATGTTCATTCATTCTTAATTCTTTATAATTAAGCATTTTATATTCAATATCTTAGTGTCTTTGAATATTGCTTTCACAAAAAATTTGACTCATCCCTTTCAAATTTTCCTACTGATTTGGTCATATTACTATATAACTTTAAATCTCCTCTCATGTAACCTTTACATTACTTTCATTTGATTGAATTCAATTGCTTCAATTTATCTTATTTTAGAAATAAAATATCTACACTTCATATTAGAATGATAATATGTTATTATTTATGTTGACCTAATTTTATAATTTAAAGGAATTCTAAGTGAGATTGGATCATGATAAAAAATATAGTTAGACTTGTCTTAATGAGCTCTATCAAACTAAAACTTTATTTTTTATATTTTCAAATTTTTTAATTTTTTGTGATTTTCATTTTTTTTACCTGGAATTTTCTTTTGTATCTCATTTAATGATCGATAATGTTATACTAATCTCCTTAGTACCCATGAATAAGCATTCTTACATAATTTGTCTTATTTATTCAAATGTTTTCTTTGATTTGGTTGTATTACAACAGAAATCTAAATCTTGACTCTCTCGACCATTACATCACTTTAAATTGAAATAGTTATATAACACTATTTATCTAGTTTGATTGTTTAAGATATATCTACCTCACATTAAATAATAACATGTTTTGCTTTATTTCAAAATTCTCAATAATTTCGATACTAATATCATTGAGATCAATATAAATTTCATTGTACACTTTGCTATAAGATCTATCTAATGAAATGTTTAGTTATTAAATTTCAAAGTTCTTTATTTTCTATTATTTTTGAAACCTTCATGAGACTTTTCATTTTTTGTACGTGATTTGATGATTTTGGTATTTACACTCTAAGTACTTGGCATCTTGGATAAAAATTTTCAGGCATAATTTGTTAATTTATTTTTTTATTTTTTTGCTTTGATTTGGTTATATTACTATGAAACTTGAATTATTCTCTATTGTGACTTTTGCATGAAATTGATTTGGTTATATTTTAGTACTACAATTTATATCATTCCAACTTTAATACACATATACTTAATATTCAAATAATAAATTATTGTTATTTGTACTTTTTTTCTTGATTACTTTCTATTAGTTAAAAATGACTCTAATTGAAACAAAATGAATGTTTTTGAGATCACTTAACATGGTCTACTTGATTACATATTAATTTTTCTTTTTTTAAACTATTTTATTTTGTAAAATTTTTCATAAATTTTATGAGAAATTTTGATTAGTATCTCATTCAATGATAATGATAGTATACTTGATCTCTTTAGCACTTTGAAATGCAACTTTAATTTATAATTTATTTTATTTCTTCAAAGATTTTTCTTTGATTTACTCACATTATTGTGAAACTCAAATTGTCCTCTAAAGTAGCCTTTCCATTTTTTTATTTTTTAATATTATATTACAATTATTTATCTTATTTAGAAATTAATATACATTTAAATATATATACTTTATATTAAAGCAATAATTTTTCTTAGTTTTGTATTCTTAATTTCATAAACTATAGTAATTTTAAGTGAGGTTTGATGGAGGTGAAACAAATGCCGTTTGACTCAGCATGACAAGCTTTATCCAATTACAAATTCATTAATGAATTTTTAAATATTATTTTTTTTCTTGGCATGTTTTATGTGACTTGGAAAGGGATTTTCCTATTTAGTTAATCTAATCTTTTAAATTGTTCACTTTTGTTTTGATAAATATTTATGTAAACCTATGTCTGATCTCATGTGCCTTGTACTTCAAATTGATTTTGTTGTATTAATTTTCCTCAATTTATTTTATTACCTTTTAATACAAATTATTTCACTATTATAGTAATAATTTATTATTATTTTTTATCATTTCTTTGGATGTTAATAACAATTTCAAAATCATTTAGGCAAGAACAATCTAATTGATTGTTTAAATTTGTAATTTTAAATATTACAACTTTTAAGATTTTGGCATGTTTCACATGTTGTTTCTATTTGCACATAATTTAAATATCGAGGATGCTACACTTGAACTTTTTAATGCCATGGAATACAACTTTCTCTTAAAATTTATCTTGTTTCTTCAAATGTTTTGTTTTTATTTTGTTACATTACCATTTAACTCAAAATCGTCTCTTGTGAGACAATTGCATCATTTTGATTTTGTTATATCATATTACTTTTGTCTATTTGATTTTAGATTTAATTTTTACTTATGATAAAAATGATACTTTTCTTATAACTTATGATTATTTTTGGGAAAAAAATAGAAATTCTAAATTAGGATTGATCTAGAAAAAAAGCATCATTAGACTGGTCTTTATAAGCTTTATGCAATTAAATTTTTTTATTTTTTATATGCTATTTTCTAGTGTTTTACACATTTTTGGGTTTATTTGGATTGGTACTTAATTTATTGACTGAGGATGCTCCACTCGATCATCTCATTATATTGGAATGGAAAAATCATAGAAAATTAATCTCATTGTTTCAATTTTTTTACCTAATTTTCTTTTACTATTATGAAACTTCTAGTTTTATTTCACGTGACCTTTACATTACTTTCATTTGCTCACATTTGTTACTTCAACTTATCTTATTTATCTTAAATATATACTATCTGATATTAAAATAATAATTTTATGTGAATTTGTGGTTATTTAAATTAGTAAATAGTAATAATTCTACTAAAAGGGAGATAGAGCAAAGAAAAATTTGTTGGACTCATCTAAATGAGCTATATGTAATTAAATGTTAATATTTATTTTTTAGAAATTTTTATTTTATTTGATTTTCTTAAATTCTTTGCTAAATATTTGAATTCCTCATTGCTTTGAAGCTCATGGAGGTTACCTTTGATATAATTCGTATCTTGGAAAGCTACTTTGACATATAGTTTATTCAATTCTTTAAGTGTTGGATTTAGATTTGATTATACTAATATGAATACTAATTCTTTTCTTATTTGACCTTTATATCATTTTATTTTTTTGTTATATTTCATTAATTTATCACACCTCCACTTTAATGTCTTTGCTTAGTATAAAAAACTATTTGTTATTATTTATGCTTATTAATATTACTAATTCGTATTAATATAGATGAGGTCTAATCAAGATGAAACATATGTTTTTTGGCTTATCTTAAAAAGAATCATTCAATTAAATTTTTTTAATTTTAGATATTTTATTTTCTATTATATTTGTATTCTTTCTAAGACATTTTTATTTGTAGTTTATTTGAGAATTGATGATGTTACACTCAACCTCTTTAGTGTCAAGGAATACAATGTCAATATAATTTATGATGGTTTTAAAACTATTATTCTTTTATTTATTTTTATTACTATTTAACTATAAATCTCTTCTAGTGACATACAACACTTTGATTGGGTCATTTTTTCTTTTCTTAGATTTATCTCATTTTAGCTTTAATATATATTTGCTTAATAGTGATATAAAAATTTATTATTATTTATGTTTATTTAGTTTGCTTACTTTTAGTAATTACAAACATTACTTGATTATGGTAAAGTAAGCATTACTGGACACGTGTTGCTGAAATATATCAAAATAAAATTTTCTTTCTATTGTTTTGTTATGTTTTACGAGACAGTTTTATTTGTACCTGATTTGATGATCAGGATTGTTACTTTCGATGTTCTTTGTTTCATGGCATGATAATTTCCCATAGAAATCCTATTTTTCCTAAATATTTTAATTTAGTTTTGTTATATTACTATGGAACTAAAACTATTTTCCCTTTTATCTTTACATTGCTTTGATTGTTTTATGTTATAGCATTTTAGTTTATCAATTTCCCAAATTTAATATATATTTGTTTAATATTAAAATAATAACATATTATTATTTATTCATATTTACTTTGTTAAATAATTGTAATTAAGAACTAGGACTAATGCAAATAAAACAGATGATCAATTTCTTTTAACTAGCTTTAGCAAGCTAAGTATTCATTATTCTATTTTTAAATATTTAACTTTATACAATTTGGTCAACCTCTATAAAGAATTTTTATTTATGCTTAATTTCATGACTAAGGATGTTCCTATGTATATTGGAATGCCATATTCTCGTATAATTTATCTGACTTTTCTAGTGGTTATCCTTTGATTTTGTTATGTTGTTTCGTAACTCTAAATTACCTCTCATTGGCTTGTAGATTGTCTTTATTTTGTTATGTTATATTAATTCAATTTATCACATTTCAACCTTAATATATACTTAATTATTATTAAAAAAATGATTTTTAAATTTTTTACGCTTATTTTCTTTTATAAATTGTAAAAATTTCAATTGAAATATGATAAGGAAAAAACAAACATCATTACAGTCTTCTTAAAAGATTTATTCAACTACTTGATCATTATGATAGCTTTTATTATTTTTATTTTTTATTTTGACATATTGGAACATAACTTTTCTATGCAAATTTAGGTCATTCCTTTAGATTTTTTACTACGATTTTTAAAATTTTTTTTTCATATCAATATATTGGAAAAAAACTTTCTTATACAACGTCATGTCATTTCTTTAAATTTTTTACTATACTTTTGTTATATTGTTATGAAACTCTAAATCTTCTCTTGTGTGATCTTTATATCATTTTTATTCAATTAAATTATATTTTCTCAATTCATCTCATTTTAATTTTAATATATATAGTATTTAAAAAATATTTTATTTTTTTTAACCTTACTTACCTTAGTTAATCAAAGTTTTTTGAACGAGGTCTTATAGAAATGAAACAAAATTCATTTGACTTGTATTGGTGAGATCTTTCCAACCAAAGGTTAGTCTTTAAATTTTTAAATTTTTAAAATTTTTAAATATTTAAATTCTTAGGTTTCTAAGATACTTTATGAAATATGTTTATTACTACTTAATTTGATGATAAAAAATTTTACAATTCAACACTTTCGTAACTTGAAATGCATTTTTTTGTATAGTTTATCTTATCTTGATAAAGTGTTATCTTTGATATGATTAAATCACTATGTTGCTACAATTATTCATGAATTTGACCATTACATTTCCTCAAATATGTTATATTATTGTGCTTTAATTTATATCATTTCAACTTTAAAATTAATTTAGTTAATAGTGAAATAACAATTTATTCTTATTTATCCTTTTGTAATTTTTTAAGTCATAGTTATTTTAAATTGTGTCTAATCAACATGCTTTACCCTTTAATAATTTGTAATTATTTATACCTATCTACATTTGTAATTCATAGCTATACAAAATGCAGTCCAATCGAGAAGAAATAATCAACACTAAAGTTATCTTAATAGTCAATATTCATTGAATTATAATTTTTAATGTTCTATTTGCTTTTTTGTCATTTTCTTATGGGTTTGTTTTTATTCATACAAGGTTTTATTATTAAGGATGTGGTACAATATCTCTTAGGAATCTAAAAATATGACTTACCCACAAAACTTTTTAAATTTCTTACAATATTTTATTTTTATTTTGTTGTGTTATTATTTAACACCAAATCTCTTATCGTGTGGCCCTTATATCACTTTGATTTGGATATTTTATATTCATAAAATTTATCTCAAATCAGCTTTACTACATATTTTCTAAAATATGATTATAAAAATTTATTTCTTTTTTCCTATTTACTTGTTGCCTCACAATAATTGGAAACGTGGTGCAATTGGGAAAAAATAATTTTCACTGTAATCGTCTCATCAAGATTTATCAAAAAAAATTTTAATTTCTGTATTTTTTAACTAGTTTTACTTTTGAAGGTTTTGTAATTCTTAATGGGTCATTTTCATTAAAAACTGATTCGATAATTGAGGATGTGACACTCAACCTCCTTAGTGTCTCAGAACGTAACTTTCACATAAAATATTTCTTAATTCTAGAAATCATTCACTTTGATTTGTCAATGCTAATTGGTAACTCTAAACCTCTTTGGGTGTAGCTTTTACATTACTTTCATTTAGTTATTTTATGTTGTTGCAATTTATCTCATTTCATATTTGAAATATATTTGTTATATTTGTAAAATTAATATTTTGTTATTCATAACTATTTTAAATTATATTTTGTAAAATTTGTATGTTGTCTAGTTGAGATGAATCAAAGACATCAAACTCTCTCAATTTGAACTCATTATTCTATGGCTTTTCAAGCTTTACAAGACATATCGATCCTTACCTTCTTTGATGGTTGAGAATGTTACGCTCAAGTTCTTTAGTATCTAAGAATGCAACTTTCATGACAATTTATCACATTTTCTTGACTTTTCACTTTCATTTTGCTATATAAATATGAAGCTCCATTTCCTCTCTTTGAAACATTGACATTGCTTTCATTAAGTTACATTATACAACATAACTTTATCTTATTTTAGCTTTAAAATATATATACTTAATATTAAAAATTAATATTTTGTTATTCATTCTTATTTAATTCTTTAAATTAATAATAATTCAAAATGAGGCCTAATTGAGACTAAACGAATGTCATCAAACTCCTCTCCATGAACTCTATTTAATTTAATATTTATTTTTTTTGTCAAATATTTTATTTCCTAGGTTTTTTGAATGATTTATGAGATATTTTGATTCTTATCACATTTAATAATTAAGAGTGTTATAGTAGGTAACTTTTGTAACTTCAAATACACATTTCCCTTAACTTTTTCTCATTTATTCTAAAATTTTCACTTTGATTAGGTTATAATACATTGTAATTACGAATCTACTTTTATGTGACCCAATATTTAAAAAAGAATTTGTTATTAATTATGTTTTAGTTTTGTAATTTGTAGTAATTCCAAATGTGGTTTGATTAAGAAGAAATAAAGATCATTGTACTTGTCTCTACAATATCTATTCAATTGCATATTCATTTATTTATTTTCAAATATTTTTACTTTTTTGGGTTTTTCCACATTGTAGGAGACAATTTAATTCTAAACTAATTTGACAATTAGGAATATCATACCCAATATTTTCACAATTTATGGGAGCAACTTCTCACATAATTTATCTCAATTCTGCAATATATTTTCTTTGAAATTAATTGGTCAAACAACATCTTTCAGACAAAATTGGATGACATTGGATTGGCTTTAATCTACTAGATTTGGAGTTGTGCTAGAAAGATCTGGTTGTAGACTTGTCACATGTGCAACATGAAATATTTTATAGTTCTTCATGGTGATGGTCATAACAAGATTGGCCTTCGAGGTACGAGATTAGCTTTATTATGGATTCTTGACATGGCCTGCAAATAAGAATTTTATGAAGTCAGGCAAAGAAGTGGCATGTACTTCATTTGCTATGACTATGCTGTGTTCAATGTCTTTGTCCAAAATTTTATTTTTGATGTTATTGCATCTTAAAAATGTTGGCAAATTTCCAATGAGTTGTAGTTCATTTGGAATTGTCCCTATTTTCCTAATAGGAGGTCTAATGTTCAATGTGACCATAGCTTTTATTTTACTTCAAAATTTTTTATGATTATAAAACCATTGTTTATTGTGGAGTTGTAGGATATTTGTAAGTACCGAATTTCAAAAAGTAAAGCAGAAGGAAAGTATTCCGAACTGAACCTTAATCAATTTGTTATTGGATTTGTTCAGCTAGTATCTTAGGATTGCTTGAGTCCATCTTTAATAGTATTGAAACTATTTATGGCCCTCATTAGCTTTGTTTGGCTTGTAATCCTCCTCATGAATCCCACTCTTTAGTTATGAGAATATTACATAGTTAACATTTTTTATCTCTAACAATTGTGAAGGGTAACCTTTTTTCCTTGCAATTGTTTGAGTTATTTGCATTATAAGTGATTGTTGTATTCTTGGTTATGTCTATACATTTAAATTTTAATTTATTTAATTATATGTTTTTAAACCTCTGATCATGTAATTTATTTATTTGTTGCTTACAATTTCTAAGCTTATGATGCACCTATAAGAACATGGCTTCATAATTTGACATTGTTTATTTCCTCTTATTTATTTTTCATTGTAATATTTTCTCTTTAACGATATATTATTGTTGTTATTAATGCTTTTTTGTTACAGGCAAGGAGGCAAGTCACCTGGTGTCTTGGATTTTTCAAAAGATAATGACTGATGAATTAATGCTTGTTGTGCATCCATTTCAATGATTTTAGCCTTCATCTATGTTATCTTCTTTATGATTTATTTATTCTATCTTGTAATATTTTTAATATTATGCAAAAAATTCTATTAATTCTTTAACATCCTTTCATTTCTTTTTCATTGTAAGAAAAAGATAAGTTTTGCATTGTCCATATAAGAACACATGAACATAAGAGGGATTTCTTTGGATATTAATTCATGCTTCCAAGTAAAGTATGATATGTGTATTGCAAATAACTAATCCATTGCTTCTAATTGGGTTCTTTATTGTCATGTACTTGATAAGGAATGTGTGTTGAGTTTGTTTAGGTTTCTTTTAATTTGGCATGTGGTGCCATATCTTGAAATAGTATGACTAAAAACACACATTAATTTTAAGAGACATTTGGTTAAGTATTATTTAGATAGTATTGACATTTAAATAATAGTGTTATAAATATATTTATGTTACCTAAATTTTATCAATATTTTTTTTATTATTTAATTGATTGTTATCTAAGTAATCTACTATTCTTATTATTAATATGAAGTTGTTTGTTATCTAGATGTCGCTTATATTTGTGAAATATAATTGCAATTTTAAATAACATCATTAAAAGATGTAATCAAATAATGCACCTAATATATTTAAAAAATATTGTAGTGTATGCCATTATAGTTTAACCAAATGCCCTTTTGATATTTTTTTTTTCAATTAGATCTTAGCAATATCAGCTCAACTTTTCTTCTTGCATGTCCTATAGCTTTATTCTTTAGTAATGATCTACTACCCATATTGGATCTAATTTCCACTTTATGAGTTTCTAATGTATATGCTTTATGTCAACACTTATATTTATTTTTTTAGTTCTCATTATACATTTATTTAGTGAAATAAATATATAACAAGTCGTTATCCATCTCTAATAATTGTGGAGCAAAAATGAAGCCTAAGAAAGGTCCCCTTTTGCATATTGCTTCATAATTATAGAGAAAATAAAGATCATTAGAAGATATACTCTGAAGAGTTTTCTAAGTCATTAAATCCATTCTTGTATTTTTCTAATTATCCTTCTCAAGAACAATGGCCACCCTTTTCATCTTTTCTCAATAATGTTTCTCTCATTTTCTTGTGAACTTGAGGTCGTAGCCTTGGGTGTGTTTATTGGGATACTTGTATTTGTTTAATGGCTATTTTAGAAATCATAAATATTTTAGAAGAGTCTATAGTATTTATTAGATTAGAATATCCAAATTATCCATCCAATTCAATTTAAACACATCAATATATAGAAATAAGATCATGTTATTGCAATTTATGATATTTATTTTATATTTTTAGTATTTTAATTGTCAATTAAGATCTAACTATACTTAAATGGACTTTGCTAGTATTAGTAATCTTATGAGAATTTATTCAAGTCATTATTAATTTAAATTTATTTAAAATAATCTTTGATTGAGTTGTTCTTGGAATTAATTAGAGACCTTAACTCATTTAACACCATTACTTGTCCCTTGTAATGTTTTTGGCCTCCTAAACCATATGCTTCTACTTAGGTAATGCGTTTTACCTTTGTTGACTTGTGGGATGGTTTTTTCCCTTATTCTAAGATTTTTTATAAGAAAAATTCTTCACCTATTACCTTTTTGGATTAGTTCTTAAGTCTAGTTTGACCAAATTTCCTTTGCCTCAACTGTAGTTAAATCTTTCTGAAGATTTGACAAGCATCAAAGAAATTCTAAAAGGCTACTTGAATATCTTTCTCGCATTTATCTATTAAAAAGGTAGAAGGATTGAAGGGCAATAGTGTAATATGCCCTTTTCTTAAACCAAGTCTTCTTCAACCATAATATGAAAAAATTGGTTTTGTTTAAACCCTAAATTTAGAATTGGCTATTGCAATTCTCATAACAACAAATGGAGTTCTTTTGGGCCATCCTCATAATGATTGTTGATTATCTCTAAGCATTGCAAGCTAATGTTCTACTCTGTCACCATTTCTCCATTAACAATACCTTGATTCAAATCCATTTACCAACCAAGCCATTGACTACCTTCTCTATCACAAGTGATTTCTATTCTAATTCAATTAGGGTTAGACCTTGTCTCTTTTTGGCCTAAACATCTAGTTATTACTTAATGGATCCATTATTTCATCATTATTCATCTTTAACCATTACTGAAAGTATGACTCTAATTCCATCATTTTATGACCTTGTGTTTGTGTCGAGGTATTGAATAGTTTGGTCTCTAGAAAGGTTTTGCTCATTTAAGGTTTATATTTATAGAGTAAAAACTTCTTTTATGTTGCTATTAAACATTATATTCCTCTAGTTAGAAGTCTACTAGGAGTTTTCCCTTGCACTACTGATTCCACCTTTAAATCTAATTATCACTCTCTGTTGTCATTGGTCTAGATTGTCATGCTTATTAAAACAATTTTGAAAAATTGCATCAAAAGAAGTAATGTTATCTTCATCAGAATTGTGATACTAACACAGTTATAGTCATTTTGTTTTTTCCTACTCTTCCATGGTTGATTTTTGTATTCTTTAGGTTTCAAACCATTGCAATTTCACTGGTAAGATTTGTTGAATAATTTCTACATGGGAAAATTTCCCTTTTCCTTTCATAAAGGGTTTGATGTTATCGATACTAACTATTTCTTTATCGATTTCCTCCATATTGGAGCAAGGTTGTTTATAAGCTTTCATGATCTAGTCAATTTGGAGTTGTGCTTATTGTCAATGGGAAATTTTCTTCTTTATTAATAGGAAGGAGGATGTGCTTGTTGTATTATTCAGAGAAGCAAATTTATTAAAATTATCTTATAAAGTACCCATATATTTCAATGGTTTAGAAAAGTAATTGCATTTATTTGATTAGAATATATAAACTAACCCTTTAATCTCATATAAAAAGTCTAATTTCTAAAAAATGCTAACTATCTCATGATTATTGATATTTTTTCTATATTTGAGTATTTTCAATATTGATTAAAGTAAAATTAAATAGACTTTAGTGGCATCTTATTTTGGAAGGGCATTCCTATGTAGCCTTTATTTATTTGACATTGTTTAAAATACACTATTATTGAGTGAACTCTTCTAATATATTGTAGCCCAAATAATTAGGCACCTTTTTGCACTAGCAATGCAAATGCCTTCAACTACATAGAGTCCTGTTCTGATTCTTTTTTCCTAATTTCAATTCCAAAGATGGAGAACAGTTAAAAATTATAATTAATTTAGTGAAGAACTGTGTAGAACATCTTTTTAAAGGTCAAAAGCAATATATAGTTTCACCTTTATATTAATCAATCTTGATTTCTTAATGCTTAAAAAACTTACTTTCTTTAAATGACAAATTTCATGTAGGCTTTTCAGATTTGGCCTAATATTTAGGTTTTTTAGGTTCCAAAATTAGCCACTAAGCTCATAAATTTTTTAAATGTTATAACTAGAACCTTGACTATTTTTTTCCCATTAAATATCATTCAAATATTCTAATATAAGTCTTACATGTTTGTATAATTGTTATGTAGATCTCAATAGGAAAGTGTATTTTAAGAATAAAAAAATAGACTAATTATCTTCTAGCTAGTTAAGCCACACTTCTAAACCAATATGCACAAAAACATTTGCTTTTAGGTTAGAAGTCCTTAATGTAATTTTTTAGCCTACCTCATCTCTTTTCAAATTATGTTTTTCTAATGTCTTGTTTGGTTTGTCTATTTTTTTATTCATATGAAAAAATTTTAATAGCAGATCGTCTGAAAGGTTAAATTTTTTCAAACCATCAAAACCTTTTTTCTCTTAGCTTATTCTCAATTACTAACCTTCTCTTAAATGTACTTATTCTGAAGTGTACTTACTCATTCTTCATAGTATTTATTCTATTTATGATAAATTTAATTGTCTTGCATTATGGCCATATAACATTACAATCATATAGTAATCATATAGGCATACCTTGAATCTTAAATAGGACAACTTATTAGTTGTGGCAGTTATAAATCAAGCTTTAAGAATTTTAAACATAATAGAAGGTATTAGAATACTATCTTTTTTGATGATTTTGGGGAGCATTTTTGTTCATAGAACTATGGAATTTTTAGCTTATGCTTTGTGAAGCTGTGTAAGAAAACATGCTCAAATCCCAATGCATGTTGGGAAATATTTTTGAAAGTTGGTGTTAGAGTGAATGTTATCTTTTTTTGTAATAAAAAATGGACATATTTGGCTTTTTTCTCATGTTATGCAAAAATTTTGTGGAAAGATCAAATCTTTACACATAATATATTCAAACCTATTAATAGAATACTTTTTCAACCACATTTCATCAAAGAAAATTAAAATTTCATTGAAAGACACTTTTTTGTTCCTTTCTTAAATGTCAATAATCACAACGAACAAGCCAAATACCTTTTTAGCAAGATTTCTAAAATGTGTCCCTACTAGAGTTACCTTCTAAGTTAAAGGAGGAAGCTGATAATGTGGAGCCAATTAAAGAGAAGCCAGAATTTGCATTTTGCTTCCATTCAGCTATCCTATGCAGGAAATTGGAGCATGCTTTGTCGAATTTTACCTGTCCAAAAAGAAAACTCATTGAAATAGAGATAGCCTAAATTCAATATGTATTCGTCCTTCCCCACACAAACACTATCTCTCTACTTTCTCTCTTTTATATGTCTAGAAGTTTTAAAAAAAATGGTTTTTTATTACTTTTTAGAAAGAGGAGCAATCTTCAGCAAAGCTTCCCGAATTTGGTGACCTTTCTTTAAATAGTGATAGCAAGGTGTCTGTCTTTTTATTGCCTCCCTTGTAAGCCGTTTCTTATGCCCTATTGCGAACAAAAAGATAGGTGTCTCTTTTTTGATGATTTTTAAGGGTGTGAACATCAAACTTCTCCAGTGTAACTATATAGAATCAAAATCAATTCCTATAAACAAAATTACTACTTCATCAACATATCATTTGAAGGAATTTGGGTCTCCAGATCATTGCAATCTAACTAAACGTGAAACTGGACCAATTTTAGTCATCAAATAGATCAAGGAGTAGGTTCTTACCAATCAAAATGTTCCATTGAACATAGTTTTTTTTTATTATTGTATTAAAGTATTCCTCCTATGAAGATTGAATCTTTAGAAATGGTGAAGACTTCAGTACAAATGAACTTGGACAATGTTTTTACTTTGGCAACTGCATAGAATTCTTGCTTTAATGAGAAGTGTGAAGATGTATGTTTTTTTTGTTGTTCTATTTGATGTAGTAGGTGCATTGTTTAATGAATATATTCATTTATTTATGAGTTTATGCTAGGCTTTATTCTTGGAATCTAGCTCATACTACGAGGGCTAGGTAAACTGCTTAATTAACTAAAGTCTCAAACTTATTAGTGATAGTCCTATTCAAACAAATCCCTTTTTATTTTATATGCTTTGCTTGTTTTTAAGGAACTAATTTAGTCTAATATGTTCTAGGAATATAGATCTAATAAATGAATTAAGAATCCCTTTTTGATGTTTGGAATGCATTTTAATTATTTGAAGGTGGAACATTAAAGTTTGTGATATGTTATTACTACAAATGTAGTGATATCAAATCTATGTGATTTCTTCTAAGCATAATTTTTGTTGTAGTCACTAGCAATCTTCGATAAACTTAACATAAATAGCATTGATAGTGATACTTTATCTTGTAATTATCACATAAACATTAAAAACTATTATGCACAAATGGGAATTGATTATAGAATCCATACATATAAATAAGAATGATGATTTCAAACTACAAAATTGGATCTTAAACTATCAAACTATTGACATTAAATAAATGAACAAAGAAGATGTTCAGTAAAACATGTTAAATAATTTGGAGCACCTACTTTAGTTGGAAAGAAAAGAAAGCATGGCAAAACTTGTTAAAGACATCAGACATCTTTAACCTGCTCTAATGATCACAATGGAGAATCGAAATTGTGGTTGGCAACAACATGCAGAAAATAGATAAATGGCTTATGGGTAGAACTTGCTTAGCATCCTATTTTATTCTTAAAACACTTTATATATGTTTGGATGTATCTCTTATTACCATTTTCTTCATTTTTAATCCTCAACCACATATCTGTGTTTTTGAATAATATTGCAATTTCTCTTTCAACTTTAAAATAGTGCACTGCCAACATGCAGTACAACTTAACCACAAGTTTTTATTTAGATGGTGCTGGTTGCTACACAAATGAAGTTTTGTTATTTTAAATACATTCCAAGAGAATTGTGCGATGCATAAGGATGATACTTTAGCCTGACATTCACTTCATTTGAACTGTTTACTTTGTTTTAGAGGTTGCTTTCTTATATGGAATCACATTTTGGTGATGTTAATTGTGACAATTCATTCAATTTTTTTGAATTGAAAATTTTTAAAAAAAATTCTTAGCTGTATGATGTGTAAAATAATTGAAATCAATTAATTTTTTTTAATTGTGTTCAATATGCTATTATTAACTCCCTTTTATTTTGTGGTTATCATTCAGCTACAATGAGAAGTCAAGAATGCTCAAGAAGTTGTAAGAGCAGACTATGATGAACTGGCTCTCTATCCTCTCTCCAACTAATTTCAGATGCATTTTTTAGTCTTCATTTGCTAGGGAAATTACCTTTTCTTTTAATTTTTTTTTTATATTGGAACATTGAAAACTCCATTTGGAAAAAAATTTATGCTAGCTATTTTGATATGCTTGGCTTTTAGAACCTCTTTTATGGTTCCCTTTAGAGTGAAAAATGGAATGAAATAATGATTAGTTTGTCATATTTTTAGGAGTTAGTCAGTGACTCAACTCAGAAGCTTTTTGATGATGTTTGAGAAATTGCTTGCACTTTGGCTTTTAAAAAGATCCATTTGAAAATCTTTTAGCGATTCCCAAAGACTTCATGCAGCTTTTCTCCTTCTTTTCTAAAACAATATTGGTAGTTCTTGCATCTTTTTGTGCTTATTTGTGATCTAGTAATAGAAATGGCATATATTGTTGTTCTCTAAGGTGCCTTATCTATTTTTTTACCCTTGAAATGATGAATTTTGGCATGTCTTTTCACGTAAAAGTTGATTTTGTTCAATCAAGGTCATCATTGCAGTTATTGTCCTATTCATGGTTGTTTTCAAAAAAAATAAATATATAAAAAATGTAGTACCTTGTCGGGCAACCTTCGAAGAGAAGGTGTGCAGTTGGTAAGGAAGCAGGTCAATATAAGTTTATATTCAAAAAATATGTCATGTTATCATCCCTAACTTGGTATTTTAATATAGTCTATTTTGGAGATGTGCCTTTGCAAGGAAACATTTACAACATGGTTGCATTAATCAAATCGTATTTTGACTTGAGCTACATTTTCCTTGTTATCCCTTTAGCTACTAAGGGTGATTTCATAAATCATTAAGATACTTCACAATAATGACTAAGAGTTTCTTGTATAGTAAAGGAGACGTGAGTCCTCTTTTTACATCAATTCTTGCACGTTATGTGAATGGGAAAGGCTTCTTATATTAGCTTGTAGTTCTATCTCCAAATTGTGGAATAAAGTTTTTTTTTCCTTTGGAAGATTGGAGACTTGTCAAATTGTTGTGATTAAAATCAATATAATGTTAATGGTTACCTTTGGTTTAATGTAAATGAAAACTATATAAACCTTTTCGTCCAACAAATTCTATCTTATCACATGACAAGATTCAATGATAATTCTAGTCCAAATCTTTGCAATGATGAAACTTACCATAGCTAAATTAATCTACATGATCCATCCACAACCCATACTCGTTATTGAATTCAGTCACTATATGAGGAAAATCATATGATTTTCCTTGAATAAATCAAGAGTATTCATGCAAGAGAGGTGGGTGGGAGAGAGAGAGATAGAAAGAGATAATAGAATTAAGATTGTTAGTTGAAAGTTATGCTTTCTTACATCTATTGCTTGGTTTTAAAACATAGGAATATGAAAATCACAAATGATTCCATATAATAAAACCTAGTTTATTTTGTAGTACAACTCTTATTAGTTGTATAAGGAAAAATTCCAAATTAGAATGAAGCTAAATTTATTTAAAAATCTTATCATATCTTATAATTGATGGAATGCTTCTACTTGGTTTAAAAATAGTGTTACTCATTTTTATTTGGTCATTGCTCTTATGATTACTTTGGAAAACATCATATAAAATTTCTTGAGTCTACTTTTTCCTAGATTGGCACATCGATTGCAAAAATACCTCAAGACCTGGTCCTCAAATCTTTGCTAGATTTCCTAAAGGCTTTCTCTTAGAGGTTTTTGTATGTCCTCTATTTAAGTTTTGTATTTTTTCTTCTCATGTCAAATTGCTCAATTTCTTTGCTCTTCTTTTTAAATCTCAAATCTTACTGTGCAATTCTTGAGGAAATCTTTGAGAACCATGGAAGAAACTTTGTGCTTAAAATTTCATGTGTCTTAAACTTTCAAGCTTATCTCTCAAGTGGCTCTGTGCTTGAGTTCAGTATTCAAGGTTTCTTTGTATCCCTTCCTCATGGGTTAAAACCTCTTGTGGCTTGCTGAACTTTTCTTCAAGGTCATTTATACATATGGCAAATGTTGTTGGGACATGTCAAGACTGTCTCATTTACTTTTGTTGTTGTTATCTTGATGATTTGTCCTTTTTTCAAGGATTTAAGTCCCTTCGAATATTTTTTTAGTTGAGATGTATTTGTTGAGTCTTTTGGTTATTTTTAAATAGATAACATGAGATAATGAAACTCATATTTTTCTTGTTCCAAATTATTCTTAATTTGTCACCTATGGCATTTGTGCATTTCAGATGATCTAAAGTGGGTCTTCTGTCCCTCACCTAGGGGTGGTTCAGTAACTCTAAAAATCATATAGTTCGATAATAGAATTTTTTTCCCATAATAAGGTCAGACATAGGAGATAATGCCTCATGAAATTACTTATCAATTATGAAATGCTCAAATAATTTTAAGTTCTCTAGATTTATCAGTATTGATTTCTCTTTATGGAAATAAGTTTGCCCAATAAATTTCATCATTGATTTTCTTTAGGAGCCAAAAAAAAATATATCAAATTGGTTTTAACTTTTGTAGCCCCTTATTTATTCATTTATTATATAAAACCATTGTAGATCTCCTAAAATTCTCTTATTGATAATGCATATCATGTCTCTTTTTGTACTATTGCAAGAGCTTCAACCACATTTTGATAGAAAATTGAATTTTTTAAATATGCTTCATAATCTTTTATAACTTTTATTTTATATTTTTTGGATGGGTTTATTTTGTGCATATCATGTCTATTTTTGTACTTATCTTGGAAGAGCTTCAACAGCTCCTTGAATTGCTTTGAACTATTCAGCTATTCTTGATAATCTATTATACCTTCTATTATATTAATAGTTTTACTTTAGTGGTTTTTCTTATTTCAAAATCCAAGTTGAATGGGCTTTATGGTAGATATAACACACCACCTTGAATGAGCTCTAAATAATTTGACATGGATGGTTTGATTTAATGAAAATTTGGCATATAATAGATTATGATCTTATGTCTTTGAGTGGCGAGAGTTATATCCTTTCATTTGATTCATATTTACTATGTTAATGGCCTTTGTCTAATTATCAATTTACTTATAAAATGAACATTCTAAGTCCACAAAGTGTGTGTTAGTAACTCAAGATGTATCCATACCTTTGTTAAGAAAAATGTGTTATTTTTAGCCCTTGATATCCTATTTGCGCACTATCATTTTAGATAGGTTTTCTTAATCACAACAAGAAATTGTGAAATCATCTTATCATCGATAAGCCTCCAAGAAAATCCACCAAGATGGTCTTCTAGGGTTGATTAAGTATCAATAGTGGTATTTATAGACCCTACTTAAGATCAGTTGGTTTTGTAATGCCTTAGAATGTACTCTCTTGAATGAACTTCTCTATGCTTGATTTCACACTTGGCTAATATATTATCTTTGTAGGTTCAAAGTAATCTTGTTAAAAATATTTTTGTCCAACATATTTGTATGAAATACTATGATTAAATTTGATTTTTTGTATGTTATATGGGATTAAATGTTTAGTTTTAAGTAGGCATTTTTGTTGGTTACAAGTGCATGACATTTTTATGTCAATAATGAATGTCTTAGATTTTAAAAATGTAGATTTGAAAAGGTCTCAATAAGGAAAAACCATGGCTATTGTTTTATTGGAATTGGAGGTTTCGGGTTTAAGGACTAAACTCAATATATGAACTTTATATTAAAATAACAATGTATTGCTAATTGAAAATTAGTTTCTTCTAAGTTATATGGTAAGAGACATATTCCCCTCTACTTGATGTTGTTTTGCATTCTTATTGAAAAGGTGGGGAGTTGTGGTACAATTAGGTGTTAAAGAAAAACTAAAGTAATAGCTTAAAGTGAAATAATGAGGGAGAGATTAACATGACATCAGGGAAAGGTGGAGATTGTTATGAGAATTTAGAAAAGAGAGCCTATGAGGAGTTTCAAGTAAGTGGTTGCTTAGATGAAGAAAGCTTTTGGGTGTGCGTGCAGTTCAAAATCCTTTCTGATATTTTTTATTTCGGACTCTTGCTTTCTGTACAATTCCATCTAGAAATCTTTTAGTATTTATTCATTGCTTTGTGTTTCCAACTCTTAGGAAAAATTTGATGATCACTTTCTACTTTCTTCTATCCTAAATATTACATTGGCATTCATTTTTCATCATAAGTTTGCAAATCGACCTTGGTCACAACTTTTAAGTGTATTTTTTGTTCTTTAAAATTTAAGGGCATTGATTAACAAAAATCAACTTCATTGAAATTCTTCATCAGGCTTAGATAACCTTAACCTTCCCCACTTTGAATTGGTTGCATTCAACTTTGGTGGTGATGTATTTTTTCGGTTCTATATTATGGTGCTTTTATCATGATAAGTTATTTCTTTGCAACAATCTATGCAAAGCCTTGAACAGTTAGTTTTAGTTATGTTACCTAATATTCCAAATATTGGTTGGAATCTCCAATGTGTATAGCTAATTGTTGTATAGCTATTTGTTCATTTCCTTTCGTGAACTTTTTTCTTGGTCGTATATGTCCAAGATGATTCTTCAATACCAAATGATTCATCCATAGCTTGTACCATTGTCAAGTGTAGTTGAAAAATAAAAAAAATGAATAGAGTGCCTTAAGCAATATTGCACCATCTTAAATTTGCTTAACTGGATTTTTTTTAAATACCAAAATGCCTTTTGTTCAAAGCAAGCCAAAAAGAGCTCAACCAAGAAAGAAGATAGAATTTTAAGGTTCATTTCCCATATGATAGACTATTAGTCAACCCAAACAAACAACTACAATATAATGTAGTACGATTTGTGTATGTGTCTTTTTCCTTGCCATCGACAAAAGCGTAAGTTTGGAAAATAATTGCATTTACTTGAAGCCAACTCTCCCTACTCTGACATTCCTAATTAACTACTTTCAAATTAGTCTCTTTCATATTTTTTTAGCTTAAGCTCTATTAATAGGTTTGATGGAAATGACTTTATTTTAAGAAGCTTGTCTTTTGTATGTTCAAATGATTTGCATCAAATTTGATGTTGCTTGATTGCCGAAGGAGTGCTCTACCAATGAGCCCCACTTCTTCTATGTCATATACATGTTTATTTTAACTTATTGTTCTTATGATATTTAATTCTTGCATCTCATTGTGATTCATATCTTACTTTTTTGATGTGCAAATTATCATCACATCTATGTCCACTTATTACTCTCTTCATATGTGCTATATGAGAAACTTTACATGCTGATCATTAGAAATGTTAAAGAAAAACTCTTACATGTTAATCATTATATTTGTGTTATCCTTGAACAAAAAAACTGATTTGTATCAATTTGAATACATGCTCAATTCTCCCCTTGTGAGATAATAATGTTGTTCCCATAAGCTACTTAATTTCATATTCTATTATGTTATGCTTTTAGAGCCTTAAGACCATTCCCATGGAGTGTGTGGCACAATTAAGACCCTCATTAGGCCATGAGTGTGTCAATAGATTTATGATCAAAAAAATTGAGGAATTCAAGTTTAAGAAGGAATGATATGACGGTCTTGATTTTTATTTATCTAGTGAAAATACACCATAATTCCTCATCTCAAAAAATCACTCAAATGTAGAATCTATTTGGTAACCAACTATGTCAACATCAGAAACAAATTCATAAGCTCAAGTGTTGCTTTGAAAATTGGTAGAAGATTTCTACAGTAAGCTAAATCAAGTCTTTTACTTTTTAGTCTTTTTAGGATGATGTTTCCATTCTATTTTTCACCCAAGTAGATGTTGTAGGAATAAGGCCTTTAGGCTGACATGGAGAAGTGTCATGCTTATCATCTCCTTCTCTTGTAGAGAGAAAGAATAACTAAGAAACAAACTTGACAAGGCAAATTGAAAATTCATGGATACAAAAGCAAACTAAACAATACAATCAAGGACAAGGTAAAGCTTCAGGTAATTATTATTGTCACAGATGTGTTCCTTCGAGTTTTTTTATTTTGTTTCATTAAACGTGAACATTTCCTTTTTTTAGAGTGAGAAAGCTCAGATTGAACGACAAGTTAAGAATTTGCAAGGTGAATGAGCTTTACAAGAACGCAATATGTTGAAGCCTGAGTCAAATGCTATATCCCATAAAAATTTGTAGGTAAATATTAGAGATGAAAGTTTGCTTGTGTTTTATTTATACTAGGTCCTAAGTGATCGCTATTTAATTAATCAGCAAGTTAGTAACTAGCAACGATGCAATGTGTAATATAGTAAACATATGAGATGAAACTAGAAGAACAAAGGTTTTTTCTTAATGTTTTAGTATTCTTAACCAAATCATGAACTTTATTGAGCTTGGCCTAAGCATATGAAGAAGGTTTTTGAACTCCAAATGTTATTTTCTCCATGATATTTGTCTTTTTAATTTATACTTGCGGTTAATATTCAATTCCTTATATTAAGTGAATACATTTTATTTGGTTTGGTACATTATGTTCGTTCCATGTATTGTTTTAGGATGAGTATCAAAAGCTTGTATTCAGTGTGTTTGAAGTGGAGGCTGATATTGCTTCGATGAAAGAGGCTTTGGAAATTGCAATTGGTGAAAAGGAAGAAGCAGTTGTTAAAAATTAAATTCTAGAAACTAAATTGGATGTTATATCTAGCAAATTGAATACTACATTAGTTCATGTAAAACTACTGGAGGAGCTTGTTAGAATGGTGTAAATCCCTGATATTGCATAACAATTAATTTTTGAGCTAGTGTTAATTTTTTTATCAATGCTTCTTAGCTTCTTTGCCATTGTACTTCAACCATCTATTGGTTTTGATTTCCTATTTTAGAACTCGAAGCTGTTTTATCTTGCAGGAACAAAGTTTATCCAATTCAAAAGTTGCTTCAAGAAGTTCAGAAGATTCCTTCAGCTATCTATCAAGATAGAAGAAGCACATGGCATTGAAACTATTTTTTCTTTCACTACATTTTTTTAAATCATATGCTTATTCATTGATTTGATCAGCAACTTAAAGAAGCTCTTTTAGTACTTGAGGTTGCAAAATTTACACAGATTCTAAAGAGAAAAATTTAACTAAGAAACTCAAGATTTCAAATGATTTAAATGTTCATTTTACAAAGAATTTGTCCAAGGTATTTCTGAATCAATGTGCTACTGTGATTCATACTTTTGCAATGTGAATATAACATGAAAAATCTATGAAAGTTAACTCGTGATATGCAGCCTAGAAATTTGGTATCAAAATTTTGTAGGATTTTCAACAGGCTTAAAAGAAATGTAGTACAATGATTTTACTAAATGTATGTACACTATATTAACTGAGGTGAAAGCATCTTGTTTTTGCAAGTGAGTTTTTTTTATTAAAATTATCTGTTAATTTTTAAATTTTTTATCAAATTTGTTAGGATTAATGTTAATCACTGCCTTGATTTTTATTGTCATAATTTTGTATTAGGATATGATGATCCCCTCAAAAGTATATAATTCTTTAAGGTTAATTTTTGGCATTATTCCTATGCAATTTGAGTATGCTATGTGTTGAATAAGTGTACTATTAATACTAGATGTTGTCAAGAGCATGTGCATGAGCAAGTTTAGTTGAAGTACATGTGGGATGGTTCAGGTTATTTGGAGGAGAATAGAGAGGTTGAAAACAAGGGAGGAAGAAAGAAAGAATATGATAAGCATGAGAACAATACTTGTTCAATCAAAAAGCCTATGAATGAGGAAAAACTAATTTCCTTAAAAAGTCATTCCAATGGTGGAAACTCAGCTTAATGTAGTACAAGTTAGAGCATGTGATCTTGGTTTATCTAGTGCATACAGCCAGAAAAAGAAAAAGGAGAATTGATGCAATTTTGGTGCAAGTCATGTGATAATGTTCAAAACCAAGTAATGTTACTGAGGTGAGGATCTTAATGGAGGCATGCTACTAGCTTCATAATTCATTAAGAACTTCATTGAGATTGTCATACTATTGCATGTACCAACAAAAGTGAAATTGAAGTTTAAGAGAAAAATCATACACTCCCCTTTCTAAAGAATAAATTATGGGCACACGTATGATTTTTCCTAGTTTATGACTTTCTTTTAAGATTGCATTCAATGTGTCAAGCCATGCAATCAGCATCGTTTTTATGGTTTGAGGACATCTTCTACCGTATTATTTCATGCTACTACAAGAAGCTCAAGGAAACTCATGGTGATACAACATGGAGATTTGAGCATTACATCAAGCAATGAAACATTGGTTTGTTGTCTTTGTTGGGAATGAAACATTGTGCACTTTGATAGACAACCACTCCAATACTTGTAGGACCTTGCAAGTTTCAACAAGCATGACACATTAAGCACATTACCTATTTGTAACAATTCAACATTGTCATCACATATAGGCGAGGAGCTCAAAATAAGTTGTTTGGCTTTCTTTCAAATCATGCAGTAAGCAACTTTTGTTTGAGTTTTGTGAAGTGGGTCTAACTAAAGATGCACGAGGAGAATGTGTTGAGAGATATCAAGGATATTGACTTTAATAGGGATTGATAAAATGTGAAAACAATGAAAGCTATCTAATTTTCACTTAGGTGAAGGCCTTCTTTATTAAGGGATACAACTTTGCATGCCTTGTAATGGGGATTAGTTGAGATTGGTTCAAGAGACTCATACTTCAATGGTGGTTGCTTGCTTTTGAATGAAAAAAAATACTATCCTGATCCAACAAACTACACTTGTATTGTTCTTGTAAAAAATCCGAATTTGAGAAATTTTTGCAATGATATGTTGTTTATAGTATCATAAAAAGGACCATTTGACAACCCTTATGAGTACAATTTATAATATTTTAGATTATAGGATGAAAATCTCTTCTATGTCTATTTTCTTTCAACAGGTTAGGCGATGTTTCTACTAGTTGAAGGCTATTCAATAAATAATTTAGGATTTAGTCCCGAAAGCCCATTCAATTTAGAGTTCCAAATTAACACAATTAAAAGTATCAAGGGATTAGCTCAACATAGTGCAAATTAGTTTCAACAAGATTTGAAGGATACACATAAAGGTTGATGGAAAAGCTGCAAAACGATAATAGGAAAAGGTATAATAAGCAGTGAGTGGAATATGGTTTCAAGGTAAGGGACATTGTATGGCTCCATATCGATAAGAAATTTTAAAGGCCGTGGGAAGAAATCTAAAAGGAAATGTGGAACAACCCATTTTGTCTTTAAGATTGTTAAAGGTAATGTTTGCTTGCGTATTCTTTATCCATATATGGAGATGGATTTAGAATTTTGTTTTGGGAGATCAAATAGTTGTGGTCAAACCTTCCAACATTGCATTTGGATGCAATCTAGTGGTGAAACCTCTGAACATTGTGTTGGAGTGTAGTGCAATCCTATTTTACAAATTTCATTTAATGACCAGAACTAGTTGTGGAGACTCATGAATTATGAAAGAACGCGTCTAGTTGAAGAGCTCGAAGGATGTCATAGATGTGGCCTAAGAAAATGTTCTAGTGTGGGACGAAGGAGCTAAAAGAAGCAATTGTTACAATATTATATGGAGTGAAGAACCATATTTTTCTCATCTATTCATTATTGAGAATGCAAAATAATTTATTGTGGATTATTCTTTCTAGCCCTAATTTAAAAAGAAAGGTTTCTAAAAAATACCTTCAAAAAGTATAATTTGGTACTATCTTATCTAATTTTTCTCTACAATCATAAATTTTAATGTCAAATTAAATAAAGAATTATATCTTTTTTTGTATCTAAAAATACTAATTAAGTTTAGAATAACGTAGATTTATATGCACCTCATGGGATAAAACTAGTTTTCGTTAGTATGGAATAAGCCAAAAGAAAAATATCTCAACAAGACACGTTTGCTGTAATATTATGGTAACAAATTGACACCTCCTATAACACTATGTAGTTGAAGGAAAATCCAAGCCAAAGCTAAAGAGCCTATAGCATCCATGATAGAAAAATGTAAGTGATCATTAGATGATATTTTAGATATTGAATTATTAGATAAGGAGTTACTTCGAGTATATATCTAGGTTGATAAGTGTATGAATATTTTTACATTTGGAGGATAAAAAAAATATATTTCAAAGCTTTATATAGAGAAGGATAGTTTTGTAATGTAAATATGTCTTTTAAAGATAAATTTTTTTTGACTAATATAAGAGAGCTGAAAAGGGACACTACATTGATAAAAATATGATTGTCTCTTAGTATTGTGGTGCTGGAATTATACTTTTTATAAAACAATGTGATATGAGTTGAATCAAGAAAAACTTGGTGGGCCTATTACACCATGGGTTAAAGAAAATAATGAATGATTATCAAGTGATGCCTAAAAGTGGTATCTTTGAGCAAAACATGATCTTAGCTTCTTTTAGGTGCAAGGAGACAATAGTTTTTATTCTCACATAAAAAATGAAGAGACAAATTCTAAATAACATATGTAATACCAAGGTAACAATGCCGTCAGTGTCAGCTATTTAACCTTGTTAGTTATGTTCTAAGGGTTATTGAAGTCAAAATGGTGTAGCATTACCCTTCCTTTGCTAAAGGGGTGTTTTAAGAATAAAGTATCACCAACACTTTAAGCCTATGAAGCCTCCATTGTGTGGTTGGTAACACAATTTTACTTTGAGTAAAACATTAAAAAATCCATAAAACTATTTTGTTCTTCTCCTTGATTAGCTAATACAAATCTTGTATCAACAAGTTAGAGTATAGATGGATTACATACTTCACATATAAGTCTTAAATTAAGCAAAGAGTGATCACCAAATTTTCATTAGTGGAAATACTTGTCCAAGATATCGTACTTACCTATGATAGGAATCTTATGCGCATCATTTTACGTATAAGGCTTGACCCTAAATATATAGTTGGTTTTGTTACTCATATTGAAAACATTGGCAAAGGATTGAATAGGTTCTTATGTTTATGAAGGAATGTCATAGTACTCTATGTTATATAAATTGTTGCTTAAAATGTGATATTGATATTTATAAGAGTACCTTAGGATACATATACTAGTTATACAGTAGTACTTAGCCAAATGCCTCAACTTTACAATATGTGGTCTCTCCATAGCCAAATTTGAAACGTCATCTTCTAAAAGGCATCTAAAGAGACTGCATGATTTAAAAATTCTTCTAGGAGAAAAGGAAAAGTTTTAATTTTATGATATTCAATGATTATGGAATTGCAATTTGTCTTGTGAAGAACTTTTCTCATACAACTAAAGTTTCTTGACATCAGGCTATTGATTGATAGGGTATTAGCAAATTTCTTAGTATAGATATTTAAATAGACATGGTAACAAAGTAGCACTATTAACAAGCTGATAATATGCATTACTCTATTGAGTTTTTGAGAAAAATGATGAGAAGGAAAGATGCATAAGAAGAGTTAAAAATTTGAAGAGACTACCTGTGTAGATGTCCAAGACTCAAATATCCCACTAAAAGATTATGAACATGTTGAGTCTGATTAAGTCCACTATAGATGCATATGAAGTTAAGCAGTCATATGCATTGAGTTGTATCTGAACTTGTAGGACTACAAAATCACAAGTCAATGCAATGTTAACCATACAAATCTATTGGAACATAGATGCTTAAGAGTTGAATCATATTCTTCTCACAATTCGATAGTATGCACTAATGGCCAATTGAAGTAGACATGCAGATTAAGCATATCTTGTCCTTTTTCTAATATACAAGTGTATGGTGGTGCGTGGCTCAGAATCCTTTAAAGGGTCAAATAAGCTATCATAATTTTGGTGAAATTGAACGAAATATTTGAAGTGACTTGTAATCTATATTCTACTTTGTAAGATACCATGACTTTGAGGATGTGAGTCACTTGTTTTGAGGGAAAGCTTAGAGCAAAAGTGATAAAAGTGATAAAAGTGATGTTTCTTTTTGAAACTATCTATTTGAGCTCTAATGAAGATGTTTGTATGTATGAAAATGTGTTTTTTCTTTTGAATTTTTGATTTTCACATAAAATTGTCTTCTTTACTATTCATGTATGTTTTTCATTTTGTAATTTGTAAAGTTGGTTGTTATGACTTTAGTACGATAAAATAAATGGTAGATTAGTGAATCATCAATTTGAGGAGTTAGCTATTATTTATAAAGTTTTGTCAGGAGTTTTGCAGAAGTGTTGCTTTGAAGAAGCTCCTTTATTTAGGTGACCTGAACATTGCATTGAACATGCTCGTTTATTCATTTTTTACTCTTTCTCTCTCTCTCTCCTATTTCCCATCTCTGCCCCCTTCTCTCTCACTTTAAGCCATTGCTTCCTCTTTGTCAATTTTTTTTCAATCTCGTTGTTTAGTAAGTCTGTCTGAACAAAGCTAATTGCAAATTTTAATCTTAAATGCAACTTATTTCCCATTTTTAATTTATGAGAAATTGTCAAGGTTATATTGCTACAACCTTAGCAAAAAAAGGGCGTTATGTTTCAAATGAAAAAGTAAAGTTTTATGTTTCTGGTTTAACATTGCATCTAAAATGAAGTTTCCCTCTTCTTTTGAAACTGCTTTAGATTTAATACAAGTACAAATCATGTATCCTTCAGTTTTGCTTTTATAATTTTGATATGAGATTTCCTCAATTTTTTTTCATTTTTGACTTAACTAGAATAACTCATTCCTCAACTATTATTAGTTTGGATGCATGCCCTTTCAGGAAGCTTCAATAAGTAAAAAAGAGATCAATGACTTGCAGGCAAAGCATATCTTAATGCAGGAAAAACTAGATTGCAACCATAGGAGGTTGAAAGAGACTGTAGATGAGGTGAAGCTCATGGGAAAAGTATAAGGAAGGTTCCATTATGTTTAAAAACCAACTTCATGCTTATGCATAGTATATTCTTGACTTGACAAAAATACTTGTAGAGAAAGGTTGAGCCCTTCTTTCAAATAGGTACTTTTTCTGGCTTACTTCTTTACTCGCGTTTAGCTCCACAAACAGGTCAAACCTACATTGAATTTAACAATATTTGAAAAAAATTTTATTAGTGGGTCCATTAAAAATTATTCATAAAATATGTTATCCAAAAAAAAAATTTGAAAGCATTCGATTTGTAAATAATTATTCAAAAAATTCTAAGATTTTTTTTATTAATTTATCATGCAAAGTGTATTAATTTATTTGTTGTAGGGCTTTTATTAAAACAAAAATGGAATTAAATGGTTAATGTCAAAAATGACTTCTCACATTATCATGCAAATGGAATTAATCTAACCATGTGGCACCCTTCAATTTGCTTTTCAACTTTAGGTTGTATTCGCAAAATATTTCTTATTTTTTTAGAAGTCTTTTACCAAATACAAAAACGTTGACATTTTAAAAATAATTTTGACAAAAATTTATTTTCTCTCATGTTAAACTCATTTTCAAAACCTCTTTGTTAGACCCACTTTCTAAATTTATAAGTCATAAGCTAATAAAGCAATAACATAACATAGAAATTCATTTTTCAAGATCATGTCTATTTAAATTCATATATTTTGAGGAATATCTTTCATTATTATTATTTTTCATTAATTTTTTTTACATTAAAATATTTATCATTATCAAGTGATAGAGATTATCTAATTCATTAGCCAAAATGATGATATGTGATTTTGTTAATAATAGATAATTTAAATTGCTTATTTTGATAACATAATTGGCTAATTAGTGATTGATTTTTAGGTTGAAAATTGATCGATTTACACAGAAGTTCTACTATTGCATAAAAACCAAGTTGAATTCAATTAAAAATAAAACTTGAATCCATACTTTACCTCAACTAATTATTGCTTCATGCTTTGCTAGCCATCAAAGGCTTCTCATAGCTCTACTACGTTCTCTTTTCATTCCACACTCCCCTTTTAGTGGCACCAAAGCTTTCCAATATCCATCTTGTTTCTTTTTCTTCTTTTCCCTACTAAGCTTCTCCAAGTTAAACCTTCTCATTTCCTTCATCTTCTCTCTTAACTCACTTTTCTTATTCTACATGAGCTTTCTCTCTCTGCTATATTTATGCTCTCATTTGTACCTTGCTTAATACAATCAAATATTACCTTCAATCCCACATATGTTGGGCTGTGAGGAATTAATTTATGAAATTACAAAAATTTTATTCCAAAATTTAAATATATGTATATATATCATAAATTCATTAATAATTATTTTAACTTTTATAAATTATTAACTCATTGCCTTGGATTACTTTTGAGAATCTTTTTCTATTATTTGTCTTAATAAACTTTTTGAATTCATTTAAAATCATGACATAATTTTTAATATTATATTAATTTAATAATATTTTGAAATGTGAACATCATATTTAAAATAGATGACTTTATTACATCCAAACATATATTATTAAAACTTTATTGGCTTAATTTTTCAATTATAGTATAATATATATATATATATATATATATATATTATTTTTTTTTTAAATTTTGAGGTGTTGCATTCTTACCCTCCATAAAAGTTGTCTTGAAATTTAGAAAAGTTTTGGCAATTAGACGATCATGTATGCTTCCACTTCCAATGTAGCTTTTCCTTCTGCTTGATATTTTTATAAAACATTTATCATTACAATAGCTTTATTTCTTAGCAGCTTCTCCCTTTTTTTAGGACCTTCACTTATATTTCTAAATAAGTTTGATTAAATTTTGATATCTAGACCAATATAATTAACAACATAATAAGGTTGTAGAATGCATCTTCATAAAATTAAAAAGATGAAATACTTTATGAATTCTTGATATATAAAGGATCAAAACAATCCAATATATCATTTTTCCAACTCTTTTAGAAACTTAGAGGGACCATTAAATTTAGATTTTAACTCACTTTATTTTTTAATTCTTATAATATCTTCTATTTAACTAATTTTAATAAATTCATGATCTCTTTCTTGAAATTTTATTAATCAGTGCTTTGCATCAAAAGTATTTTTTCTTCTTATCTTTAGTTATCTTTAATTGAACGTGAATAATTCTTATCCTTTTGTGGCATTCTAAATAATCTAGGGATCCAATAGAACTCTCTCTTTTCTTTTTTTCCAACATAGATTTAAGAAATACTTCATTTCATATATAGCCTCATATGATGCAATTTCAAAATTATATTGATAACTATTATTATTAAAAAAATTATTAATGATAAACGACTTTCTTAACCTCCTCAAAGATCTAAAATACAAAGTCTTAAGTAAATCTTTTAGAATCTTAGTGATTATCTTTATTTATTTATCTGTTTGAGGATGAATGACTACATTAGACTTCTTAAACCATTTTGACACAATTTTTTTATTCCAAGCCACTGTCAAATGCTCACATGTCAGCCGCTTACCACGTGCACCATTGGTCTATGAGTGTGTATATGGCCTTTCAAGTGTAGAAGCTACACCGACTAGTGTGTTGCATTTTGTGTTTGCATAGATGGTCTCATTGTAATGTAGAATTTGTAGAATTTTTTTGTTTGGTCAAAATCTACATGTTTCATATTAAAAATTAAAATATTGTATATTTTGTAATAAAATATTATATCCAAACATCTATATAATTGTATAAGAGTGTTATCTAAAATATTTTAAGATTCCTTAAATTTGAAAACTTTGTGAATTTAAAATTCCTTGAAAGAAACTTCTTGAGAAGTTAATCTCCTAATTACAAAAACCCTCTTCTCATTCATTTCTTCCTAAGTTGTCCATTGTTCTTGTGCTTCAATTTCATTGTTGCAATTCAAAATAAGAATGTGTACTATCCATGGGCTTAACATGAAAATACCTTACAACTCAAAATATTATACTTAATTTCATATAAATAATGTATTTATTTTTTTATAAAAATACTATATTGTTAAGTCTAAGTCATGAACAAAGTAATTATTTTCATAATGATCTAGTTGTTTGATTTTATACATAATCACTTTTTTATTCACCATCAGCCCATAGCATAGATATTGTAAACATGCAACATTATACATAGTATATGAATCTATACATCCTAGAAGTGTCATTTTGCAACTAAATTCAATATCTTTAAATATCTATAACCAATTTTCATAAATCGAGTCTCATTTATATTTGATTATTTTTTAACACAACCTAGTGGAGAGGATATATTTGATAATCTTTTCATAAATTGTTTATAATAAGTTGCATATAAAACAAATTTCTTTTTGTTTTATATTAGTATGAGTTTTGTTCAATTCATGATTATTAAAATAACATATTCCAAAATTCACTCTTAGGGTATTTAGTGTATAATTAGTTCTCTCTCATAATTTGTAATTCCACAAGTAAATATATAATATGTTCCTTTAAAAATTTTGAATAAATCCAAATATCATCAATGAATACAATTATAAGATAATCTAAATATTACAAAATATTATGTTCATCAGATCTATGAGAGCTGATGATAAATTTATTTTACTAAATAATAACTTCAAAAATAAATAATAATCTTCTCTTGTTTAGAATTAACTTCAAAAATATCTCCATATTTTATTTTCAATTTGTGATAAACAAATCATTGACCAATCTTAAAAAATGTCATTAGTTCATAGAGTTCATCAAATAGATTATCAATTTTTAGTAAAAGATATTCAATGCAATAGGTTTTTTCATCTATTTATAGAACTAATATGGTTGTCTGTAATTCTTAAAAGCTAATAGTTTTAGCTTACCAACCTCCCAAGCCTTCAAAGATATTTTCATATTCTTGCTTAATTCCTTAATCCTTGTTAGTATTGCTTCATTGAGAAAACATAAATAGCCAATTAGCCAAGCTAGACTTTACCACCCTTTAGACGATCTAAACATGTTCTATAATTTGTACATTTTCGATCTACCAATTTTAGCAAACTTTTTATCAAATTTAAAATTGTACCATTTACTGAAGATCAAATTTGTTCATCAAACATTTCTATAGCCTTATGATATTGCTCAATTTTGAGTTGCTAAGAATGATATTATGCATCAAATAGTTTGATAATTTTTTAAAACAACTCAATATTTAGCATATTTTTATTTTATATTTTTTAAATGGTCTAATTATTATCATATCATTATTAAGGTAGCTCCTCAATGTCTATTAAATATACTAATTTGAATTTTATAGAGGTTGGTTTTGGCAACCCCATATGACCATTAATAAAATAAGTTATTAGATTATACAGTTTTAACGGACTAGCCATTAGTCAATTATCGAATGTTTTGATGATTTTTAATAGAATATGCAAACGATGGTTGAGTTTAAACTAACAAATATTTCTTGATAAAATGTTTAATATCTATTAGAGAACAATTAAATGTTTAATACTTTATTAAAGAAAGATCTTTTATCCAATCAATTTAATTTCTCATATTATTAAGTAAATTTCAAAAGAATAAAAAAAGTAAAATTTTAAAAATCCTTAAAAAAATTTGTTTTAAAAAAAAGATGGATATTTTTTTTTAAAAACTATGTAATAATAATTTTAATAAATTTTTAAAATATTTAAGCTACTTTATCAAGTTAATCGTTTAAGAATCTAAAATAATCATTCCCATAGTTCATATCAATATTTTTCTTATATTTTTCATCTAATTTGTACACTTGTTCTTTCATAATTCTTGAATAATAATTAACTATGAAAATATATACATCTTTTAATAATCATGTATCTAATCTTAACGTGTCAGAATAATAAAGAATCAGGTCAGACCAAGACCAATCGACAATAGCCCAATTCTTTAGAAGTTAATCAGCCATCACTGTGAATTGGCTGTAGATGAGCGAGAAAGCTCACTATGATTTTTTTCATCCCTTTTTATGTTGTTTTGATGACTGATGGGGAGGATTAACATTCTATGTGTGCACCACCTCTTTCGCCTGAAGTGTCTCAAATGAGAATTCAATCTTCCTTGTTAATCGTTCAATCGTGTTTGAATTTGGTAAGTCCCCACCAAAACCACCACTCATCTAGATATATTGTTGCTCCAACAATTGCTGAGATATAAACCTCTTCATTTAGCCTCAGACAAGGCTTTCAAAGAAGACTATGAGATGGTTGAAATTTTTGACGTTTAGATGAATGATATTGTTTCATCCATTGTTTGTGGATTTAACGGTATGTCAATATTGGTTTTTCTTGTGTATGATTTTAGCATAATTTTATCTGGAATGCTTGAGAAAGTCTTTATGTTAAAACCACGGATACCTAGATGCCTGATTGCAGCACCCGAGACATTTTTTTATACCCTATGACTTTGAAAGCCTAATGCTTTTTCCTTTTTTTTTCAAAGATTGGAATTTTTACCATAAAAGTAGAATGAGGTAAATGGTGGTGAGCTACAATTCCTGGATGTTAAAGGACAATGTTATTCTTATATTTTCATTTTCAAAAATTTTTTTCCTAATTTTTTGTGTAATATGAATCAATTTGTCACATTGTTAGGGCATGGAAGGCATTCGAAACATACATAGAAAAAGGGAAACAGCCAACAGCTAGTGCATACTTGGCCCTAGGTGGATGTAAGACTTTATAAGTCAGTGACATATCCTAGGTTTGGAAGGCACTCCATATTGATAACCTAGGCTTAATTAAGGGAGATTTAATCTCAATCTATATAGTTTATGTTTAGGATCAAGGTCAATTGATTTGATTTTGTATAATAATAAGAGTTATTATTTATATAGAAAAAGTAAAATGATTAATTGATAATAGAAACTTAATTAATTTCAATTATTTAAAGGGAAAGTAAACATATTATTAATATAATAGTATTTAAAATAATAATATATTACTGATTTCTTAAATCTAAATGATAACAACACAATCAATAAAACTTATCTCTTAAATATTCATCCCAATAGATGGTATAGTGTTGGTGGCATGTGATGATTGCTACTGATTACTAAGATAGATTTAAAAGTTAATCTATGAAATAACATCTTAGTTTACAAAGAAAACTAAAAGATGGAATCCTTTGGTAAAGCTTGAGCAATAAAGATTGGGGTGTTGATATGCACAAGGAAATGTTAAGGGTATATTGAATACATAATAAAAATTTCTACATGAATATAGTCTCATTGCTTATAAGAAGTGAAACGAAACATAAAACTAGTATATAAAGTCTATCATGCATGATGTTTATAAATGAAAAAATAAGGCATGCATCAATGATCGGATGTTACTTCCAATTACTTAAATGTTTTAGACTTGTCAATTGAACTAATGCCAAAAACATAAATACCCACATAAGTTATGAATATCAACTATACTTATGATACAAAAAATAGAGTTAGTATGTAGTAATATTCTAATATATCTGCACAATACATACATACATATATATATATATATATATAAGTAATCATGTACATCACAATTTACTTATCATAACTCATATATAATATAATCACTTCATTGATATATTGTGGTCACTTTAAAATAGGAGAAACGTTATAGCCATTCTAAAACGAAAGTGAGGAAATCACTAACTTGAAAAAAGAGTTGTCTCACTAAGAGCTCCTTGACCTAGTTATCCACTCACATTATAAAAATGTTATGATTAAATATCACATTCAACATTCAATTACACTTATATATAATCAATCATAAAGTTTTTAATAATGATGTAATAATATTATGCAACATGATCTTTAGAGGAATATGTATTGTAGGTATCACATGAGCTACCAATTTTTATGAAAAAGTATGATGTTTAATAGTAAATATGCTCAGTTAGTTTCATATGAATAAAATTAACATATAAATAACCAACTTGTTATAACATGTTACGTGTTTTCTTATTGAGATCATGCAACAATTTGAAGAAATGAACTGGCGATAGGTACATATAACTTTTATTATTTAATGAAAATGAATTACATATAAAAATTGATTTAAACTTAAACTAGGAAATCAATGTAAGTTGCTCAAGTTGGGGGATGCATTCCTCAAATTGTTAGGTGTCACTTATTCCAAATATACGTGTTGGGACCGAACTTCTTTTTGGTGGGTAATGTTACTTCAACTAGTGGTGATTTGTACAGTTGAAAATTGATGTCTAGACCAAGCATATGTTGTACACATTGAACAATATTAAATTTAATGATTCAATTTATTTGTTCTAGTTTTAGTGATTTATTCAATTGATTTTAAACAAAGAAAATTATTCATGATTTGCTCCTTCAATCCTCCACAACAATTTGTATCATGCCTATATTAGCCATTCCTACAATTGGCTCCACATTACTCCATTGGGCAATTATTGCATTTTGAATATTTTTTGTGTTATTTGTGTATGTTGCTTGTCTACGCTCATGTTTTTCTATTTGAGAAGAAATAAAAGGCTAAATCACTACGGTGTCATTATTTGTCGTATCTTGATAATATAAGAAAAATCCACAACTTTGACAGCAAGCTGGAAATCAAGGCCAAGTAATTTGACTTTGTATTATCAAAATAAAAAAGATATATGTTATTGAAGAATTTGGAAACCAAAGCAAACCAGTCTTAATTAATTAAAAATAAATAAACATGATCACACTAAATTTTATAATAAACACTTATAATGTGATCAATATTTTTTTATTGATAAGCTAAATCTTGAAGATGTCTAGATAAGTAATTAAAATAATATAATTAAACAACTAAATATACCAATATCAAACAGTAGTTTATTACTAACACTCAAATGGAAATTTACTAATCAAGTAAATTGGGTTTGAAAAAATTTATAAAGTAATCTTTGAGGTTCTAACCAATTAGTAGATGAAACTTCATGTCACAACATGTACGACAAGGTGTTGGAGAATGAATTCTCTGCCATATGCAATTGAATAAGATTAAAAATCAAATGTATGCAAAATTCTATCATGTATATTATTCAAGAACATTGAAAGTAATGATGTGCATCAAATCTTAAATGCTATTTAAAATTATTTATTCAGATTAATCATGTTAATCAATTTAATTTAATATGACATAAATGTTCGCAAAATTTTTGTACATATATATTATCCAATACGTAATTGTCAAACTTGCCATATGACAACATTTACAACCATACACATGATATAGCTATTTGGCATCATGATCCACTATATTCATGCAAAGAATAATATGTGTATATTCATATATGAAATAATACTTCTTGTCATCCAATCGCAATAGCTCATAGATAATATAATTATCATGTTGGTTTGGTTTAGAAGGATGTTCACTACTATCCTAAAATAGAAGAGTCATGATATCTTAGGCTTTTTGATTGGATTAACCAACCTTTATACAACATAACGATACCATTAACCATTATGTTCTGCATACAATCATTGCCATATGATCAATGGTGAAGTTATTTTAAATGATGTGTTATTATTATGCATCATGAGCTTCATATAAATCATTAATATCATAAATAAACAATTATAATGTCAAATGCATCAAATATGGACAACAAGTCATATGTGAATAAAGTAAGAACATAAATAACCAATATGTCACTACATATATTTGCCACCCTTGGAGATCATACACCAATCACAAATATACATATGACATAACAATTTACATCTAAATTTTCTTTATACTTAAGATAAATGATTACAACAAAACAAGGACTTACATGAATTTTAATATTTTTTAGAATGTATATGTTTAACTTTTTTTGTCGTGTAATTGAATTAAGGAGAGTGTTCACAACAAAATAATTTTTTTCAAATAGGTAAAACACGCGTATTGCAAAATGCATTATAATTTGAAAATCAATTTGCACAAATTTAGATGTGAGCTACATTTGTGACATCTAGTTAACAATATATTTACTTGCATGGATAACACTAATAGTAATTTTGTATCAATTGTAAAATTTACTGTTGTACCTAAATAATAAAGAAATTTAATAGATAATCATGAAGAGATGATTATTAATTTTTTGAGATTTAGAGATCAAAGAAAGAGCATGCATGTGACCAAGAAGTTTTATGCACAGACCTTGGATTTAGGAAAAACTATGGCTATGGGGCAGAAAGAGGACAATTTAATATTTAGTTGATACAAATAAAAGAGGGTGTCCAACCTTTACAAGAATAGTTATAACCTTAAACGTTGGAGAATGGTTGTCATTAGGGAGTAGAGAAGATGGTCCCTACTATTATTAATATGATGGCTGGTTTTGTTGGGGACATGTACAACCTATTTATTGTTCATGTATATAATTTATGCATGATTGAATTAAGTAGTATACTTATAATGTTTTTAACATTGCATGTAATTATATAATAATACACTAAAACAAAAAGATTGGGAAACTATGGAAATCTAATTTCTTTTTATTGCACATGAATTTTTAAGTATAATATGTTGTTGCTTAATATATGGTTCATCACGCCTTGACATATGGTGTGTAGAGTGTATAAGGACTAGATTGAGAATTATGAGTAATATGTCAACGGTGTGAAGACAAAGCAAAGAATTACATACAATGCATGAATTTCTATATACGATACATCGAGTTTATAAGGGCCAACAAGAGAATTGCATGCAATGCATGAATTATTATGAAAGATAGGTTGATTAGATGCACAACAAAAGAAGAATAATAATTACACATAGTAAAGAGTAATAGCTTATAAGGACATGCTAAATGTTAAGGTGATGTACAATGCTTCAACCTGATATAAGTTTTCTGAAAGAATTAAAAGTTTTTTCCAAACTTGTGGGATAAATTAAAAGAATTATTATGAGAAGATATTTATGATTTAATTTATATTTTTAATTGAAAGCTTTTCGAGAATTAAATACAAAATGAATTGATTTTTAAGTTTAGGGATTTATTTTTTATATATATGAATCAAAATATTGTTGAAAATATTTTAGAATATGACTTGAACTTTTAGTAAGTGAAATGTGGAGTTTGGAAATCAAAAGATGTGTGGGGAAGAAGAGAAGCATACTAATAAAAAAATGGCCATAATAGCTCAAGGGAAAAGAGATTAATTGATGAGAGAGTATATCAGGGATATAGTTTAAGAGGGCTGTTATGCTAGCTAAAAATAAGAAGAATGTGAGAATGAATCAAGCAAATTATCTTATGGAGCAATTTTTAAGCTTACGTTCACCACACCTTGCAGGCACTATAGATCATTTCCAAGTAGGCGACTACTTTGATAAGATTTAAATGTTGATTAATAGTATGGTGTGTGTGGACGACAAGAGAGTACTTTTGCAATGTTAGTATTAAATAGTGTTGCTAGGCATTGGTGATAAGGCAATGTAGAATCTAATTTAGAGGAAGAGCACATTTTGAAATATCTTGAAGAGAATTTTATCAAGCTTTCTTGGAATTTTATGTCTAGAGTTAGTTGTAAAAAAGTGAGAGATGAGACTGGCCTTGTATGCATTGTAATTATAGGTCATGGAGAAAGAGATGTAAATTATCTTCGAAGAGCCTATGGGAGAATTGATTATGTATTTCATTTTTCTTAATTAACTCTTGTATGAACATGTTATGTGTATTGGATGGCTTTTAAGTTGGAACAATATTTTTAACATGCATAGCATGACATATGTCACTAATTTGCATTATATTAGGTAAAAAATAGAAATGATATTTTATTTAAGTAATTAAGATATTATTTTTAAGTGTATCAAAATAAGATAATAAAAGTTAAACAAAGATTTGTCTTAACAACAAGGCTATTATATTAAAAGAAGTCATTTTGTTACCAAATGACTTTATCACATTTTGAAGAATTGTTTAATTGTGGAATCTATTAATAGAACCAATAATGTGTTTTATCTCACTCCTAGTATTATTTAGAGGTGAAACCTATTTTAAAAGAATATCAATCTTTTAGTTTTGTGGACTAAACTATAACTTTTAATAGAAAGGAAAGGGAAAAGGGTTGAATAAAGAAAAATATTGAATTAAAAGGCGACTTGTGCTGTAATGGAAGTTTAAAATAAGGTCAAAATAATTAGAAAGCAAATTTAAAAGGATTTAATGTAATTTATGGAATCACTACCTCTATATATTAGTCTAAATTTAGATAAATTATAATGGATATAATATATTTTGTTATTGGGATCTAACTTACGTCATGAGCCAATCTTGTGTGCCTTGTATTTTTCTTAGATATTTTTTTTTCTATTGAGCTCATGATTCTTGGCTTATTTTTATTTGGCCAAAATATTTTACAAAATGAAGACATATCACAGGAGGATTGTAGGCTAATGATTTGCTCCTATGATAATCATACAACAATTGGAAGTATATTTAAACAATGGGTTCAAGAATAGAGATTTTAATGAAACATGATCTATTGATTATTTTAAGTTATATTAAACATTAATAGCTTATAAAATTTTATTTAGCATATAAGACTAAACTAATAAGAGTCTTTATTAATGCAAGGTATACTTATCACAAGAATATAAGGGAGCAATGAGGGTAATATTGGCTTTATGGTTTCTCACTTTTGCTTATATGGTTGTGATAGACTTTTATTGATATTTTATGCATGAGATGTTGTGACAATTATACGTATGATTTGGATACTTGATAGAATTATTATTTTTATTTTCGTTGTAAGAACTTTTTAAATTATGTGAATCATGCCTTTATGAAAGAGATTTCAATTGTTATTTTGTTAGCAATCATCTTGGTTTAAAAAATGATACAAAGGTTTTGAAAATAGAAAATGTTTTTTTCTAAATAAGATTTTCTATTTCTAAAAGAATAAGGAGTAAAAGTTTTTATAGTCACCAAGGGACACTTAAGTATGGTACTGCTTGTTTGATGCTCAAGATTGTGTTAGTGTGAAAGTAAAGTTTCTGTTCAAAAACATGCAAAAGCAATTTATGAATTCATGAACCAATTGGAAATGGGTGTCTTTGCATCTTAAAATAATAGTAGCTTTCTTAACTCAAGCAACATTTAGTATCACACCATGTATAGGTCGAGTGGATAATTTGGCATGAACGATGCGTAAATTTAATGCGATATCTTTGCTTATGATTTAAAGTTGCATTCTTTCACTAATTATGAAACCCACTTTTCCACATTATGTCATCACAATTAGTAAAATGTTGTCTTTTTTAGTTATGAAATCTTAAAAAAACTTCTTGATCACCAAAAATTAGTGAGTACTAAGGCTAAGTTGATTATGATTATCATACAACATTGTCTTAGCATTGTCAATTCTAGTGGGTTTCAGGCAAAACATCTTTTTAGTAAGACCTTGTTTGTTTCACAAAATACTGTAGCAAGTTTACCCATTGAAATATAAATTCTCCTTAGAGATGAGATATTCATGATCATAAATATTGTCTTTTTGTGAGAATTAATTAGCATTTTTGTCAAGTCTAATATTCTTGCAAAAGGTTGAACAAAGCCCAAGTTTGGGAGAGTTCATATTTCAAAGGTTTGTATAAGTTCAAAATACATTAATATCACCATTAGTTGTTTCTTTACCAAATATTGAATTAATTGTTAGTCCTAAATAATTAATTTAACGAATTATTTTAAATTTTTGTTCTTGTAAATATGGAACATGGAAAATAATACCATAGATTACTTTTATTTCCTCAGTAAAAGTTTAGCATTAATTAATCAATTCACTAAAAAAATGAAAATTAGAAACCATAAGATAATATATCAGATGATTCACAAGATGAGGTCAAGAAGAAAAGGAAGAATGGGAAGGTGAGGGATAAGGAAGTGAACTCATAGTAGTTTACTATGGTGGAATTGATGGTAATGAGGAAAACTTGTCACCTCTTATTGTAGTGGCTAATGGAGCTCTTTTGTAGCAAGGATGAGGCTACAATTTTAAGAAATGATCAAACATATAAAGGAAGTGGAAATAGCTATAGACGTAGGCAATTATGATCTATAGAAGAGTGGGTATTTGAATGTAAGGCAAACTAGTGGAGATTTGTTTGCGAAAATTGTTCTTGATTAAGAAGGTGATCATAGTTTGAAGGCAGAGACGCATTGTAGCATCTAGCCTTATTGGTTTGTTTTGATTTCAATTCTTTTGCATTATAATAAAGCCATAATTGTTGTCGAAAGGGCCAAATGGGCAAGCCTTTGATGTATATGATATAATTGATATCATTTAGGTTGTACATGAGGTTAACATGATAGGATTGGTTTGAGGAAGTTCAAATATTCTATAATTATGAACATATCTTACAAAATTAGCCTAACTGTGAACAAAATGCATGATGACTTGTCCTAATGTAGAGCTATCTTCGAGAGATAGTTGAACTTAATTGATGAAGCTTATCTATGACCTTGTGATCTCTCAAAGCCTATTAATTGGTTATTGAGGAGTGTTAAACTCCATTGGTACTTTAGTTGAATGTGTCGAATATGAATGCTAATCATTAGGGGGAAGTTGTTTATACAAGTGCGATAGAGATAAGCTATCAAGGGATGTCCTTGAGGATTAACTTGTGGTTATCAAGATAGGGAGCAGGTATATAGCTCAACTTATATTAAGTTGAGGTCTAGTGCACAGTACTTCTCTTGATCAATTTTCTCATCATAATTTTGGTTTAAAAGCTAATGAAGGTAGTTTGTTCATGTCAATCTTAATATCATCATCATCTATTGGTACTTTTTGATAGACAATCTCGAACCATTTCAGTTGACATAGATATTTGGTTTCTATTTTTAGTTTTGGTAGTCAATATATATGCCTTTCTCACTTTTTAATCTTCAAATTTCTATACAAGTTTTTAAAGATCGTTTCTTTGTATCCTTAATTTGTGGCTTTTTGTCTTGCTAGCACATATCTATTTGAGTTCTCCATACTTATTCACTTGAGTCATGTTCTATAAGAAAATTACTTTTTAACCTCAATTTCTACTTCTTGTTTTTGTCAAAAAGTTGATTTATAATTTTGGGCACACGTTTTAGGTCTTCTACGCACTAATCAATTGGATTACAAATATAATTGACCATGTTATCTAGCATAGGATTTGCGATTTGATTTATCTCCTAGAACATAAATCAAAGACTTTTATTCTTGACTAATTTTATTTTTCTATCTTTAAGTTAATATTTTCGATTCTTGGGTAATTCATTTGTTTAATCCCTTGGATTTTTTAATGTGGACAACTTAGATGATTAATTGATGTTGGATGGTCAAACAATTCATGGTATTACCTTAAAACGTTTATAATCAAAACGTTCTTTTTTCCACACTAAGAAACAATCAATGTGTTTGACTATTCTTTTCAAGTAATTAATGCTCATTTTGTTTCTTAAAAAAAATACAAGTAATAACAAAATCATATGCTACAGTGAACTAGAAAAAAAGTTTACTATCATTATTAACCTTCCCAATCAATAACCACCAAGATATTGTATAAATTCTTTTTTGTTTTACCTTTATGCTATTTAAGCCTCTTAAAAGTAAAAATGTTTTCATGCATGCTTAGTGTTAACTTTTCCAAATCAGTCTAAACTTTTCCTTAACAAATTTAGTCCTCTTTTAGGAGTGGTCATTGCCAACATTTATAGCTCGCTTTGTTATAATGATCTTTGATGCTATGATCCTTTCACTAATCCTCTTAAAATCTATTACACCTTTTAAATTTTTATTCAAAATTATGACAATTCTATTTCTATCATGTTTCTAACCTAATTGTCAAAACTTAATCCATTCCTTTGCCTTGTCTCATATCTACTTAGCTTTTTGAACACACAACATTTGTCTTTCATTGAATAATTATATTAAAAAATTCCATTAGCTTTCTAACTATGGCACATATATTTTAAAATCCTATAATAAATCTTCTGTCTTGGATAGACTTTTTTATTCAGTCTTCCAATATAATGCAGTAGCTCTTGCTCATTTAAGACAACATCCCGATGTGTAGAGCTTGTGCTCACTTGTCACTTTATTCATATAATGCAATGCATTCCTTCCAAGGGTTGCATTAACATTAATGCAAATTTTTTTGGGCTTAACGTCATTTTTTTGGTTAGTTTTACATAGGTTCTTAATTTCATAACATAGTTCTTCAATTTGTTTGAATAGAATCTTTACTTGGAAGAATCCCATTGAACTAGTAGACAGTTTTAGAAGGTGTAATTCTATGGTTTGATTGCCTGATCATCTTGAACTGAGAGGCTGAAAAGTGTGATAGAGTAGTTCTTAGGATGGCATGTCTTTTATCCATGAAATTAAGGTTCAATGATATTGGATAATCTACTTATGTTACATGCCAATCCATGTCCAATAATGTAACTAGTCAATCTGAAAGCATTTTTTAAAGAAGATAGAGAACAATTAGATTTATATGGCATTATTTCAACAAGGAAAGCAAACATGGGCCATTCATAAAATGAACTCAGCATGCCACACTAGAGTCCATATCTGTGGTGAATTGATCACATGAGATCTCAAGAAATTCAAGAAAACATCAGTGAACAGTAATTGTGACAAAATTTTAGTAGAAGGAATTCCATACTTCAGAGCATGCACTTACCACATGTAAGAAATTACAAAAATAATGGAGATTGTCTTTTCTATAAAAATACAGATCAAAGAAAGAAAGTAGCAAAAATGGAATAGTAGGTTGAAGAAAAACAATGCACAATGAACAAGGGAAAGAAAACAATAAATATAATTCCAGAATCACTAAACTCTACAAATCCTTGATATGCATTGAAAACTTAACAAACCTTGGATTCACTACTTGAGATCTTAGTCGTAGCTTCGTAAGAGTTCTATCCAAAGTTTCTCGACTTGGTTGCCTTGATCATTATCTAACTCTTTTTTTCAAGGTTCCAGTTCATCTCATTTAGTTTGTGACCTTCAATCATTTAAAGTGCAACAGTTCAGCAATAATATTATGTTGTTTGAATTCAAGAAATTGGACATAAGGTCAACAAGCATATATACACATGTTTACTAGTTTATTAAATTGTTTTCTGTGGTCCATATTTATTGAATGTATTTGGAACGTTAACATTGGAGAAATGTTATATACAATTTATGCTAATTACAGAGGAATATATTTTATATTGGTTCTTGGAAATATTAATGTTGGGTATATAATGAAAGAAAATCATGAACAACTATTATATGGAGGAATCAAATTATTTTATGCTGCAAGTTTTCTTTTGAGGTTGTAAAATCAAAGAGGTATTTATAAACAATGTTTGATGACAACAATTCTTTTGATGAGGAACACAGTCAAGTTTTAAAAATAGAGCCTTGGGAAAGTTTTTTGGATGGCTCAAGGGAAGAATGAAGTGTACTACATTATGATGTTAAGGTCATAACTTAAGGTCACTTGGTCAAACAGTGGTTGATGTTTACTTTACATGGATTAGCCAACATGTCTTCTTTGTTGTAATTTTATTACATATATGTTTTACTGTTGAGTGCTTATATTTTTCAAGGCACAACAGAAAGGTGGAGGAAATATGTTTTGAGTTGTTGGTCATTCTTGAATATGGACTATAGCTTAAACTAATAAAATTAAATAAACAAAGTCCTCTCTAGATTCTATTTTGAATTCCAATTGAATAGTGATGTTTTGATAGAATGTTTGGCTACAGATCAGATCATATGTGCTTTGCATTGTAGAATATGTCGAAATTTTTCTTTGGATTAGCCAGCAAACTTCCACATTATTTTAAGTGAATTTAGGAACTTTAAGCTATCGATTTTGATTCTTTGATTTTTATATAAGTACCTTTTGTTTGATGCACTGAAATCGGTGTAATTTTCTTAAACTTATATTCCAATTTATGATTTATCTTCTCTTCTAGTGGTTGAATTTGGTTAATGTATATGCTGTAGATAGCATTTCAATAATAATTGTTTTCAATGTTATTTCTTATCTGCAAAACGTTTTGCTAATAGGCACAGTTTTCGCATATGGACAAACAAGCAGTGGTAAGATGTATACCATGAGAGGATCTGCCAGTCAACTGGGAATCATACCTCTTTCTATTCATCAGTTATTTAGAATTATTCAACAGGTGGTTTACCTCTACAACTATAAATCCTTCCATCCATTTTTTATGAATATTTTTTCATAATTTATTTTCATAATTTTTTATATTTTTCTAGTGTGTTCTTTTCAAAGGATTTTTTATCTTAATTTTTTTTTACACTTGCCCCTTTGAACTGATAAAATAGTTTTAACATCCATGCCCTCATTTATTGCATAGAAGTCTCTGAGTATTAAAAATGTTTTCATCTACCAGACATAGATCTGCTTGTAATTATTAGCTTAACGTTTCATCTCTAAAAGGAATCAGAGTTTATGTAAAAATTAGTTTAATTTTGCATTGTCTGCATAGTTATTTAGCTTTATTTTTTTCATTCAAAAACTTCATAGAGAGTTCCCTGTTTGAGTGTCTTACATGGAGATATACAATGAGGAGGTTAATGACTTGTTGGCTCCTGGGCATCAAAAGGTTCAAATTGACGAATCACTTAAGGTATATTTATAGTTTGTTCAATTTGGTTCTTCGTTGCATCACTATGAACTTTACTTATTTCTTTTTGAATTATAAGTTCTACCTTATTTATGAATAGAAGCATATATGTTGTTGGTTTGAAAGAGGAGATTGTTACATCCCCTGGGCAAGTTTCTTCAACTCATGGAATTTGATGAATGTAAAGCCAAAACATGATTTCCTGATTTCAATTATATCATTGTAGCATTACAACTTAAGGGCAAAATTTTTTCTTTTTTACAGTTCATCGGCACATTGGGGAGACAAACATGAACCTTTACAGTAGCTACTCCCATACAAGTTTTGGCATGGCATGTATATTTGTTTGTTATTGTGCTTTCTGTTGGACTTTTTTTAAGTATCTCAGCAAATTAAATTTAATTCTAGATTGTTGAATGCAGGGAGAGAAGTGGAGAATCTGATTCAATTAATTTTTTTGATGCTGTTCATGTATCTATTTTGGTATGTTGTTTTGGCGGCTAAATAGTCGTGCATTAGTTTTGATTTATTGTCATCTCTTATGCTTCTTTTTGGAATAATTCATGATGGCTTGTGTAACACTTTCTTTTTCTTTTTAATAGAATTTGGTGGATGTTGCTTGATCAAAAAGTTTTGTTAGAACTAGTGTAGAAGGTGCGTGCTTTAGAGAAGGCTCATATATAAAAAAGTCCTTGATGACCCTTGGTACTGTAGTTAGGAAAGTAAGCGATTGTGTTGAAAGCCAAGGGTATGTTGCATCATTATATTTTTACATGTCAATTATATGACTCGCATGTTTCTCTCATGGAAGATTGTGATCTTTTGGTCATGTACCGTATCAGGATAGCAAGTTAACTTGAATTTTTAGTCTTCTCTTTGTGGAAATACAAATACTACCACGATTTGTAAAATGACCCTCTCACAGGTTCCTTATTCAATTTATTAGATTTAAATTTATTGAGGAATTTACTACATGAATTCCCATACAGCCCATGCAATTGACTTGACAATAGTTAAAATATAAGGCTGTGGATTTCTAAGGTCATCAAAGATGCCTAACACAATAGATGTAAATTAAAATTAATTAGGACCTTATAAGCTTTGGCTAAAAGTATTGTCATGGTTAAGCCACTAACTTGTGTAGCCTTAAATCATTTTATTTTATCCGTATGAGTTCTATGTGTTCATGGTACAAAAATTAGTTTCACATATATAATGAACTCATGTTGAATTTAATGATGTACTTGATTTTTTTGCAAGGTGTTTTCAACTTGAGCCATCGTTAGTAGAATTTTTTTTTCCAAAATAGCAACAGTGGAAGTGAAAGTGTGAAAATGACAAGAAGCAAAGGAACAAGGTGAAGGGAGAAGAGGATTTTTTTCAAAAAAGGTTGAATTCTCTAAGAATCAATTCAGGTAGTTTTGTGTTCATGGACTTCTGGTTCATACATCCTCGTCATCACATTTATAGAGGTTTGGGTACAATATTTAATTATAAAATAAAAAAGATGTGATTTTCATAAAAAATTTATAATTCTGCACCTATTCTAGTTTATCTACTCACATGCCCTCTACACCCTACATCTGTACACCTATGTCAGTGGGCTGTCCAGGACTGTGGCTACAATTTATTGTGTGCAAAACATGTATGTTGTTGGTCATTACACGAGTGCCAGCCCTATGTAAGCACACTTGTCTTTTGCGTCATGCCATTTTGTGTGCTTTGACAACTTGTAGCATGTCTCAAGGTATGGCCCTGAAATTGGTCTTGTTGATTTTCATCATTTTATCTCTCCCTTGATTTTTTCATCTATTTTGGATTCAATGAGTTTGAATGCAATCTCCTTATTAGTACCCTAAATATTTAGAAATTAGTTGAAGCTTTGAAATCGTTTTGATTGTCTACTTTTGGATTTTGTTCATGATTCATATTTGTTAGAAATTAACAACAAAATACTCTGAAGCTATAACTTTATATGTTCAATGATAAGCACTTTATGAAGTGGCATTTCATTACATGCATATTTCCTACATTTTGACAAATAATTTATACTACTTTTCATAATAACAAAAACATTGTTAAGGTACTAGTTATGAACTTCGTAATGATCTTTCTCCATTTTAAAAATTATTTTAAAGATAATATCTATGTCCCAAATATTGGTACAACTAAAAATGAGTTTTCTCTATCGCAGTGGCTTGGAGTACATACCTCCCCCTTTCTAAAGATTGTTAGTGTTTGTACCACGTCTTGCTTAAATCATTGTTATTCTTATATGGTCGTTCTTTGCAATCTATGTTCATTTTTGGCATTATACTTGCACGCCATTTTATTCTTTTGTGTTGCACCATCTTTTCATGCCTTCTTTGTTTTTTCCTCTATGTTTCCCTTCTTTCCTCTCATCGTCTTTATCTTTCGATGTCTTGATCATCTTCACAATGCCTCCTTGGTGGGCAAGCTCACTTTTTTATTCATCACTAGCTATGATTGTTCAATCTAGTTGATCCTAGCCCTCGTCAAGCCTCCTTTGATTTGTTAGGTATTGTACCATGAATCATTTCTTTGCCTCTCAAATCCTTATTTCATTGTCTTGTTATTCCTTTGTCCTCTATACAATGCTTTTCTGCCTCTCTTGCATCCTACTAGCAGCTTCATATCAAGATGAAGGCTAGAACTAACCTTTCTAAATCAACAAGGTAGGCAAAAGTTGTGCCCACTCTCTCCTCACACAAGCATGCCACTAGCATCCACTTCTATTGCCCTTCAAGTTTCAATCACTTCAACTACCTCCGCTATTATACATACAATGCTCATGTTTTTTCGACCTTCCTAACATCTCCTTTAATAAATTAGTACTTGAAACTTTATTCCAAAGCCATCTACAATTTTCTAAAAGTCTTAATTCATTTTCCAAGCAAACCTCGTGTAGCAACTTAACTTTAACTATGCTAGAATGGTGGTGTTGACAACTTCTTAGAGTTGGCATTGGAATATGAGGTGAATGGTTTAGTTCCCTTGTTAGGTATTGTATTAAAATACATAGCATACATGCATCTTGTTGAGGCCATGTTATTGAAAGCTAGAGTAAGACACCACTGATATGTAGGGAATATGTTCTCCTAACTTCGTTAAGTTGGTGCTGATTGTCATAAGGTGATAGCCATTAGTTATAAGATTTGTCTGTTGAAGTCGATTGTGACTTAATCTAACACAGTAAAGCCCATCGTCCCTTAAAAAGAGGTGATTCCTCTTCCCTTCATTTTCTTAAGAATTGTTGATTCTCTTCTCTAGCCCATTGAATGAACCCTCAGATTTCATTGTTTGAATGTTAGATGTTGGCATGATAGCTCCTAGATTTGTGAATATAGAGATCAACTTAAGTCATTTATGCATGCGATTATGGCTTTACTTTGGATCCAACTTGATGATGTTGAATTCTAAAGCATTTTTTATAATTTAAGACTATTTCATAATAAAGGTCATTATCATAATTTTAATTGTTACTTAGGTGGTTGGATCTTAGGCCCCTTGCTTGGGGGTTTTTTACTAATTATGCTTACAATGACCTAGACTTTAGGATAGCCACTTGGTATAAATTTAGAGGCTTTACCCCCCCCTTTAATTTGAGCTAATGGGAAGGAAGAAAGTGAGAAATGTAGATATTCTTCTTTTAAATATTATGGTGGATGGTGTTCCTTGCTTGGGCTGCACCTTTATTTTGTTCAACAATTGTTTAAGGAACCAAATCGATTCTAAGCTTTCTTGGGCTCTGTCTAATGATGATTGGTGATGGTCTTCCCAAATTCCTTTTTATGGTTCTCCTTAATCCCCTTCTCTAACTACTTAACTTGCATCATTTCTTATATGTCCAAATCCAAGGGGAATCTTCTTAAAGTTCATGAATGTTTGAACTAACTATTGAAATTTAAACTTATTATGGAGTACCAAAGCATTTTGCCATGTGAGATGGCCCTCAAAATTACTTATTCAAGCTTAAGTGAATCAAAATTTTTTTGAAGTTCTTAAAGGGGTCTAGATCCCTTAAAGAAAAAATTGATTTTTTCTTTTCCACAAGAGCATCTTCTCCTTGCATGATTGGTTGCTTTATAAGGAAAGGAAATGTGAACTTGATCTCCTTAGCTTTAAGAAGTTTATCTCTTATGGATTTCTCAACATGCAAAGTTTTGTTGGTTGCATGTTGAAGAAAACAATCTGAACTTATTTTATCATGATTAATTGGAAGGAATGAAATTATCTTGAATGACTATTTTTATTGATGTTTTGATGATTGAATACAACCCTTTGTTTTTGACATCCTCATACACTACTTTGGGCTCTAATTTATCATTTCTACTCAATTGGGTTGATGATATCCAATCAACAAGCTTTTGAAACATTGATCTTCGTGGGATTCTTGAAACTGTCAATCCTTTATTGAATTTGAAGCAATCTGATCAGTGGGTTCATCGTTCAATTCTTCTTGGATTGTTTGGATATCATTTGGTGGAATTTTGTTATGGTTGTCACATAGGCCTTTGCTACAACAAGTTTGCACCAACATTTGTGTTATAGTATCATGCTTATTTCAAAGGTAGTTATTGAATAATAAATATTACAGGATAGACCAATCTCTTTTTAGCATTATGTTTATAAGATCATTACAAAAATTTTGGTTAATAGATTCCTCCCCCATCATTCCAAACATTATCCAATAAGTGTAAGAAGCTTTTATCAATAGTAATACCTCCATGATAACATGCAGTTGGCTATAAGACATGCTTAGTTAGCTAGTGCCAAATAACCTAAAATGGTCTTTTCATAAAAATTAATATATCCCAGGCTTTTGGCTCAATTAACTAGAACAACTTTTTTTTACTAAGGACAAGAAATTATAAGTTTTTCTCCAAGTTTCTTGCTTAGATGAAGATGTGCATCTCTAATATATGTTTCTTTTTTTGGGTTATTTAGTAAGTCTAGAGGGCTTCATCATTATTGTCTTATTTCCCTCAATCTTTAGTAGCATTGTGTATGCCTTCTCATGTTCTATTAATGTCCTCTTGATAAGGAGAATAGATTTAGCCCACTTAGAAGTAAAAACACTTACATCACTTGTCATGTCTTCATGTCTTCATTGATGAACACTTTTTCATTGGGTAAAAGGATTTGTGAATGCTAATATAAGGTACAATATCTCATATCGTACTACACAACCCATGCCTAATATATCTGTTGGACAACATATTGTACAATCAATTTCTACTAAGTAATCAAGGAATGGATTGTGTAGGTGTGGTTCAATCCTTGTATTTGCATGAAGTTAAGGAATCTCTGACAACTAATTATATTAGTCCAATTCACCTTTTGCAGTTTTACTATTTGTAACATATATGCACAACACCATAATGATGATTGTAATGGGCCAATAATAGGGTCATGCAAGTATAAAGCATGACAAACATAGTAATGCATTTGTGTATCAGTTTATAAATACATTGTTCTAATACTATCCATAGTCATATATGTAAAGATGGTTGGATGAGCAATTGGAAAGATGATATCTTTATTAAATGGTGCATAGCTTATTTTATTCTTCGATTTTCATTATGTATTAGAATGATCGTTAACATCTACTCATGTGTCATATTGGTATGGTCATCTTGATGCACTCATGTGATAATCTTAAACTATCAAATTGACTTAAACTGTCAAACTTTTCAAATGCAATGGATTGTTTAGTAAACCATCATACTATATATTCATTTGATCAGACCAATAAAATTTTTATCATTTTACCTTTTCACACATAGGCCAAAAAGCTTCCCAACAACAGCTGCTAGGGTCATACTAGTATGATCTAAATAATTGTCTTGTATAATCATTACACTAAAAAATTGTAATGATCTCCAGCAATATAGACTTCTCAGGGAACTCATACGCATCCCTTTCTTTCCAATAGTCTTCCTTTTTCTTTTTTCAATTTTTTTTTAAATTACAACATTTTTTTCTTCCCTTCTTCTTCTTGAACTCTTCTCTTTCTCTCTTCGTACTTTAGTGCTCTTTCTTCTCTCCTAAAGTTTTCCAAACATATGCACTAAGTCCTTGGCATGAGAGAAGTTGAGAGGACTAAAATAATTTTTTTATTAAATTTTTCTTCATCAATTCACAAAAATTTCAATTTACCTCTTAAAACTACAAACCTCATATCGGTAGATTCCTCATATTGATACCTTTGCAACAATTTACTCAAATAAATTAGGATGTATGCTTTTTGGAACTTTTTTTTAGATGCTCACATTTAAATATATTTTTGAATGCTGGATTTGTGCATTTCTTACAATTTATTTATTTTTAAGAGAATACAAGAGTTTAATTAGACAAGTTGTCACTAGGAACATACTTGAAAGTGATCCAAACCAGAGCTCACCAGTGTTTGGAATTAAGTTGAAAATCTCAATGCTATTTAAAGACTCATATTTGGAGCTCCACAATAGTTTGCATTCTATGTAGTTAGTAGTGAAACTAATCCTCTTCCAAATAGAATTGAATAAGAATGTTCTGGTGATCGAGAAACCTCATTGAGAATAGTGCATTTAACTTAATTTTCTTGAATTCAAATCATACTATTTATATGCATGGGCAACCATGAGAGAATGTCCTAATTAATGTTAATTTGAAAGGAGCAACTTTCTTCTTTATCTCATCTCCTTCAAACACCACTTTAGGTTCCTCTTTATACAAAGATGCTAGTTTGATTTTGATCAAAGAATTGGTCTCTACCTCCTCTAGCACCTCGGTTGAAGATTAATTTGGAGAAGGCAACCCTCCTTTACTCATCATGTGAGCACCTTCTCAAGGACAAGTGGCCTAAAAGCATATTACTAGAAAGCCAACACAAAAAGAAGGGGGGAAATACTTGTCATAATACAAGCTTTTGCAATCCAAAACACTACTCAATGTTCTAATGTCGTCAAAGTTGCACCGTCAAAGTAACAAAGCCATCCTGTCAAGGTTACCAAGGGGTTCTTTTAATTTAGTGTTATGTGTGAACAAATTTGTGTTTACCAAATAGTCAAAAAGCATACGGTTCATCAATATACAGAGTAGTTTTTACTTTTTTTGGTCTTAAATTAACTTTTGCTCTGTGAAAAAACTTGGCACAACTATAGAGATAATAAAGGTTTTTATGACTATTTGTAAAGGTTAGTTTAGGAATAGAAAACATGTTTACACAAACTAAGTATATAGACATAGCTGTTATTTTTATTTGAAGAAGTTGATAAAACAACAACAAACTATAATATGATTGATTTTGTGGGTTGTAAAAAACTTGTCAATATTCGATTACTTCTATTTCTAAAGAGTAATGTTGACCTGAAGCCCATTTCTTTTAGGTTTTGGATGAAGACAGCAATGCTTCCTATTATTAACAAACAAATCACTTAGGAACCTATACAGTTCAACGTATATCACTCTGAGGGTTTTCATGTTTTATCTCGCATTCTTAATCCCTCAAACAGTTACTATGGTATGCTTTACAATGACCTGTTGCAACCATGCTATTATTTCAAATCTAGACAGTTACACAGGGACTTGCAGTGTAGTGGTGGGGCTTATTATGTTTGGCCTAAATTTAGTGAAAAGATTTCAAAAATAATTTTACAGCATTGAAATATCATTTTTCTGTTTGCTTGTCCTTGTATTAATGTTATGCTATTTACAAGAGATCCTTTAGTTGTTTAGATGAAATATTAGTCAAATATTAAGTGATTAATGTTGGTTATTTATCATATTTTTTATGAAGATCCATGTAGATGAGACAAAAAGTAGTCTCTTATTTTCAAGTAGGGCTCTTCAAGTAAAAAATTGTGGCTATGTGAATGAGGTGTACTTCATCTACAAGTTATTCGTCCTATAAAACAACTTTTAATTAAGTAGACTATAACTGTTTTGCTTCTTACTCTTTATTTTCATTAATTGACTACTTTTAGATATTTGCATATCATTTTAAATTTTGAAACTATTTTTTCATTGAACAAAAAGATTATGACTGATATTGCACCTTAAAGTGAAAAAAATGGGAAATAGAGGAGCTTGGGGAAAAGTTATTAGTCCTTCTTTTTTACTTCAAGGACTTCTATCCACTTTGTTTAACCAGCCACCAAAAGAGTAATCTTTTTATGGATATATGTTGTAGAGCTCTCACTCTAAACATCTTGAAGATGAAATTCTTAATCTGTACAATAATTTGTTATAGGTCTGGCGTATGGCTCAACAATTTTTTTTTCAATTTGACATATAATTTGCTAAGACACTATTCTTCCTAATTGCATTCAATTTTTTTGTTATAGATCGAGATTTTGAAGGAGAGAATAGCTTTGTCATTGGAGGAGGAAAAGAAAGCAAGAGCTTGTTGAGAGATAAGGTTATTGGAGCAAGAAAGGAAGATCTTGAATCTCAACTCACTGATATTATGTTCAAAAAGGGATGAAAAAAGTTATTTGTTTAAGGTTTGTGCTTTTTTCCTTTGGTTGATTGGCAATCTAATTCTTTTTTTTTTCATTATTTATGTGATGGTTATACAGACTTTTTGTTGCTTGTTGCTAATTGCCTTTTATTTGTAAACTTGCTTATGGTTGGCCTACAAAAACATTTCAGGCTAGAGCATCAAATTTTCCCTAACTGTTAAATTGCTTTCTGGTGTCTTATCATGGCTAAAGGAAGTCATAGTATATTATCTGTTTCTAAAAAGAGACAAGGGTTTTTATTAGGTTATTTGTATGGCTTATTGATTTTAATTCTGAATATTGCTAAAATTTAAGTTTCATGTTCACTTCTCTAAACCTTATAAATACTTGCATTTTATTCTTTATGTTATATGGAACATCTAATGATTAAATTAATTAGTCATTAACATCTTTGAGACTACATGGGATGGCATTGGATTGGCTTTAATCTACTAGATTAGGAGTTGTGCTTGAAAGATCTGGTAATAACCTTGTCACATGTGCAACATGAAATGTTTCGTAGTTCTTCGTGGTGGTGGTCATAATAAGATATGCCTTCCTGGTATGACACTGGCTTTATTATGGATTCCTAACATTACTTGCAAAGAAAAAGTTTATGAAGTTAGCAAAGAAGTGACTTGTACTTTATTTGCTCAAAGTATGCTATGTTTAATGTCTTTGTCCAAAATATTTGATGTTATTGCCTCTTAAAAATGTTGCCAAATTTCTAATGAGTTGTAGCTCATTTGGAATTGACCCTGTCTTGCTAATAAGAGGTCTAAGATCCAATGTGAGCATAAGTTTTATTTTTCATTAAAACAAATTACTTACAATCTTTTTATGGTTGTAAATACATTATTTACCATGGAGTTGCAGAATTTTTTTTAGTATATAATTTCATAAAGTAAAGGAGAACGAAAGTTTTTCCAAAATGAAGCTCAAACATTTTGTCGTTGGGTTTGTTCAGCCAACATCTTAAGATTAGTCAAGGCTGTCTTTAATAGTTTTGAAACTATTTATGGCCCTCATTAGCTTTGTTTGGCTTGTAATCCTCCTCATCAATCCTACTCTTTAGTTATGAGAATATTACATTGTTAACATTTTTTACCTCAAAAGGTTCACCTTTTTTTCCTTGTAATTGTTTGAGTTCTTTGCATTGTAAGTTATTGTTGTGTTGTTCGTTATGTATATACATTTTAATTTTAATTTATTTATTTATCTTTTTGTTTAATCCTCTGATCATGAAATATACTTCTTTATTGTTTGCAACTTCTAAGCTTATCATGCACCTAAAAGACTTGGCTTCATATTTTTTACATTTTTCATTTCCTCTTATTATTTTGCATAGTTATGTTTTATTTTTAAAGACATTTTATTATTATTATTATTATTATTATTATTATTAATTAATGCTTTTTTGGTTCATGCAAGGAGACAGGTGACCTAGTTTTTAGGGCCTTTCCAAAAGAGAATGACTGATGAGGTAATTCATGTTGATGCATCCATTACAATTATTTTAGCCTTCGTTAATGTTGTCTTCTTTATGATTTATTTATTATGGATTGTAATATTTCTAATGTTATGCAATTAATCCTATTAATTCTTTGACATTCATTCATTACCTCTTCATTGTATGAAAAAGATGTGCCTTGCATTTTTCATATAAGAACATGATTATGTAAGAGGGATTTCTTTGAATATCAATTTGTGCTTCCATGTAAAGTATGATACGTTTATTTGAAATAACTAATACATTGTAGCTAATTAAGTTCTTTATTGTTATGTACTTACAAACAAAGTGTGTGCTGAGTTTTTTTAGGGCGCTTTTATTTTGCATGAGGTGACATATCTTGAAATAGTATGACCAAAAAACATATGGTGTGCCTTAACTTTAGATAGTACTGAGATTTCACTATTATCTAAATATGGGTGGCTTTTAATTATTCTTTTGAAAAGTTAAATTATCGATCACATATTAGCATAACATATGGTGTGTCGAATCGTGTCGTGCTGTGCCAGATTGAATGCATTTGAATAATAATGAATCAGGTCAGACCTACGCCCACCGGGCAACAACCTAATTAACTAGAAGTTCATCATTCATCACTACGAATTGGCTACGGATGAGCAGGAAAGATCACTACAAATTTTTTCTTCTCCCTTTATGTTATTCTGATGACTGATAGAGATGATCTACATGTTGTGCGTGGACGTCCACTTTCGACTGAAGTGTCTTAAATGAGCCCTTGGAGGATCTCGGAGAATTTCATCTTCCTTGTCAATCGATTAGCCGTGTTTGAATTTGGTAAGTCCCCACCACCACCTCCACTCCTACAAATATATTGTTGTTCTAATGATCATCGAGATGTAAACCTCTCTATTTAACCTTAAACAGGGTTTTTGAGGAAGACTGCAAGATGGTTGAAATTTTGACGCTCGGGCGAAAGATATTTTTTCCTCTGTTGTTCTTGGATTTCATGGTATGTCAAAATTGGTTTTCCTTGTGTATGATTTCAGTATAATTTAATCAGGAATTCTTAAGGAAGTTGACATATTGATATTATGGATACCTAGATGCCTGATTGCAGCACCAGAGAAATTTTTTTGTACTCTATGATTTTGTTTAAAGTTGAGTATGGGAAATATGGGCACAAACACCAACTTAAGCAATTTGAAATGCTACCTCAATTTTTTTACTTTAAAATTGATCCACATTGTTTTGAAAGCCTAATGCTTTTTTTCCTTTTTTTTAAAAGATTTGAATTTTTTTACCATAAAAGTAGACCAAGGTAAATGGTGGTGACCTACAATTCATGGATTTGAAAGGACAATGTTAGTATTATTTTTTCATTTTTGATAAAAAAGCATTTTTTCTGATTTTTTTTGTGTAATATGAATCAAAGTATCACATTTTTAAGGCATTGAAGGCAATAAAAGCATAGGTTAAAAAAGGGGAACAACAAACAGCTAGGGCACATCGAGCTTTAGGTTGATGTAAGGCTTTATAAGTCAGTGCCATATCCAAGGTTTGGAAGACACTACATCTTGAAAACTTAGGCATAATGAATGGAGATTTAATCTCTATCTATAGGATTTATGTTTAGGAACAAGGTTAAACGATTTGATTTTGCATTATAATAAGAATTGTTCTTTATATAGACAAAATAAATTGATAAATTGATAATAGAAACTTAATTAATTTCATTTACTCAAAAGGAAAGTATACATATTTTTAATATAATAATATTTTAAATAATAATATATTATTGATTTTCTAAATCTAAATGATAACAACACGATCAATAAAATTAAACTCTTAAATATTCATCCCAATAGATGGTCTAGTGTTGGAGGCATGTGATGATTTCTACTTATTATTGAGATAGTTTTAAATGTTAATATATGAAATAACATCTAAGTTTACAAAGCAAACTAATTTGTGTAATATCTTGATAAAGCATAATCAATAAAGATTGGGGTGTAGATAAACTTGAGGGAATGTCAATGGTTTATGGAATGCATAATAACAATTTCTACATGAATATGCTCTCGTTGCTTATAAGAAGTGAAATGAATCATATTAACAGTATATAAAGTCTATCTTGCATGATGTTCATAAATGAAAAAATAAGACATGCATCAATGCTAGAATGTTACTTTTAATTACTTAAATGTTTTAGACATGTTAATTGAACTAATGCCAAAGACGTAAATACCAACATAAGTTATGAATATCAACTATATGTATAACAAAATTTCAACTTATCAAATCACTCATTTGAATTTCAACTATACGTATGAGACAAAAAAAAGAGTTAGTATAAATCCATATTCTAAAATATCTACACAATTCATATACATATATATAAGTAATCATGTATATCACAATTTACTTATCACTAACTTGGAGTGATAGAGCTATCTCTCTGACAGCTTGTTGACATAGTTAGCCAATCATATAATAAAATTGTTGGCATTAATTGTCACATTCAACATTCAATTACATTTATATATAATCAATCGCAGAGTTATTAACAGTGATGTAATAATATTATGCAACATGATCTTTAGAGGAATATGTGTTGTAGGTATCACATGAGCTGCCATTATTTATGAAAAAGTATTATGTTCAATAATAAATATGCTTTGTTTCAGATGAATAAAATTAACATATAAATAACCAACTTTTTATGACATTTTAAGTGTTTCCTTATGAGATCATGCAACAATTTCAAGAAATGAACTGGCTATAAGTTCATATAACTTTTATTATTTAATGAAAATGAATTACACATAAAAATTGATTTCACTTAAACTAAGAAATCAATGTAAGTTCCTCAAGTGTAAGGATGCATTCTTCTAATTATTTTATGTCACTTATTGCAAAATATACGTGTTGGGTTCGAACTTCTTTTAGGTGTGCGATGCTACTTCAACTAGTGGTGATTTGTACTATTGAAAAGTGATGTCTAAACCAAACATATGTTGCACTCATTTAAATAATATTAAATTTAATGATTCAATTTATTGTTTTGTTTTTTGTGATTTATTCAATTGATTTTAAACAAAGAAACTTATTAATGATTTGCTCCTTCATTCCTCCACAACAATCGTATCATGCCTATATTAGCCATTCCTACAATTGGCTCTACATTTGTTCATTGGGCTATCGTTGCATTTTGAATATTTTGTGTCATTTGTGTGAATGTTCCATGTTTTGTATTTGAGAACAAATAAAAGACTAAATCACAGTGGCATCGTTATGTGTCATATCTGATAATATGAGAAAAATCCATGACTTTGACAGCAAGCTAGAAATCAAGGCCAAGTAATTTGACTTTACATTATTCAAATAAAAGAGATATACGTTAGAAAAGAATTTGGAAATCAGAGAAAACAAGTCTTATTTAATTTAATAATATACACATTATTACACTAAATTTGATTATAAGCACTTTTAATGTAAAATATAATGTTGTTCCTAGACAAAAATTTTAAGATGACAACATAAGTAATTAAGATAATACAATTAAACATCTGAATATAACAATATCAAAAGATAGTTTATTATTAATACTCCAATGACAATTTACTAATCAAGTAAATTGTGTCTGAAAAAAATTAAAGGAATGTTGAGGTTCTAACCAATTAGTAGATGGAACTTCATGTCACAACATGCATGACAAGGTGTTGGAGAATGAATGCTTTACCATATGCAATTGAAAAAGATTAAAAACCAAAAGTATGGAATATTCTATCATGTATGTTATTCATGAACAACAAAAGTAAAGATGTGAATCAAATCTTAAATGCTATTTTATTTATTTATTTTTATTAATCATGTTACTCAACTTAATTTAATATAATATATATGTTCGCAAAATTAATGTACATCAATATTATCCAATACACAATTGTCAAATTTGCCAAATAATATATGTAAATAAATAATTATAATGTAGCTATTTGGCATTATGATTCACTATATTCATGCAAAGAATAATATATGTATATTCAAATATGGATCATACATCCTACCATCCAATCACAATAGCTCATAGGTAATATAATTATAATGTCGGTTTGGCTTAGAAGGATGTCAACCACTATCCTGAAAAAGAAGACTCATGACTTCTTGGGCTTCTTGATTGGATTAACCAACATTTTTACAACATAAGGATACCATTAACCATTATGTCACACATACAATTACGGCCATGTGATTAGTGGTTAAGTTATTTTAAATGCTGTGATATTACTATGCATCATGAGCTTCATATAAATCATTAATATTGTAAATAAATAATAGTAATTTCAAATGCATTGAATATGGACAACAAGTCATATGTGAATAAAGTAAGAACATAAATAACCAATATGTCAGTCCATATCGTTTGCTATCCATGCAGATCATACATCAATCACAAGTATACGTATCACATAGCAATTTACATCTAAATTGTTTTTATACAAAAGATAAATGATTACAACCAAACAAGGCCTTACATGAATTTTAATATTTTTTAGAATGTATATGTTAAACTTTATTTATCATGTTTCATTGAATTAAGGAGAGTGTTTACAACAAAAGTCATAATTTTTATCTAATAGGTAAAACTCGCATATTGCAAAATATGGTATCCTAAATAACACTTTCATTTGCAAAGCAGTTTGCACAAATTTTGTTGTGAACTACATATGTGTGACATCCAGTTAACAACATATTTACTTGCATGGATACCACTAATAGTAATTTGTTACCAATTATTAAATTAATTATTGTACCTAAATAAATAAGAAATTTAATAAACAATCATGAAGAGATGATTGTTAATTTTTTTGAGAATTAGAGATCAAAGAAAGAGCAAGCATGTGATCAAGATGTTTTATGTGCAGACCTTGGATTTAGGAAAAAATATGGCTATCGGATAGTAAGAGGACAATTTATTTTATAATTCTTACAAATAAAAGAGGATGTGTAGCGATTACAAGAAAAGTTATAACCTTAAACGTAGGAGAATGGTAGTCATTATGTAGCAGAGAAGATGAGCTCTATTATTATTAATGTAAGGGTTGGTGTAGTTGGTGGCACATACAACCTATTTATTGTTCATGTATATAATTTATGCATGTTTGAATTAAGGTGTATGCTTTTAATGTCTTTAACAATTCATGTAATTATATAATAATTGACTAAAACATAAAGATTCAAAAACTATGGAAATCTTGTTTGATGTGTTGTACATGAATTGTTAATTATAATATGTTGTTGCTTAATGTACAGTACGTCACCCCTAAACATATGGTGTATAGAGTGTATAAGGACTAGATAAAAAATTATAAGTAATGTGTAAAGGTTATAAAGACAAAACAAAAAATTATGTACAATACAAGAATGTTTATATACGATACATCGAGCTTATAATGGTCAATAGAGAATTGCATACAATACATGAATTATTATGTATGATAGGTTGATTCGACGCACAATACAAGGAGAATAGGAATTGCACATAGTAGAGAGCAACACCTTATATGTCCATACAATATGACGAAGTGATTTATTGCGCTTCAACCTGATGTATGTTTCTTGAAAGAATTAAAAATTTTTTTTAAAATTTTGGGTAATAAATTCATTGTGGAGAAAAAAGTTTTAAAAGAACTATTATGCGAAGATATTTATGATTTAATTTTTACATTAATTGGGAAAGTTTTTTGAGAATTAAATACATGATGAATTGAATTTTAAGTTTTGGGATTTACTTGTTATAAATATGAATTGAAATTTTGTTAAATTTATTTTAGAATAAGTTGAACTTTTAGTAAGTGCGACATGGCGTTCGGATGTCAAAAGAAGTGTGAAGAAGAAGAAATCCATTCTAATAACAAAATGCCCATAATAGCTCAAGGAAAAGGACATTAATTTAAGGGAGAGTATATCAGGGATATAGTTTAGGAGGGTTTTTATGCAAGCTAAAAAAGAGAAGAACGTGAGAATGAATGAAGCAAATTGTCTCATGGAGCAATTATTAAGCTTACGTTCACCACACCATGTGGGCACTTTGAATACTTTCCAAGTAGATGGTTGCTTAGATAAGATTGAAATGTTGTTTAATACTATGGCATGTGTGGACCACAAGAGAGTTATCTTAGTGGTATTAGTATTAAATAGTGCTACTAGGTAGTAGTGATAAGGCAATGTTGAATCTAATTTGGAGGAATAGCACATTTTAAAATATCTCGAAGAGACTTTTATCAAGCTTTTTTTGGAATTTTATATCCAAGAGTTGGCTTTAGAAAATATGAGAGATGGGACTAGTAATGTATGCATTGGAATTCTTGGCTATGGAGAAAGTGATGTAAATTATTTTGGAAGGGTCTACGAGAGAATTAATTGTTTATTTTATTTTTCTTAATTAACTATTGTATAAACATTTTAAGAGTTTTTTATGACTTTTTAAGTTAGCACAATATTTTTAACATGCATGGCATGACTTGCCACTAATTTGAATTATATTAGAAGAAAAATAGAAAAGGATTCTTTATTTAAGTAAAAAAGATAAAATTTTTAAGGGTATCAAAAAGAGATTATTAAAAGTCAAAAAATGATTTGTCTTAAGAATAACGCTCTTATATTAAAAGAAGAATTCAATTTGTCACTAAATGGTCTTATAACATTTTGAAATATTGTGCAGTGGTGGAATCTAATAATAGAGCCAATGATGTGTTATATCTCACTCCTGGGTATCATTTAGAGGTGACACCTAATTTTAATCTAGCATTTGTTTTGAGGATTAAACAATAATTATTATTAGATAGGAAAGGGAAAAGGGTTGAATAAAGGAAAATATTGAATTAAAGGGGGCTCACATTCTAATTGAATTTAAAATAAGGGTCAAAATAATTACAAAGCAAATTTAAAAGGATATAATGTCAAGTATGGAAACATTGCACTGCTATATTAGTCCCATTTTAGATAACTTACAATTCATATAATATATTTTGTTATTGGGATCTAACATACGTCATATACCAATCATGTAGTGCGTTGTGTTTTTCTTAGATATTTCTTTTGTTGAGCTCGTGATTTTTTGCTTAGCATGTTTTGGCTAAAATATTTTACAAAATGGAGACATATCACAAGAAGATTGTTGGCTCATTATTTGCTCCTATGGTAACCATTCAATAGTTGCAAGTATATTTGAACATGTTCAAGCAAAGAAATTATAATAAAACATGCCCTATTGAAGATTTTAAGATGTAATAAACATAAATAGCTTATAAAAATTTGTCTAGAATATATGAATAAACTAATGAGAGTCTTTAATAACGAGAGGTATACTTATCACAAGAATATAAGGGAGCAATGAGGTCGACATTAGTTTTATTGTTTCTTACATTTGCTTATATGGTTATGTTCGAATTTGATTGATATTTGATAGAATATTATTTTAATTTAGTTGTATGAAAAATTTAAATTATGTGAATCATGTCTTTGTGAAAGAGATTTAAATTGTTATTTTTTTGAGCAATCATCTTAGTATAAAAAATGATGAAAAGTTTTTCAAAATAAAAAATGTTTTTTCTAAATAAAGATTTTTTATTTCTCAAAAAATAAGGATTAAAATTTTTTATATTCATAAAGGGGCACATAAGTATGGTACTACTTGTTTGATGCTCAAAATGTCATGAGTGTACAAGCAAAGTTTCTATACAAAAACATGCAAAAACAATTTATGAATTTATCAAGAAATTGGAAATGAGTATCTTTTCATCTTAAGATAAAGTAGGTTTCTTAAGTCTAGCAGCTTTAAGTATCACACCATGTATAGGTTGAGTGGTCAATTTATCATAAATGATGCATAAAATTAATGCAAAATCTTTGCTTATAATATAAAGTTCTATTCTTTCACTAATTGTCACAACCCATTTTTTCACAATATGTCATCACGGTAAGTAAAATTGTTGTCTTTCTTAGTTATGCAACCTGAAAACAACATCTTGATCACCAAAAATTGCTAAGTACTTAGGCTAAGTTGATTAAGATTATCATACAACATTGTGCTAGCATTGTCAATTCTAGTGGGTTTGAAGCGAAACATCTTGTGTAGAAGATCTTGTTTTTTGACACAAAATAGTGTAGCAAGTTTACCCATTGAAAGTGTAAATAGCAAGTTTACCCATTGAAAGTGTAAATTGCTCTAGGAGATGAAATATTCATGATTAAAAATATTGTCTTTTTGTAAGAATTAATTAGCATCCAGGTCGACTCTAGTTTTATTGAAAGGTTTGTGACCATAATTGCATCCACAATTTTATTTTCTAGAACTTTTATTGGAGTTAATATCTTCTAATCAACTAATCTATTTACTCTAACTTGTTTAAGTTGTGAAATTTTGAGAAAATGTTTTGAAAGCACGTTAATAAGTATAGGTGCCTTAGGCTTCTTGCAAAAGGTTGAAAGAAGACGATGTTTGGGGGAGTTCATATTGCAAAGGTTTGTATAAATGGAAACTATTTAGATTTTAAGTGTCATCATTATGTTCACTTGTTTGATTTCAATTGTAACAATATTGATCATGCATATGAAGAAGATGTTAAAATGCTTTCTTAATAAAGAGCACAGAGGTATTTTGATAGTTTATAATGCAAAAGTTGACAACTATCAAGCAATGAGTTGTGCATTCGTTGCATAAATTACTCCAAGGGGATCATTCTATTTGAATCAAATTATCATTTATTGCTAGTTGGAACATCTTCATCTTTTCTTATCTCAAAGGAATGATATAAATGCTTTATTTCCTAAGGCATATTTGTGTTTGGTGATGAGTTACTCTTAAAAATTTAAACAACGAGGGTTGTTGTGGTATTAGAAGTTTGAGTTGAAAGTCCATTGAGTTTTTGTAGTTGTACTATATGATGCAACTTATATATAATCAAATAGTTATTGTTATATGTGATATAGTACAATTAGGAATTTTTGGCTTTTTGTAATTAAAGATACAATTAGGTAAAACTCATTTTTCAGGAATGCACAAATCTTATTTTAACACCTAATGATTTGTAAAGTTACTCAAGCCATGTTCGACCTGAGCTACTTAAGTACAACAATCATGTCAACAACATATTCAATTTACATGAATAACTCCATTAGTTGTTTTTTTACAGAATATCGAATTAATTTTTAGGCCTAAATCATGAATTTAACAAATTATTTTAAATTTTTATAATTAAGAATGCATCTTATAAAATTAGCCAAAGTGTGAAAAAAATTCATGATGACTTTTCTCATTATAAGCTTGCTTTGAGAGATAGTTGAATTTAAGTGATGAAGCTTATGTATCATCTTGAGATCTTTCTAAGTTTGTCGATTAGTTATTGAGAATTGTTAGAGTCCATTGATACTCCAGTTGAAGGTGTTGATTATGAATGCTAATCGTTGGTGGGAAGTTGTTGACACTCGTGCGATAGAGATAAGCTATCCTGGGATGTCCTTAAGGATTAACTTGTGGTTATTAAGGTAGGAAGTAGGTATATCGCTCAACTTATATTAAGTTGAGTTCTATGTGCACAGTACTTCCCTTGATCTATTTTCTTGTCATATGTTTGTTGAAAAGACAATGAAAGTAGCTTGTTCTTGTTGATTTTAACATCATCAACATCTATTGGTACTTTTTGATAGAAAATCCTGATCCAGTTTAGTTGACATATATATTTAGTTTTACATTTTTTTGGTAGGTCGATATATGTACCTTTCTCTTATTTTAATCTTGAAATTCATAAACAAGTTTTTAAAGATAGTTTCTTTGTATCATTACTTTGTTGTTTTTTATCTTGCTAGTACATATCTCTTTGTATTCTCCATACTTATACACTTGAGTCATGTTTTATAAGAAAACGTGTTTTAATCTATCATTACTTTGTTGTTTTTATCTTGCTAGTACGTATCTCTTTGTATTCTCCATACTTATACACTTGAGTCATGTTTTATAAGAAAATGTGCTTTAATCCTCAATTTTTACTTCTTATTTCTACCAAGAAAATAATTTGTAATTTTGGGCACACTTTTTAGGTCTTCTACGCAGTAACTCAATTGTATTACCAATATAATTGGAATTTTAGTTTGCATATGATTTGTATTTTGCTTTATCTAATAGAACATAAATCTAAGACTTTTATTCTTGAATAAATTTTTTTTTCATCTTTAAGTTAATATTTTCTATTCTTGGGTAATTCGTTTGTTTTATCTCTTGTACTTTTCAAAGTGGACATCATAGATCATTAATTGATGTTGGATGGTCAAACATTTCATTGTATCACCTGAAAAACTTTACAATCTAAAAGTTTTTTCTTCTTTAAGAAACAATCAATGTGTTTAAGAGACTTTTTTTCAAGTAATTAATGCTCCTTTTGTTTCTTAAAAAACAAGCAATAATAGAATCATATGCTTTAGTGTACTGGAAAATAATTTTATTATCTTTATTATCTTTCCCAATCCATAACCCGAGTGGTCAATTTAGCATAAACACTACATAAAATTAATGGAAACTATTTGGCTTTTAAGAGTGTCACCATTATGTTCACTTGTTTTGACGTCAATTGTAACAATGTTGATCATGCATATGAAGAAGAGGTTGAAAGCTTTCTTAATAACCAACACAATGGTATTTTGATAGTTTATAATGCAAAAGTTCACAACTATCAAGCAATGAGTTGTGCATTTGTTGCTTAAGATACTCCAAAGGGACCATTCTATTCGAATCAAATTATCATTTGTTGCTAGTTGGAACATCTTCATCTTTTTTTGCCTCAAAGGAATGATATAAATGGTTTATTTCCTTGCACATATTTGTGTTGGGTGATGAGTTAGCCTTAAACTTGGAAACTATGTGGGATGTTGTGGTATTAGATGTTTGACTTGAAAGTTCGTTGAGTTTTTGTAGTTGTACTATGCAATGCAAATTATATACAATCAACCAAGGTGTGTGCTATATGTGATGTAGTACTATTATGAATCTTTGGCTATAAAAAATTAAAGGCACAATTAGGTAAAACTTATTATCTTGGAATGCACAAATCTGATTTGTACACCCAATGATTTGCAAAGTTACTCGAGACAAGTTTGACATGTGCTACTTAAGTACAACGTTCATGTTAACAACAAATTCAAATTACAAGAATAACACCATTAGTTGTTTTTTTACCAAATATCAAATTAACTATTAGGCCAAAATAATGAATTTACCAAATTATTTTCAATTTTATTTCGTGTAAATATCGAACTTGGAAATAATACCATTGATTTTATTTCTTTCCTCGCAAAAAGTTTAAACTTAATTAATCAATTAACTAAAAAAGAAAAGTTAGAAACCATAAGATAATATATGAGATGATTCACAAGATGAGGTGAAGAGGAAAAGGAAGAATGACAAGGTAAGGGATAGGGAAGAGAACTCATAATTGTTGACTATGGTGGAATCGATGGCAATGAGGAAACATTATGACCACTTATGGTTGTGGCTAATGGAGCTCCTTTGTTGCAAGGAGGAGTCTATGATTTTAAGAAATGATGAAACAAATAATGAAGTGGAAAGAGTTGTAGGTGAAGGGAATTATGATTTATACTAGAGTGGGTATTTGGATGGAAGGCAAATTAGTGGAGATTTATTCACCAAAATTCTTCTTGATTAAGAAGGTGGTCTTAGTTGGAAGGCAGAGGCACATTGTACTGTTTAGCATTATTGGTGTAGGTTGATTTCAATTTTTTGTATTATAATAAAGCCATACTTGATTTCTCACGTGCTAATCGGGCATGCCTTTGATGTATGTATTTTGGCGACAAAATAATCATGCTTTTTTTCTTTTTTTATCTCTTATGCTTCTTTTTAGAATAATTCTTGATGGCTTGCATAACATTTTCTTTTTCTTTTTGATTGAATTTGGTGGATCTTACTAGATTAGAACACGCTGTTAAAACTAATGTAGAAGGTGTGCGCTTGAGAGAAGGCTCATATATAAATTAGTGTTTGATGACCCTCAGTACCATAATTGAAAAACTAAGTGATGGCGTTGAAAGCCAATGGTATGTTGAATCATTTTATTTTTACTTGTCAATTATATGGCTCGTGTGTTGTTTCTCATGGAAGATTTTGACCTAGTGGTCATGTGCCATATTGGGACAACAAGTTAACTTGCATTTTTGCAGCCTTCTCATAGTTGAAATGCAAATACTGCTATGATTTGTCACTTCACTCTCTCATAGGGTCCTTATTCGTTTTATTAGATTTAAATTAACCATGGAATTTACTGCATGAATTCCCATACAGCCTATGCAATTGACATGTCTAGTTAAAATATAAGGCTATGGGCTATTAAGGTCATCAAAGATGCCTAACATAGTAGATGTAAATTAAAATTAATTAGGACCTTATATGCTTTGGCTAAAAGTATTGTCATAGTTAAGCTGCTAACTTGTGTAGCCTTAAATAATTTTATGTTATCCATATCTAGTTTTATGAACAAAAATCTATTACACCTGTACAATGAACTCATGTTGAATTTAATGAAGTATGTGATTTTTCTGCGAGGTACTTTCATCTCGTACCCTCGTTAGTAGACTTTTTTTTCAGAATAGAAAAAGTGGAAGTGAAAGTGTGAAAATGGCAAGAAGTAAAGCAACAAGGTGAAGGGAGAGGAGGATTTTTTCAAAAAAAAGATTGAATTCTTTAAATTAATTCAAGTGGTTTTGAATTAATGAACTTTTGATTCTTAGAACTCCCTAAGTTTTTCAAGTTTTCACTTTTTAAAAGTTTTGATTTATTTCATAAATTCTCATCATCTATTTTTAGAGAGGTTTGGGTATAACATTTAATTATAAAACAAAAAAGATGTAATTTTGATTAAAAATTTAAAATTCTGCACCTGTTCTAGTTTATCTACTCACATACACCGCACATCCTGCATTTGTACACCTATGTCATTGACTTATTCAGGTGAGTAGTAACGATTCTTGTGTAAAAAAAATGTATGCAGATGGTGCCCGCCCCATGCAAGTGCACTTGCCTTGTGTGTCATGCCCTTTTGTGTGTGCTCGTGCACCTTCACATGTGCTGCTTGGCTTGTGCACTGCAATATGTGCTTCAACAGCTTGTAGCATGTCTCCAGGTAAGGCCCAAAAATTTTTCTTGTTGCTTTGTGCTGTTTCGTTGATTATCATCATTTTATCTCTTCCTTCATCAATTTTCGATTCAATAAGCTTGAAAGAAAACTCCCGATTAGTACCTTGAATATTGAGAAATTAGTTGGAGCTTCCAAATCCTTTTGATTGTCTACTTTTGAATTTTGTTCATGCTTCATAGTCATCAAATTTGACAGTAAATAACTTCGAAGCTATAACTTTATTTGTTCAATGATAAGCACTTTATGAAGTGCCATTTCTTTAGTTGCATATTTCTTATATTTTTGACAAATAATTTATACTACTTTTCAAAGTAACAAAAACACTATGGAGGTACTAGATATGAACTTCATAATGATCTTTCTCCATTTTAAAAATTATTTTAAAGATACTTGTTGTTTCACAAGTATTGATACAACTAAAAATGACTTTTCTCTGTCGTAATGGCTTGTAGTACATACCTCCCACTTGTTTAAGATTGTCCATGTTTGTAGCTCATCTTTGTTAAATCATTTTTATTCTTATACGGTCCCACTTTGCAATTTATGTCCATTTGTTGATGTTATATTTGCACACCATTCCATTCTTTTGTGTTGCACCATTTTTTCATGCCCTTTTGTTCTTTCACTCTATGCTTCCTTTCTTCTCATCATCTTTATCTTTTGATGTCTCTATCATCTTCACAATGCCTTCATGGTGGACAAGCTCCCTTTTTCATTCATCACTAGCTATCACTATTCGATCTAGTTGATCCTTACCCTCGTCAACCATCCTTTCATTTGTTAGGTACTGTACTATGCATCATTTCTTTGCCTCTCAAAATGTTATCTCTTTGTCATTTTATTCCCTTGTCCTCTACACAATGCTCTTTCCCCTATCTAGCTTCCTACTAACAACTTCATCTCAGGAGGAAGCCTAGAACTCAACTTTCTAATTCAACGAATTAAGCACAAGTTGTGCCCAATCTCTCCTCCCACAAGCATGGCACCAACATCAACTTCTGTTGTCCTTCATGTTGCAATCACTTCAACTACCTCCCCTCTTAACATACAATACTAATGTTTGCCTTACCCCTCCTAACCTCTCCCTTAACAAATTATTACATGAAACTATATTCCGAAGCCTTCTGTAATTGTCTAAAGTCTTAATTCATTTTCCAAGAAAACCTTGTGTGGCAACTCAACTTTAGCTATGCTAGAATGGTGGTGTTGACATCTTCTTAGAGTTGGCATTGGAATATGAGGTGAATGGTTTAGTTCTCTTTTTAGGTGTTGTATTAAAATACAAGTTCTTAGCATACATGCATCTTGTTGAGGCCATGGCATAGAATGCTATAGCAGTACAGCATTGATATGTGAGGAATGGATTCTCCTTACTTTGTTAAGTTGGTGGTGATTGTATTTGACATGACTCCATGCCATTGGCCACCATGCAGCATCTTGTTGGATATACCATTGACTGTGTTAAGGGATAATCTAAACCTGAGTTTGTCATATGGTGATAGCCATTAGTTATAAGATTTGTCATTTGAAGTTGACTGTGACTCAATCTAACACAGTTATGCCCATTGTCCCTTTAAAAATGGTGGTTCCTCTTCTCTTCATTTGCTCGAGAATTATTGATTCTATTCTCTAGCCCAATGAATAAACCCTCAGACGTTCATTATTTGAATGTTAGATGTTGGCATGATGGATCCTAGATGTGTGAATATAAAGATCAACTTAAGTCCTTTAAGTATACAATTACGGCTTTACTTGGGTAAAACTTGATTATATTGAATTCTACAACATTTTTCACAATTTAAGGCTATTTCATAATAAATGTTATTATCATAATATTAATTATTACATAGGTGGTTAGATCTTGGGACCCTTGGACAAGGTTTTTTTTACTTTTGCTTACAATGACCTAGACTTTAAGGTAGCCTCTTCGTATAAATTTAGAGGCTTTGCCCCTTTAATTGGAGCTAATGGGAAGGAAGAAATTGAGAAATTTAGTAATTCTTCTTATGAATATTATGGTTGATTATGTTCCTTGCTAGGGCCCTACCTTTATTTTATTCAACAATTGTTTAAGGAATCCAAATCATTCAAAGCTTTCTTGGGCTCTGCCAAATGAGGATTGATGATTGTCTTCCCAAATTCCTTTATGTGGTTCTCGTTAATCCCCTTCTCTAATTATGTAAGTTGGATCATTTCCAATATTTCTAAACCCAAGGGGAATCTTCTTAAATTTAAGGAATTTTTGAGCTAACTATCCAAGCTCAAGTGGATCAAATTTTTTTGCAAGTTCTTAAAGTGGCCTAGATCACTTAAAGAAAAGATTGACTTTTCTTATCCAAAAGAGCATCTTCTCCTTGCATGATTGGTGGCTTTATAAGGAAAGGCAATGTCAACTTCATATCCTTAGCTTTAAGAAGTTTATCTCCTGTGGATTGCTCAACATGAAAAGTTTTGTTGGTTGCATGTTGAAGAAAACAGCTTAAACTTATTTTATGGTAATTAAAACATAGGAAGCATTCTAATTCACTTGGAATTACTATTTTTATTGGTGTCTTAATTATTGAATATAACCCTTTGTTGTTGACATCTTGATGGACTACTTTGGGCTCTAATTTATTCTTCGTGCTCAATTGGGTTGATTCTCTGATCAATAGGATTTTGAAACATTGTCCTTTGCGGGATTTTTGAAACTATCTATGCTTTTTTGAATTTGAAGCAATCTAAATAGTTGGGTTGATTGTCAAGTTCTTCTTGGATTGTTTGGTTATCATTTGGAGGAATTTCATTATGGTTGTCTCTGAGGCCTTTGTTACAACAATGTTTGTGCCAACATTTTTGCTATAGATATCATGCTTATTACAAAGACAATTATTGCCAAATCAATCTTGGAGGATAAAGCAATTTTTTTTAGTATTTTGTTTATAAGATCATTACAAAAATATTTGCTCATAGATTGCTCCCCATCATTTCCAACATTATCCAATAAGTGTAAGTAGCATTTATCAAAGGTAATATCTTCATGATAACATGAAGTTGGTTATAAAACTTGCATAGAAACTTAGTGCCAAAAAGCCTAAAATGGCCTTCTTATAAGTATTGCTGTATCCAAGGCTTTTGGCTCAATTAACTACAACAACTATTTTTTATTAAAGACGAGAAATTATAAGTTTTTCTCCAAGTTTCTTTCTTAGATGAAGATGTGCATCTCTAATGTGTGCTTCTTTTTTTGGGTTATTTAATAAGTCTAGCGGGCTTTGTTATTGTTGTCTTATTTCTCTCTTTGTCTTTAATGTCATTGGGTATGCCTTCTTATGTGTTGTTGATGTACTCTTAATGACACATTTAGGGAGAATAGATTTAGCCCTCTTATAAGTAGAAACATTTAAATCACTTGTCTTGTCTTTCTGTCTTTATTTATGAACAAATTTTCATCGAGAAAAAGGATTTGTGAATGCTATTGTAAGGTAAAATATCTCATATTGTACTACACAAACCATGCCTACTATCTTGGTTAGACAATGTATCGTGCATTTGATTTCTATTAAGTAATCAGGGAATCTATTGCATAGGTCTAGTTCAATCCTTGTATTTCTATGATGATACAAAATCTCTAACAACTAATTATATTGGTCCAATGCACTTTTCATAGTTGTACAATTCAAAACATATTTACACATGACCATAATGTTGATTGTAATAGGTGAATAATCGCGTCATACACGTATAAAGCATGATAAACATAGCAATGCATTGGTGTATCAGTTCTATATATATCTTGTTCTAGTACAACCCATACTCATATATGTCAAGATGGTTGGATGAGCAATAGGACAAGATGATTTCTTGATTAAGTGGAACATAACTTATTGTATTGTTTGATTTTCATTTTGCATTAGTACGACCATTAACATCTAGTCATGGGTCATATTTGTATGATCATCTTTTTAGACTAATATGATGACCTTAATTGACTTGAGCTCTCAAAATTTTCAAATACAATGAATGTTTTTCTAAGCCATCGTACTATATGTTCATTTGATCAGACCAATGCAATTTTTTTAAGTTTCCCTTTACATACTTAGGGTAAAAAGCTTCCCAACTCTAGCTACTAGGGTTGTACTAGTACGATCTAAACGATTATACGATTCTTAGCATATTTGCACAAGACCATAATGTTGATTGTAATAGCCAATAATAGCATCATACAAGTATAAAGCATGATAAACATAGCAATGCATTAGTGTATCAGTTCTATATATACACTGTTCTAGTACAATCCATACTCATATATGTAAAGATGGTTGGATAAGAAATTGGACAAGAGGATCTCTTGATTAAGTGGAACATAACTTCTTGTATTCTTTGATTTTCATTTTGCATTAGTACGACCGTTAACATCTACTCATGTGTCGCATTGGTGTGATCATCTTGTTGTACTAATATGATGACCTTAAATTATCAAATTGACTTCAGCTCTCAAAATTTTCAAATACAAAGAATTTTTTGGTAAGCCATCGTACTATATGTTCATTTGATCAGACCAATGCAATTTTCATTAGTTTTCTTATTCATACCTAGGCTAAAAAGCTTCCCAACTCTAGCTGATAGGGTTGTACTAGTATGACTAAACGATTGTCTCATACAATCGTTACAATAAAAAAATGTAATGATCTCTAGTAATTTTAACTTCTTAGGGAACTTGTATGCATCCCTTTCTTGACATTCCATTAATTAATGCATGTTTTACGAAAAGTGTGTGGGCTAGATCTTTATCTTTCTTTGTTATATCTACAAAACAAAATCGAAAATCCATTTCTTTCCTATTGTCTTCCTCTTTCTTTTTACAATCTCTTTTTTTAAATGATAATATTGTTTTCTTTCCTCCTTCCTTCTCAACTCTTCTCTTTCTCTATTCAAGATTTTGCACTCTTTCTTCTCTCCCAAAGTTTTCCAAACATATGCATTAAGTCTTTGGCATGGGGGAAGTTAAAGGACTATAATTATTTCTTTTTATTAATATTCTCTTTGTAAATTCATAGAAAATTCAATTCACCTCCTAAAACCGCAAACTGCTTATCAGTAGATTCCTCATAACGATACCCTTACAACTATATACTCAAATATAACTTAGAACATAGGTTTTTAGTACTTTTTTAGATGCTCACAATTAAATATATGTTTGAATTCTGGATTTGCATTGCTTACATTTGATATATTTTTGAGAGGATATAGGAGTTTAATTAGACAAGCTGTCACTAGGAAAATACTTGAAAGAGATCCAAACCAGAGCTCACAAGTGTTTGGAATTAAGTTGAAAATCTCAATGCCTTTTAAAGACTTATATTTGGAGCTCCATAATAGTTTTAATTCTATGTATTTAGTAATGAAACTAATCTTCTTCGAACAAGAATCGAATAAGAATGTGTTGGTGATCTGGAAACCCATTAAGATTAGTGCATTAAAATTAATTTTGTTGAATTCCAATCATATTATTCATATGCTTGAGTGACCATGGGAGAATGTCCCAATTAATGTGAATTTGAAAGGAGCAACTTATTTTTTTATCTCCTTTCCTTCAAACACCACTTTAGGTTCCCCTTTATACAAAGATGCTTGTTTGATTTTCAACAAAGAAGCGGTCTCTGCCTCCTTTAGCACCTTGGTTGAAGAGCAATTTGGAGAAGACAACCCTCCTTGACTCATCATGGGAGTACCTTATCAAGGCCAAGCAGTCTAAGAGTATTACTAAAAACCAACACTAAAAGAGGGGGGAAATACTTGTCATAATACAAGCATTTCTAATCCAGAACACTGCTCAATGTTTCAATGTCATTGAAGTTGCACTATCGAAGTCACAAAGTTGTTATGTCAAAGTTTCTTAAGGATACGTTTAATTTAGTCTTATGTGTGAACAAATTTGTGTTTACAAAATAGGGAAAAAGCATAATGTTCATCAATATACAAAGTGATTTTTAATTTTTTTTGTTCTTAAATTATCTTTTTGTTTATAAAAATACTTGCATAATTATGTCAGCAATAGTGGTTTTTATGACTATTTGTAAATGCTAGTTTAGGAATAGAAAAAGTGTTTACACAAACTAAGTAGTGGGACATAGCTACTATTTTTGTTTACAGTAGTTGATAAAACAAAAACAAACTTTCCTATGATGGATTTTGTGGGTTGTATAAGACTTGTAAATATCTTATTACTTCTGTTTCTTAAGTGTAATGTTGACCTGAAGCACTTTTCTTTTAGGTTTTAGATGAAAACAACAAGGCTTCCTACTATTGGCAAACAAATCACTAAGCAATCTATGCAGTTTCACGTATATCACTTTGACGTTTTTGATATTTTATCTCGCATTCTTAATCCCTTGAACTATTGCTGTGGTATGCTTTACAATGACATATTGCAACCATGCTATTTTTTCAAATAATACTAGTTACATAGAGACTTACAGTGTAGTACTGGGGTTTATTATGTTTCGCCTAAATTTAGTGGAATGAACTGGTAATAGCCTTGTCACATGTGCCACATAAAATGTTTTGTAGTTCTTCGTGGTGATGGTCATAATAAGATTGGTCTTTTAGGTACGAGATTGGCTTTATTATGGATTCTTGACATGACACGCAAAGAAAAAGTTTATGAAGTCAAGCAAAGAAGTGACTTGTACTTCATTTCCTAGAACTGTGCTATGTCTAATATCTTTGTCAAAAATATTTGATGCTATTGTCTCTTGAAAAGGTTGGTAAATTTACAAAGAGTTGTAGTTCATTTGGAGTTGACCCTATAATCCTAATAGGAGGTCTAAGATTCGATGTGGGCATACCCTTTAGTTTTCTTCAAAAAAAATTACTTCAAAATTTTTTACGACTATAATACCATTGTTTACCATGGACTTGTAGAATAATTATCAATACAGAATTTTAGAATTGAAAATAGAAGGAAAGTTTTTCCAAAATGAACCTTAGTCATTTTGTTGTTAGCTTTATTCAGCAAAGCATCTTTAGATTGCTCAAGTTCATCTTTAATAGTTTTGAAACTATTTATTGCCCTGAATGGCTTTGTTTGGCTTATATTCCTCCTCGTCATTCCTACTCCTGAGTTATGAGAATATTATATAGTTAACATTTTTTTATCTCAAACAACTATGCTGGTTGTTCCTTGCAATTGTTTGAGTTCTTTGCTTTATAAGTGATTGTTGTATTGTTGGTTATGTATAAACATTTCAATTTTAATTTATTTATTTATTTATTTGTTTAATCCTCTCATAATGTAATATTTTTCTTTGTTGTTTTACAATTTCTAAGCGTATCATGGACCTATAAGAACTTGGCTTCATATGATGACATTTTTTTATTTCCACTTATTTATTTTGCATTGTTATTTTTGTCTTCAAAAATATATTATTATTATTAATTACTACTTTTTTGGTTACAAGCATGGAGGTAGGTGACCTGGTGTCTTGGGCCTTTTCAAAAGAAAATAACTGATGAGGTAATGCTTGTTGATGTGTCCATTACAGTTATTTTAGTAGTCATTTATGCTATCTTTTTTATGATTTATTTATTCTAAATTATATTTTTTATATTATTAAGCAACAAATTCTATTAATTGTTTGACATCCTTCCATTTCCCATTATCTGTTAGAAATAGATATGCCTTGCATTTGTCATATAAGAACACGAGAATATATGAAGGATTTCTTTGTATATCAATTTGTGATTCCATGTAAAGTATGATTTTTTATTGGAAATAATTATCTGTTGCAGCTAATTTGGTTCTTTATTGTCCTGTAAATCACAAAAAGTGTGTGCTGAGTTTATATTAGGTCACTTTTAATTTGGCATGAGGTGTCATATCTTGAAATAGTATGACTAAAAAACACATTAATTTTAGGAGACATTTGGTTAAGTATTATTTATATAGTATTGACATTTAAATCATAGTGTTATATAGATCTTAATTTTACCTAAAATTTATCAATTTTTTTTAATTGTTTAGACGAATGTTATCAAAATAATCTATTATTCTTATTATTAATATGAAGTTGTTCATCATCTAGATGTTGCTTATATTTGTAAAATACAATTAAAATTTTAAGTAATATTATGTAAATGTGTAATAAAATAATGCACTTAATATATTTAAATAATATTATAGTATATGCCATTACAGCTTAACCAAACGCCCTTCTGATGTTTAATTTTGCCATTAGCTCTCTTGGCAGTATCATCTCAACTTTGCTTCTTGCTGTCATGTAGCATTATTTTAGTAATGGTCTACTACACATATTGGTTGTAATTTCCACTTTATGAGTTAGTAAAGTATATGCTTTATGTCAACACTTATATTGATTGGTTTTGTTCTCATTATGAATTTATTTAGAGAAATCAATATATAACAAGTCATTATCCATGTCAAATGATTGTGAAGCCAACATCAAGCCTATGAAAGGTCCCCTTTTGCCAGTTGCTTCTTATTTACAGAGAATATAAAGATCATTATAGGATACACTATCAAAATTTTTCGAAGTCATTAAAGCCATTCTTATATTTTTTTAATCATCCTTTTCGAGAATAGGGGCCACCCTTTTCGTCTTTTCTTGATAATGTTTCTCTTATTTGCTTGTGAACTTGAGGCCATAGCCTTGGGTGTGTTTATTGAGATACTTGTATGACCATTTTAGAAATCTTTCATATTTTAAGAGAGCCTATACTATTTATTAAGTTAGAATAGCCAAATTGTCCGTCTAATTCAATTTAAACACATTAATGTTTAGAAACAACTAATCAAATTATAGTTTTTGTATTTCAATTGTCAATTAACATCTAAATAAAGTTATTTGGACTTAGCTATTACTAATAATCTTATGAGAATTTATCCAAGTCATTTTTAATTTAAATTTATTTAAAAGACATTAATTGACTTGGTTTTAGGATTAATTATATGCCTTAACCCATTTAACACCATTACTTAGTCCCTTGTAATGGTTTAAGATTTGACTATCATCAAACAAATTCTAAAAGACTACTTGAATATCTTTCTAGAATTATCTAGAAAAATAATAGAATGATTGAAGGGCACTAGGAGAATATGCCCTTTTCTTAAACCAAGACTTCTTCAATCTTAATTGTGAAGCAATTGGTTTTGATTAAACCCTACATTTAGAATTGGTTGTTACAACTCTCATAACAACAAATGGAGTTCTTTTCGGCCATCCTCATGATGATTATTGATTATATTTAAGCATTGCAAGCTATAGGCATGCCTTAAGTCTTAAATAAGATGTTTTTTGTGACCATATAATATTATAGTCTTATAGAATCATATAGCCATACCTTAAATCATAAATAGGATGTTTTTCTCATAAGTCAATTTATTAGTTGTGACGTTTATTCATCAAGCTATAAGCATTTTAAACATAATAGATGGTATTAGTATAATATCCTTGTTGGTTATTTTGGGGAGAATTTTTGTTCTTAGAAGCATGGATTTGTTATCTTATGCTTTGTGAAGTTGGGTGAAAAAATGGGCTCGAATCCCTATGCATGTTGCAAAATATTTTTGAAATTTTTTTTTAGGGCCAATGTTACCTATTTTTGTGATAAAAAATGGACATATTTGTCTTTTTTCTCATGTCATTCAAAACTGTTATGGAACAATCTAATCTTTACACATAATATATTCAAACCTATTACAAGAATACTTTTTCAACCACATTCAATAAAACAAAATTAAAATTTCATTTAAAAGACACTTTTTTTGTTCCTTTCTTAAATGGAAATAACCACAACAACCAAACCCAATATTTTTTTGACAAGCTTTCTAAAATGTGCCCCTACTGAAGTTACCTTCTAAGTTAAATGAGTAAGCTGATAATGTGGAGCCATTTAAAGAGAAGCCAGAATTTGTATTCCAGTTCCATTCAGCTATCTTATGTTGGAAATTTGTGCATTTATTTTGGCTACACTACTTTTGGGTAGCTATTTACTTAAGATTACTGATGATGCTTATAAGGCTGACTTTTTTCTTCCTAAGAGCATGCTTTGCTGAATGTTACTTGTCAAACAAAAATTCATCAAAATAGAAATGACCTAAATTCATCAGTTACTCTGTCTTCCCCTACAGAAACAAATCTCTCTCCTTTCCCTCTTTCAGATGTCTCAAGTTTTACAAATAATGGTTTTTTATCACTTTTTAGGAAGAGGAGCAATCTTTAGCAAAGCTACCAAAATTTGGTGACCATTCCTTAAGTAGTGATAGCAAGGTGCTTATCTTTATATTACCTCCTTTGCAAGGTGTTTTGCATGCTGTATTGTGAACAAATAGTAATGTCTACTTTTTGATGTGTTTTAAGTATGTGAACATCAAATTTCTCAAAAATAACTAGATGATAATCAAATCGTACAAACAAAATTACTACTTCATCAGCATCCCATTTGAAGGAATTTATGTCTCCGAATAATTGTAATATAACTAAATGAGAAACTGGAGAAATTTTTGTCATCAAATAGCTTGAGGAGTAGGTTCTTACCAATCAAAATGTTCCACTATACATAGTTTTTTTATTATTATTGTATTTAAGTACTCTTCCTATGCATATTGATTCTTTAGAAATGGAGAAGACTTCATTGTAAGTAAACATGGACAATGTTGTTACTTGGGCAACTAAACAGAATACTAGTTTTAGGCAGAAGTTTGAAGATGTATTGTAACAACCTTAGTTTCCTATATTTTATTTATTGTATTTTTTAGAAAGAGCTCTTTGAGACGAGTTTAATGATGTTTAATTTGTAATTTTTGGAGCTCTAATGAATAAATTATGAATTTTTAAAGATTTGAGATAAATTTGTAATGTGGAGGATATATTAGTAATTTTTAAATGTCAGCTTAGTTCAATTCGATTTGGCAGAGGATATATTTGCAAATACCAAATTTAGAAAGGGTTTTCTACAAAGACGTGGTTCACGAACCGAGGGCTTATCGGTTTCGACCGCGTTTATAAAAGCCGACCTAGGTGCGTTTGGAATAGCACTTCTGTGAAAAACGGCGGCAAAGAGGTTGCTGGAGTGCGACGGCGAAATTTCGGAGAACAGCTTAGAGAAGTTTCGACACGCTATAGTAACATCCAACGAGGATTTCCGTGAGCATTGGCACGCGACAGTGACGGCAGGCGAGGATTTTCGTAAGTTCTGGCATGCGACAGTGACAACCGACGAAGGTTTCTATAAGGTAAGAAATAATTTCTTTGTCGTCGGGGTTGCTTAAAGCTTTCCAGTGAGCGGGGGAGACCGAGATGGTGGATGCTGAGCTAGATTCCACCGACACAGCCCGTGAAACGACCGATTCAGCGTCGGCAAAAGGGTTTGATTTCGCTGGACGTACAGGATGGAGAGAGAGAGAAAAAAAATAATAAAATATATATATATATATAGCATGAAGAAGTAAAGGCTTTGGACCGGGTCGCATTGCTGAACCGGGTACGTTGGGTGTGGCCGGTCCACGTGACGTGAAAACCATGGAGAAATAAATAGTGGAAATTAAGAATTTGGATTTTTCATGTTTGGAAATAGATTTTAAAAAGTTTTTTGGTGCGGGCGTTCCAGTGACTGGCACGGGCGGTCCAGCATCGAGCACTCACGATCCAGCGTTAGGCACAGGCTATCCAGTGCCCGCGTAAGCCAGATTTATTTTGGAAACTGTTTGGGAAAGCTTTTAGGAAGCTGGATTTTTGGCTGTTTGGGAAAGGTTTTAGAAATTAGAATTTTTAATTATTTGGGAAAAATTTTTAGAAAACAACTTTTGACAAATAAACATATTTTAACTTGATTATGTTTGCACTATGGCCTTGTAGGACATCAAAAAAACCAATTAGAAGTGGACAAGAAAATTTGGTACAACAAATCGAGGTAGATAAATTCCTAACTCTGTGATATAGCACAATATTAGATGTTTTTGCATGCTTTTCTTATTGTTATAGAATTTTGATTGTTGCATATGTTTATGACATAAAAAGAAAGAAATTGTATGGTATGGATTACTTATGCATTTGCATGAAAACAGAAAAGAAAGAAATAACATGGTATGATAATGAAATAAAAAAGGAAGAAACAAAATGAAAAGAAAGGCCATTTGATATGGCATAATTGTATGGAATTATGATTGAAATGGTAGCAAATAAGAATGGGATTCCAAGAGAACATTATCTTCACCACTAGGCCCAGCATGTTGGATCACAGGGTATCAATCTTTGGATCAGATATCTTCCTAGTGTTATGTGCTATGACTCCATGATAACTACACCAGGCCCAGCATGTTGGATCGTAGGGTATGGTACCATACCTGCCTGGTGGCACTAGGCCCAGCGTGTTGGATCGAAGGGTATCGATCTTCAAGTTAGATATCTGCGTAGTGTTATATGCTTGGTTGGATGCCGGTTGGAAGTCATTTGCTTCATTGCATCCAGAGGATAATGCGTCAAAGGGAATTGGGCTTGGTAATAACACACTATATAAGGAACTGGCATTTCTTTATGGTTATTTCATTTAGCATTATCTTATATATATGACATCTGGTATGGTTTTATCTTTATACATATGATTCATCTGAGCTATTCATGGTATGTATTTTCATTTATACTGGGTTAACTATGTGGATGTATCTACTGAGATTTGTAAATCTCATTTAGTGCTTACATCACAGGTCATGAAACCACTACACCGAGAGATTGGAATGGTGCTGCTATAGATGAGCCATTTTTAAGAGATGTGTGAGAGAGGGAAAGTTATGGTGGGATTAAATGTTTAAAACATGCCTTTATGTATATACTTTGGATTTTGAGTTAGTATTTGTCTTACCGTTGGGTCCCCACCTTGGGTTTTGTTCTGTGTCGTCACTTAGATATTGTATCTGGCGACTCTGATGATAACTTTGTCATATAGTGGTACTTGATGTAGGTGGGGGGCCTGAGAAGGTGGTACCAAAGCTTGGTTCAGGAATATGTGAGAAATGTGAGTGAGGACACCAGCACATCATATGCATTGCATCTTTAGTGATACTTTTTTCTTAAATGCAAGTTGTCAAATATCTTCTATGGTTTTATAGGATTGTAATATACTTCAAATCATGGAAATATTTGAATATGAAATATAGATAAGGGTAAAGAAAGCGAGTAGCAAAGCGATATGCAACAAGAATTAGTGCAAACCTTAGTCTATTTGTTCGGATCAATTAGAAGTACTGGTAGTCATAGAGGAGAGGCATTTATAAATTTGGTGGTTAATCAATTTCAGTAGATGCATCCCCCTTCTTTTGCTGGGGAAGAGGATCCCATGGTTGCTGAAAATTAGCTAGAACAAATGAATATAATGTTTAAAGAGATATCTTACCCAAATGATAGAAAAGTAGCGTTGACAGTTTTGGTACTAAATGAGTTTGCCAGACTGTGGTGCAGTTCTCGACATGGGCTTCTATTTTCAAGTCGACCAAGGAAAGACATCTCTTGGGAAGAATTTACAAAAGAATTTGAACAATTGCATGTCCTTTTTAATTAAAGCCAAATTAAAGGAGGAATTAAATAATCTCAGGCAAGGAAATCTGTCAATTACTGCATATGAAATAAAAGTTTATTAAAAATGAGATAGACATTGGGGAAAAGAAATACTCAATATTGCTACACATCCTATCTTTGATAGCATTTGGTATAATCCTTGTCATGGATAGGTTGTTTAAGCATAAAGTAAAAATAGATTGCTATTAAAGAGGATTGAAATTGTAATTCTTGGAGAAGATAAACTAATATATTTTGGCCAAGGGAGAAAAATTCCTATCATAACTATGCTCAAAGCCCAGAAGCTACTGAAGAAAAGATGTGATGGATGTTTGGTATCTATTGTGGACTTGGATCAATAATTTTGTCAACCCTCAGAAGTACCGATAGTTAAAGAATATTTTGATGTCTTCTTAGAGGAATTATTAGGTTTACCCCGGATAGGAAAATTGAATTTGAAATTCAATTGATTCCTGGTGCTAAGCCAATTTGGAAATCTCCTTATCGTATGACACCTATTGAACTACAAGAAGTCAAAATACAACTTCAAGATTTAGTAGACACAGGATTTATTAGGCTATGTGTGTCCCATGGGGAGCACATATCCTTTTTGTGAAAAAGAAAGTTGGTAGTCTTCATATGTGTGTGAATTATCAAGAAATCATTAAAATCACTATCAAGAACAAATATCCTCTAGATATCATCAAGTAAAAAATTAAGTAGGAAGATATTCCAAAGACAGTTGTTAGAATGAGGTATGGACATTATGAATTCTTAGTACTACTTTTTAGGATAACCAATGCACTAGCAACCATTATGGATTTGATGAATCGAGTGTTCAAGAAATATTTGGATTATTTTATTATTGTCTTTATTGATGATATCCTAATTTATTCTAAATCTTTGGAAGAACATGGTACATTTTTGCATTTAACATTACAGACTTTGAGAAAAAACCAATTATATGCCAAATTCTCGAAATGTGAGTTTTGGTTATCCAATGTTATTTTCTTTAGACATGTGGTCAGTACAAAAGGGATTTCTGTGGATCCACAAAAGATTTCGACTATCATCGATTGGCCAAGACCCATAACAATGATGGAGGTCAGATGCTTCTTAGGATTAGTTGGATATTATAGGAAATTTGTCAAGGGCTTTTCTCAGATTGTCACACCATTAACCAACTTAACCTAAAGGCAACAAAATTTGAATGGGATGCAGCTTGTGAGAATAGTTTTCAAATACTGAAAGAGGAATTAACTACAGCTCCAATCCTAGCAGTGCCGGAAGGAATAGAAGGTTATCAGATATACAGTGATGCCTTGTTGTAAGGGCTAGGTTGTGTATTGATGCAACATCACAAGGTAATTGCCTATGCATCTAGACAGCTTAAGACACATGAAAAGAATTATCCTGTGCATGATTTGGAGTTAGCAGCTATCATTTTTGCCCTAAAAATTTGGAGACATTACTTATATGGAGTTAAATATATGATATTTACTGATCATCAGAGCTTAAAATATATCTTCACTCAAAGGGAATTAAATTTTAGGCAAGGAAGATGGTTGGAATTTATTAAAGATTATGATGTGGAAATCACATATCATCCAGGTAAAGCAAATGTGGTAGTAGATGCTCTCAGTGGGAAAGCTAATGTTAATAGCTTATTAACTATCTCAGAAGAAAAGAAATTGATCTTTGAGATGGACAAAGTGCAATTAGAATCTGAAATACAAAGAAACACGAAGTTACTAGCCCACTTATCTGTAAGGCCAGATTAGTTGACATCTATTAAAGAAGACCAGGCTGAAGACCCAGAACTAAAAAAGATAATCCAAAGGATTAACAAAGGACACGAATCTGAATTTAAATTGGATCAGGTTGGTCTACTTCAATTTCAAGTTAGATTATGTACACCAGCACATCAACAACTCAAAGAAATATTATTAAAAGAAGCTCACAACTCTCGCTATTCCATACATACGGGAGAGAATAAAATATATCAACAGCTAAGACAACAATATTGGTGGCTAGGGTTAAAGAAAGATGTGGCTAATTGGGTTTAAAGGTGTTTAATTTGTCAACAAGTCAAAGGAGAACTACAAAAGCCTGGAAGATTACTACAGTCATTACTGCTACAAGAATGGAAATGGGAGGAAGTGGCAATGGATTTTGTTGTTTGATTACCAAGAACACCTGCAGGTCATGATGCAATTTGGGTAATTGTGAATAGGTTGGCAAAAACTGCTCATTTTCTTGCTATAAAGATAACTTATTCTATTGAAAAATTAGCTCAAGAATATGTAAAGCAAATTGTCAAGTTGCATTGGATACCAAAAGGTATTATCTCTGATAGAGATCCTAAATTCACTTCTCACTTTTTAAAGAATATACATCAAGCTTTTGGTACAAGTTTAAGGTTCAATACAGCCTTCCATCCTCAAACAGATGGTCAACAGAAAGAACTATAAAAACTTTGGAGGATTTACTGTGACTTTGCATTTTAGATTTTGGAGGAGATTGGGAAAGTCACTTGCCGCTGGTAGAATTTTCTTATAATAACAATTATAAGTCATTAGAATGGCTCCATATGAAGCACTTTATGGTAGAAAATGTCAATCACCTTTATGCTGGAATGAGGGGAAGGAAAGAAGTTTGATGGGTCCTACATTTGTGGAAGAAGTAACTAAAAAGATCAAAACTATTCGAGAAAGAATGAAAGCAGCCCAGGACAGACAGAAGAAATACAATGATATGAAAACATCGAATGATATAATTTCAAGAAGGGGAGCATGTATTTATTAAAGTAAGTCCAACAAAAGGTATTATCAGGTTTGGAAGGATAGGAAAATTAAAACCTAAATTCATTGGTCCTTTTCAAATATTGGAAAGGGTTGGACAAGTGGCATATCGGCTAGCTTTACCACCTCAATTGACAGGAGTACATAATGTTTTTCATGTCTCAATTTTAAGGAGATACATTCCAGATCCCTCCTATGTGGTGAATTACATAGATCCAGACATCGAAATTCAGAAAGATCTGACTTATCCAGAAACACCAGTGATGACCTTTGATCGATAAGAGAAAAAAAGTTAAGAAACAAGGTTATTCCCATGGTTAAAGTCTTGTGGCACAGTCAAATAGAAAGATAAGCTACATGGGAAGTAGACAGATATGATCACTAGGTATCTAGAGCTCTTCTAAATTTCGGGACAAAATTTTTGGAAGGAGGGAAGATTGTAACAGCCTTAGTTTCCTTTATTTTATTTAATGTATTTTTTTAGAAAGAGCTCTTTAAGATGAGTTTATTGATGTTTGGAAAAGCACTTCTGCGAAAAACGGTAGCGAAGAGGTTGCTGGAGTGCAATGGCGAAATTTCATAGAACAGCTTAGAGAAGTTTCGACACGCTATAGTAACATCCTACGAGGATTTCCGTGAGTATTGGCACGTGACAGTGATGGCCGGCAAGGATTTTCTTAAGCTCCGGCACGCGACTGTGATGATCGGCGAAGGTTTCCATAAGGTAAGAAATAATTTCTTTGTCGTTGGGGTTGTGTAAACCTTTCTGGTGAGCGGGGGAGATCGAGATAATGGAAGCTGAGCTGGATTCGACCGACACATCGCATGAAATGACCGATTCAGCGCCGGCGAAAGGGTTTGGTTTCGCCGGACATACAGGAGAAAGAGAGAGAGAGAAATATATATATATATATATATATCGGGAATCGGTCCAGGCTTTGGACCGGGTCACGTCGCTGAACCGGGTGCGCTGGGTGTGGCCGATCCACGCGACGGGAAAACTAGCGAGAAACAAATAGTGGAAATTAAGAATTTGGATTTTTCATGTTTGGAAATAGCTTTTAAAAAGCTTTTCAGCACGGGCGGTCCAGCGTCAGGTGCGGGCGGTCCAGCGTCGAGTGCGCGAGGTCCAGCGTTGGGTGCGGGTGATCCAACGCCCACGTAAGCCACATTTATTTTTGAAAACTGTTTGGGAAAATTTTTAGGAAGCTAGATTTTTTGGTGTTTAGGATTTTTGGATGTTTGGGAAAGCTTTTAGAGAGCTGAATTTTTGGCTATTTGGTAATAATTTTTAGAAAGCAACTTTTGGCAAATAAGCATATTTTAACTTGATTATGTTTACACTATGACCTTGTAGAACTTCAAGAAAACCAATTAGAAGTGGACAAGAAAATTTGGAAAAACAAATCTAGGTAGGTAAATTCCTAACCCAATGATGTAGCACAATATTAGATGTTTTTACATTCTTTTCTTACTGTTATAGAATTTTGATTATTGCTTATGTTTATGGCATAAAAAGAAAGAAATAGTATGGTATGGATTACTTATGCATTAGCATGAAAATTGAAAAGGAAGAAATAACGTGGTATGATAATGAAATAAAGAAGGAAGAAACAATACGAAAAGAAAAGTCTTTTGATATGGCATAATTGTTTGGAATTATGATTGAAATGGTAGCAAATAACAATAGGATTCCCAGAGAACATTATCTTCACCACTAGGCCCAACATTTTGGATCGCAGGGTATCGATCTTTGTAACAGATATCTGCCTAGTGTTATGTGCTGTGACTCCATGATGACTACACCAGGCCCAACTTGTTTGATCGTAGGGTATGGTACCATACCTACCTGGTAGCAAGAGGCCCAGCATGTTGGATCGCAGGGTATCGATCTTCGGCTCAGATATCTACCTAGTGTTGTTTGCTTGGTTAGATGTCGGTTGGAGGTCATTTGCTTTATTTGATCCAGAGGATAATTTGTAAAAGGGAATTAGGCATGGTAATAACACACTACATAAGGAACTAGCATTTCTTTATGGTTGTTTCATTTAGCATTACCATATATATATGACATCTGGTATGGTTTTATTTTTATACATATGATTCATCTATGTTATTCATGTTGCGTATTTTTATTTATATTGGGTTAACTATGTGGATTTATTTGCTGAGATTTGTAAATCTCATTTAGTGCTTACATCACAGGTCATGAAACCACTGCACCGAGAAATGGGAATGGTGCTGCTACAGAAGAGCTATTTTCAAGAGATGTGTGAGAGAGGGAAAGTATTGGTGGGATTAAATTTTTAAAACATGCATTTATATATATACTTTGGATTTTGGGAGTTGGTGTTTGTCTAACCGTTCGGTCCCCATCTTGGGTTTTGTTATTTGTCCTCACTTAGACGATGTATTTGGTGACTCAGATGTTAATTTTGTGATATAATGGTACTGTTTTAGGTGGGGGCTTGACATGTATGTTTTTTGCTACAGTTCTGATGTAGTAAGTGCATTGTTTAATGGATATGTTCATTTATTTATGAGTTTATGCTTAGCTTTATGCTTGGACTCTAGTTCATATCACGAGTGTTAGGCAAACTGTTTAATTAACTGAAGTCTCTAACATATTTGTGATAGTCCTATCCAATCGAATCCCTTTTTATTTTATATGTTTTGCTTGCTTTTAACGAACTAATTTAGTCTAACATGTTCTAGGAATATAGATCTAATAAAAAATAAGAATTTCTTTTTTGACGTTTGAAATCCATTTTTATTATTTAAAAGTTGAATATTAATATTTGTGATAGGTTATTACTACAAATGTAGTGATGTTAGATCTATTCGATTTCTCCTAAGCATAATTTGTCTTGTAATCACTAGTAATCTACGATAAACTTAACATAAATAACATTGATAATGATACTTTACCTTGTACTTATTACATAAACATTAAAAAAAATTATGTGGAAATCCGAATTGATTACAAAAACCAAACATATAAATAAGAACAATGACATAAAACTACAAAAATCGATCTTAAACTATCAAATAATTGACTTTAAATAAATCAACTATGAGATGTTCAGTAAAACATGTTAAAAAATTTGGAGCATCTACAACACTAGGAAAGAAAAGAAAGCATGGTAGAACATGGTAAAGGCATCAGACATTTTTAACTTGCTCCGATGGTTACAATGGAGAAGCGTAGCAGTGGTTGGCAACAACAAGTAGAAAAAAGATAAATGAGTTACAGGTAGAACTTGCTTAGCATCCTATTTTATTCTTAAATCCCTCTATATATGTCTGGATGTATCTCCCCTAATCATTTCCATCATTTTTAATCCTCAACCACATATCTATGTTTTTAAATAATATTGCAATTTCTCTCTTAGCTTTAAAATACTGCACTACCAACTTGCAGTACTACTTAATAAGTTTATATTCTGATGGTGTTGGCTGTTACACATGACATTTTTTTATTTTAAATGCTTTTTAAGAGAACTGTGCATTGCATAATGATGAAACTTTAGGTTGACAATCATTTCATTTAGATTGCTTACTTCATTCTAAAGGTTATTTTCTTATAATAGAATAACATTTTGGTGATGTTAATTGCAACATTTCATTCAAGTTTTTTTCATTTGAAAATTTTAAATAAAATTTTCATAGTTGTATGATGTCTAAAATAATTGAGCTCAATTAATGTGTTTTGAATTGTGTTCAATGTGCTATTATTAACTCCCTTGTATTTTGTGGTTCTCTTTTAGTTTCAACGAGAAGTCAGGAATGCCCAAGAAGTTGCAAGAGTAGTTTATGATGAGCTGGATTTCTATACTCTCTTTAAGAATTTTTAGATGCATTGTTTACATTTTCTAGGGAAATGATCTTTCCTTTTTATTATTTTTTTTATTTTGGAACATTGAAATATTAATTTTGGAAGAACTTTTATCCTAGCTATTCTGATATGCTTGGTTTTCAAAACATCTTTATGGGTTCTCTTCAGAGTGAAAAAAGAAAGATATAATAATTAGTTTGTCATATTTTTAGAAGTTAGTTGGTGACTCAACTCAAAAGCTTTTTGATGAAGTTGGAGAAAATGCTTTCCACTTTGGCCTTTTAAAAGATTTGTTTGAAAATCTTTAGCCATTCCCAAAAACTTGATGAAGCTTTTCTCCTTCTTTTTTAAATAATAAAGGTAATTCTTGCATCTTTTTGTGCTTATTTGTTATCTGTGTAATAGATATGGCGTATATTGTTGTTCTCTTTGCTACTTTATCTAATTTTTTTCACCCTTGAAATCATGAATTTTGGCATGTCTTTTCTAGCAAAAGTTGGTTTTGGTTGAATCAAGGCCATCATTGCAATTATTGTCCTACTCATAGTTGTTTCCAAAAAATAGATATGTTAAACGTGAAGCACCTAGCTAGGCAACATTTGAAGAAAAGTTGTGTAGTAGATAAGGAAGCTGGTGAATATATTTTTTTTTACTCAAAAACTATGTCATGTTGTCATTCCTAACTTGGTATTTTGATATAATCTATTTTTGGGATGTACCTTTGCAAGGAAATATTTACAAGTTTGTTGGATTAATAAAATTTTTTTTTGACTTAGTTACATTTTCCTTGTTATCCCTTTAGCTACTAAGGGTTACTTGATAAATCATCAAGATATTCACAATTATGAGTATTGGTTGCTTGTATAGTAATGGAGATGTATGTCCTCTTTTTACTTCAATTATTACACCTTATTTGAAAGGAAAAGGCTTTTATATTAGCTTGTACTTCTACCTCCAATTTGTGCGACTAAGTTTTTTTCTTATTTGCTTAAGATGATTGGAGACTTGCCTAATTGTTGTGATTAACATCAATATATTTTAATGGTTACCTTTTGGTTTAGTGTAAATGAAAACTATATAAACCTTTTCTTCCAAGAAATTCTATTGTATCACATGGCAAGATTTAATGATCATTCTAGTTCAATTCTTTGCAATGATGACACTTACCATAGCTAAATTAATCTACTTGATCCTTCCACAACACATACTCGTTATTTAACTCAATCACTGTATAGGGAAATTCATAGGATTTTTTTTGAATAAATCAAGAGTAATCATGCAAGAGAGGTGGGTAGAGGAGAGAGGGATAGATAGATAAATAGAGAGAGGGAGAGAAGAACAAAGATTTTTAGTTGAAGGTTATGCTTCCTTACTTCTAATGCTTGGCTTTAAAGCACAAGCATATGAAAATTACTAATGATTCCATAGAATAGTTCCTAATATATTTTATAGTACAACTCTTATTAGTTCTATAAGGAAACACTTTAGATTACAATGGTGTTGAATTTATTTAAAACTCTTATCATATTTAATAATTCATCAGATGCTTCTACTTGGTTTAAAAATAGTGTTACTCATTTTTATTGGGTTATTTCTCTAATGATTAATTTAGAAAGCATCTTATAGAATTTCTTGAGTCTGTTTTTTTCTAGATTGCCATTTGGATTGTAGAATTACCTCCAGAACTAGTCCTCAAGCCTTTGTTAGATTTCTTGATGGCTTTCTCTTAGAGTTTTTGTATTACCTCTATTTAGGTTTTGTAGTTTTGGTTCTCATGTCAAATTGCTCAACTTCTTTGCTCCTCTTATCAAATCACCATCCTTAGAATGCAATTATTGAGGAAATCTTTGACAACCGGTGGAACTTTATGCTTGTTACTTCTTGTGTCTTAACCTTTCAAGCTCATCATCTCAAGTGGCTTTATGCTTGATCTCACTATGTCAAGTTTTGGGCAATCTTCATTGGGTGCCAAACTCTCTCAAGGTCTCTTTGTAACCCTTCCTTGTGGGTTAATACCTCTTGTGGCTAGAAGAATTTTTCTTCAAGGTCATTTAAACATACGACAAATGTTGTTGGGGCATGTCAAGACTATATTGTTTACTTTTGTTGTTGTTATCTTGATCATTTGTCCTTTTTAAAGGATTTAAGTATCTTAGAATATTTTTCAAGCAGAAATGGATTTGTTGGAGAGTCTTTTGGTTCTTTTTAAATAGAGAACATGAGATAACAAAACTCATATTTTCTTCCTCTAAATTATTCTTAATTAGTCGCCTATGGCATTTGTTCATTTTAGATGATGTAAAGTGGGACTTCTGTCCCTCACCTAGGGGTGGTTTAGTAATTCTAAAAAATCATATCCTTTGATAATACAATTTTTGTTTCCATAATAAGGTCAGACATAGGAGATAATGCCTCATGAAATTCCTTATCAATTATGAAATGCTCAAGCAATTTTAGGTTCTCTAGATTTATTAGTATTGATTTCTCTTTATGGAAATAAGGTTATCCAATAAATTTTATCATTGATTTTCTTTAGGAGTCAAAATAATGTATATTAAATAGGTTTTAACTTTCTCAGCCCCTTTTTTATTCTTTTATTATATAAAACCATCCTAGATCTCCTAAAATTCTCTTATTGATGGTGTATATCATGTCTCTTTTTGTACTGTTGCAAGACGTTCAACCACATCTTGATAGCAATTTATATTTTTTAAATATTTTTGATACTCTTTTATACCTTTTATTTGTCTTTATTGGTTGGGTTTATTTAAAGATCGAAGTTGAGTGGGTTCTACGATAGATATATTAGGCACACCTTAAATGGGCTCCAAACAATTGATTTGTGGATGTGTTGATTTTGTGCATATCATGTCTCTTTCTATACTTATGTTGCAAGAGCTTCAACTATATCTTGAAGTGGTTTGAACTATTAAAATATTCTTGATAATTTTTTATACCTTCTATTATGTTAATACTCTGACACTATTTGTTGGGCTTATTTCAAAATCCAAGTTGAATGAGCTCTATGGTAGATATATTAGACATACCACCTTGAATGAGCTGTAAATAATGGAACTGTGGATAGTTTAATCTAATGAAAATTAGGCACACAATAGATTAAGAAAAATGTGTTGCTTTTAACACTTGATATCCTATTTGCACTCTGTCATCTCAAAATGGTATTCTTAATCACAAGAAGAAATTGTGAAATCATTTTATCATCGATAAGCCTCCAAGAAAATCCATCAAGATGGTCTTCTAGAGTTGATTAGGTATCATTAGTGACATTTATAGACCTTACCTTAGATTGGGTCGTTTAGTAATGCTTTAGAATGTACTCTCTTGAATGAACTTCTCTAAGTCAGATTTCAAACATGGTTAATATATTATCTTTGTAGGTTCAAAATAATCTTGTTAAAATTGTTTTTTTCCAATGTATTGGTATGAAATACTATGATTAAATATGATTTGTATGTTGTTCGAGGTTGATTGTTTTGTTTTAAGCATGCATTTTTGTTGGTGACAAGTGTGCGACATTTTTGTCTCAATAAAGAATGACTTAGATTTAAAAAATATAGATTTGCAAAATCTCTATATGACAATTCCAAGGCTATTGTTTTGTTGGAATTGGAGGTTTTTTGTGGGGTTAGGACTAAACTCAATATATGAACTTTATATTAAAGTAACAATGTAATGTTAAATGAAAAATAATTTCTTTTAAGTTATATGGTAAGAGTCCTATTCTCCTCTACTTGATGTTGTTTTGCGTCATTATTGAAAAAGGTGGGGAGTTGTGGTACAATTGGGTGCTAAAGAAAAAACAAAGTAATAGCTTAAGGAGAAACAACGAGGCAGAGATTAACATGAAATTAGGGAAAGGTGGAGATTTTTATGAGAATTTAGAAAGGAGGGTCTATGAGGAGTTTCAAGGAGGGGCTTGCTAAGGTGAAGAAAGCTTTTTTGTGTGTGTGTTGTTCAAAACCTTTTCCGATATTTTTGTACCACTCCATCTAGCAAGCTTTTAGGATTTATTCATTGCTTGGTGATTCCAACTCTAAGGCATTGTTTGATGATCACTTGCTACTTTCTTTAGTCGTAAATATTACATTGGCATTCATTTTCCCTCATAAGTTTGCAAATCAACCTTGGCCTTAACTTTTAAGACTATTTGTTGTTCTTTAAATTTTAAGGGCATAGATTAACATAGATCAACTTCTTTGATATTCTCCATTAGGCTTAGAAATCCTTAACCTACCGCTTTTAATTGGCTTCATTCAACTTTGGTGGTGTTGTATTTTTCAGCTTGTACATTATGGTGCCTTTATCACGATAAGTTATTGCTCTGTAATTATCTATGCAATGCCTTGAATGGTTTGTATTAGCTATGCTACCTATTATTCCAAAGATTGGTAAGAATCTCCATCATGTATTGCTGTTTGTTCATTTCCTTTTGTGAACTTTTGGTCTTGGCCATATATGTCAAAGATGATGGTTTAATACCAAATGATTCATCCACAGCATCAACCATTATCAAATGTAGTTGAAAAATAAATAGAATGAATAGAGTGCCATGAGCAATATTGCACCATCTTAATTTTCTTAATTTGACTTTGTAAAATACTGAAATGCCTTTTGTTCAAAGGAAGCCCAAGAGAGCTTAACCAAGAAAGAAGATAGAATTTGAAGGGTTAGTTTCCCATATGATTGATTATTAGTCAACCCAAAAAAAACAACTGCAATATAATATAGTATGATTTGTGTATGTCTTTTTCCTTGTCATTGGTGAAAGCTTAAGTTTGGAAAATAATTGCATATAATTGAAGCCTGCTTGCCCTACTTTGACATTCCTAATTGACTACTTTTAGATTAGTCTCTTTCATACTTTTCTAGCTTAAGCTCTACTAATAGGTATGATGGAAATGACTTGATTTTGAGAAACTTGTCTTTTGTATGTTCAAATGATTTGTGATCAAACTTGATGATTCTTGATTGCCTAAGGAGTGCTCTATCAATGAGCCCCACTTCTTCCACATAATATATATGATCATTATATGTTGTTGTTTTAGTGATATTTAATTATTGTATATTATTGTGATTCATATCTTACTTTTTTGAAGAGCAAATTAACATCACATATATATCCGCTCATTACTCTCATCATATGGGCTATATGACGAACATTACATGTTGATCATTACATTTGCATTATCCTTAAATGAAAAAACTTATTAATATTAGTTTGAATACATGCTCAATTCTCCCCTTGTGAGATAATAATTTGGTTCCCATAAATTGCTAAATTTCATATTCTATTATGTTATACATAAAGTGTCTTAAGACCATTCCCATGGAGTGTGTGTGGCACAATTAAGTCTCTCATTTTAGGCCATTTCTATGTCAATAGATTTATGATCAAGAAAATTAAGAAATTCAAGTTTAAGAAGGTATGATATGATGACCTTGATTTTGATTTCTCTAGTAAAAATACACCACAATTCCTCGTCTAAACATATCACTCAAATGCAGAGTCTATTTGCTAACTAATTATTGTGGTTAGCTAAATCATGTCTTTCCCTTTTTATTTTTTTTAGAATGATGTTTCCATGCTATTTTTGATCCATGCTAATGTTGTAGGCACAAGGCATTTCGAATGATATAGAGAAGGAAGAACTCCTTTCTCAGATTTGCACTCTTCAAAAAGTAATGTCGTGGTTATCATCTTCTTCTCTTGCTAGTGAGAAAGAATCTCTAAAAAGGGAACTTGATACTAGAAAATAAAAATTCAAGGATATCAAAGGCAAACTGAAGAGTACAATCCAAGACAAAGTAAAGGTAGGTAATTATTGTTTTCATAGATGTGTTAATTCGAGTTTTTTAAAATTTTGTACATTAAAGATGAACATTTCCTTTTTAGAGTGAGAAAGCTCAGATCTAACGAGAAGTTAAAAGCTAGCAAGGTCAAAAAGCTTTATTAGAATGCAATATGTTGAAGCATTAGTCAAATGTGGTATCCCAAAAACATTTGCAGGCCAATATCAGGTATGGAAGTCTACTTGTGTTCGGTTTATACTAAGCCCTAAGCAATTGCTAGTTAATTTATCTAGTTAGTAAATAGCAATAATGCAAGAAGTAATACAGTAATCATATAAGATGCTACTATAAGGACAAAGGTTTGTTTCGTAATTTTTTAGTATGCTTCACCAAATCATGAATTTTATTGAGCTAGGCCTGAGCATGTGGATAGGGTTTTTGAACTTGAAAGCTTATTTTCCTTATGATCTTTGCTTATTTAATTTATACTAATGATTGATATTCAATTCCTTATATTAAGTGAATAGATTTGATTTGGTTTGGTGCATTATGTTTTTGGCATGTATTGTTTTAAGATGAGTATCAAAAGCTTGTATTTCGTGCATTTGAGATGGAGGCTGATATCGCTTTGATGAAAGAGGCTTTGGAAATTACAATTGGGGAAAAGGAAGATGCGGTTGTTAAAAATGAAATTCTAGAAACTAAATTGGATCCTATGTCCAGCAATTTAAAAACTGAATTAGTTGTTGCAGAATTGCTGAAGGATCTTATTAGAATGAATAAATCCCTATAATTATAGAACAATTAGTTTTTGAACTAGTGTTAATTACTTATCAATGCTTCTATTCTTCTCTACCGTTGCACTTCAACCGTCTATTTGTTTTGATATCCTATTTTAGAACTTGAAGCTATTTTAACTTGTAGGAATGAAGTTTATCTGATTCAAAAGATGCTTCTAGAAGTTCAAAAGATTCTCTCAATTATCTATCAAGACAAAAGGATGACATTGTCTTGGTACTATAATTATTCAAATAATTCATATGGCATTGAAACTATTATTTATTTCACTACATTTTTTTAATTCATATACTTATTTGTTGATTGGATCAACAACTTAAAGAATCTCTTTTAGAACTTGAGGTCATAAAATCCACAACATACTATAAATGAAAAGTCTAACAGAGAAACTAAAGATATCAAATGATGAAATTGTTCATCTTACAAAAAATGTATGCAAGGTATTTGCGAATCAGAGTGTATCTGTGGTTTATACTTTTGCAAGGTAAATATAACATGAAAAATCTATTAAAGTGATCCCATGATATGTTGCCTAGAAATTTGGTATGAATTTCTATAGGATTTTTAACTGGCCTAAAAGAAATGCAGTACAATGATTTTACTAAAAGTATGTCCACTATATTAAGTGTAGTGAAAGCATCTTGTTTTTGCAAATGATTATTTTTTGTTAACATTTTCTATTATTTTTTAATTTTTTCATCAAACTGGTTAAGATTGATGTTAATCACAGCCTTGATTTTTATGGTCTTAATTTTGTATTTGGATATTTTTGGATCCCTTCAACAATATATAGTTCTTTAAGGTTTAATTTTTGGCATTATTCCTACAGAATCTAAGTTTGTTATATGTTGAATAGATGTACTATTAAAACTAGAATGTGGTCAAGAGCACGTGCATGAGCAAGTCTAGTGGAAGTACATGTGGGATGGTTCAGGTTATTTGGTGGATAATAGGGAGATAGAAAACAAAGAAGGACGAAAGAAAGAAATTGATAGGAGTGAGACCAAAATTTGTTCCTGCAAAAAGGAGATTTTAGCATTGGTTGTAGAAACTAGATTTGATATGCAAGAAACATTGGTTCTCATCTTTGTTTTGAATGGAATGTCTCACACTTTGATAGACAACCACTCAAATACTTGTAGAATCTAACAAGTTTCGAAAGTCATGACACATTAAGAACTTGTCCTATTTATAACAATTCAACATTATCATCACATATAGGAAAGGTGTTTGAAATAAGTTTGTTGGCTTTCATTTGAAAAATGTAGTAAGCAACTTTTTTTAAGTTTTATTAAGTGGGTCTAACTAAAGATGAACAAGGAGTTTGTGTTGTGAGATAATGAGGATATTGACTTTAATAGGGATTGGACAAATGTGAAAACAATGAAAGCTAACTAACTTTCACTTTGGTGATGGCCTTCTCTATTAAGGGATACAACATTACATGCCTTGTAATGGGGATTTGTTGAGATTGGTTCAAGAAGCTCAAACTTCAACGGTTGTTGGTTGCTTTTGAACGAAAAAAATACTATCCTGATCCAACAAATTGAACCTATATTGTTCACATGAGAAATCAGAATTTGAAACATTTGTGCAATGATATGTTGTTTATAGTATCATAAATAGGACCATTCATGACATTTTAAAGTATAAGACGAAAGTCTCTTCTATGTCTAGTTTTTCTCTAACATGTTAGGCCACGTTTCTAGTGGTTGAAGACTAATCAATATGCAATTTTGGATTTAGTCCTTAAAGCCCATTCAATGCAAAGTTCCAAATTGACACAATTAAAAGTATCGAGGGATTAATGCAACATAGTTCACAATAGTTTCACTAAGATTTGAAAGATCCACTTAAAGGTTAATGGAAAATCCATAAAATAATAATAGACAAAGGTATAATAGGAATTGAGTGGAATATGGTTTCATGGTTAGGGATATTGTATGGCTTCATATTAATTAGAACATTTAAAGGATTGGGGAAGGAACCTCAAAGGCAATGTGGAACGACCCATTTTGCCTTTAAGAAGATTAAAGACAATGTTTGATAGTGTATTCTTTCTCCATATATGGAGATTGATTTAGAAGTTTTTTTGGGAGATCAAATAGTTTTGGTCAAACACTCGAACATCACATTTAAATGCAATATATTGGTGCAACCTCTTAATATTGTTGGACGGTAGTGCAATCACATTTTAGAAATTTCATTTCATGACCAAAACTAGTTGCTGAGACTAATGAATTATGAAAGGATGTGAGTCGAAGTGCTCGAAGGTTGTCACAGACGTGGCCTTGGAAGATTTCTAGTGAGGGACGAATGAGCTAAAAGAAGTGATTGTAATGAAAGTATTTGGAGTGAAGAATCATGTTTTTCTCATTTATTCATTATTAAGGATAAAAAAACAACTTATTGTGGATTATTCTTTCTAGTCCTAATTTAAAAAGAATGCTTTCTAAATAATAATATAAAAAAAATATTATTTGGTAGTATCTTATCCAAAATTTTCTGTACAATCATAAATTTTAGTGTCAAATTTAATAAAGAATTATATCTTTTATTGTAACTAAGAATACTGATTAAGTTTAGAATAATGTTGATGGTTCTGCACCTTATGGGATAAAGCACATTTTGGTTAGTATGGAATAAGCCAAAGAACAATAATATCTCAAAATGATACATTATGCTGTGATATTATGTTATCAAATTGATAAATCCTATAATACTTTGCAGTTCATGGAAAAACCAAGCTAAAGCTAATGAGCCTATAACATCCTTGATATAAAAATGTGAGTGATCATTAGATGATATTTTTGATAGAGAATTTTTGGATAAGGAGTCACTCCTTGTATATTTCTAAGTGGATAATTGAATGAATGTTCTTCCATTTGGAGGATAGAAAATGTATCAAAGCTATATATATAGAAACATAGTTTTATAATGTAAATATGTCTTTTAAATATAAATGTTTTTTACTAATATAACAGAACCAAAAAGGTACACTACCTTTATAAAAAATGATTGTCTCCTAATATTGTGGTGCTGTCATGATACTTTTTACAACACAATGTGGTACGAGTTTAATCAAGAAAAAAAGGTTGGGCTTATGACACCAAGGGTTAAAGATGACAATGAATGACTATTGAGTGATGTCTAAAACGTGGAATCTCTAAACAAAACATGATTCTTAGCTTTTTTTTGGTGCTAGAAGACAATAGTTCTCATTCTCACATAACAAATGAAGAGAAAAATTCTAAATTACATATATAACACCATAGTTTTAAGGTACAAGATACTTTTTAGGATAAAATATTATTTTATTGATATGAAAAAATGAAAGAGAAATAATATCATAAAATAATAAGGTTAGTTCATAACAACAAAATATTACAACATGACAAAATCTTAAATCTTAACTGGGTTACAATTTTAATTCATATTTATTGTTGTTAACCTACAAACGATATTTATGGAGGCAATTGACATTCTGATTATCGTCATACATTATTCCATGTCTATAATGCCACGAGTGTGCACTAGTTAACTTTGTAAGTGATGTTTTAATGGGTGTTGAAGTCAAAAAAAAACTTATGAAATGTATTGAAAGGAATCTGTCCTAGCCAACTAGCTAATGAGAACTTTATCTTTCCTTGTAACTCCCTTTCTCTAGGAAAGTGTTGGATTATCTTTTTTTTACTTAAGAGGGAACTCCATGAATAAAATATCACCAAGACTTGAAGCTTATGAAGCCTCCATTGCATGAGTAGTGCCATTATTTTACTTTGAGGAAAACATAAAAAAAATACATAAAACCATTTTATTCTTTTCTTCAATTATTCAATACAAATCTACTATGAACAAGGTGGAGCATAGATGGATTATATACTTCACTTAGAAGTTATTTTAAATTAAGCAAAGTGTGAGTAAGAAATTTTCACGATTGGAAATACTTGTCCAAGATGTCATACCGACCTATAATAGGAATCATATGCATATCATTTTATGTATAAGGCTTGACTATAAATATATAGTTTGTTTTCTTACCCATATCAAAAAAATTGGCAAAGGATTGAATAGGTTCTTATGTATATGAAGTAATGTCATAGTACTCTAATGTTACATAAATTGTAGCTCAAAATGTGATATAGTTGTTTAAAAGAGTACCTTTGGATACATATACTAGTTGTGAAGTAGTACATAGCCAAATGCATCAACTTCAGAATATGTGGCTCTCTCCATAGCCAAATTTGAAGCCTCATTTCTCAAAGGCATGTAAAGAGATTACATGATTTAAAAAATCTTCTAAGAGAAAAGGAAAAGTATGATTTTTATTATATTCAATGATTTTAGTATTGCAATTTATCTTGTAAAGAACTTTGCTCATACAATTCAAGTTTCCTGACATCAGGCTATTGATTGATTGGGTATTATTAAAATTTTTGTTATACATATTTAAATAGACCTGCTAACAATGTTAGCACTATTAACAAGCTAATAATATGCATTACTCTATTGAGTTTTCAAGAAAATGATGAGAAAGAAAGGTGCACAAAATGAGTTAAAATTTTGAAGAGATTACCTATGTAGATGTGCAAGACTCAGTTATTCCACTAAAAGATTATTAAGATGTTGAGCCTGATTAAGTCCACTGTGGATGCATATGAAGTTGAGTAGATCATATGTAATAAGTTGTACATGAACCTATAGGATTTCAAAATCACAAGCAAAAGTAATGCGAACTATACAAATCTATTAGAAAATAGATGCTTGAGAGTTGAATCATATTTTTTGCACTATTTGGCAATTAGCACTGAAGGGTAATTGAGGGTAATTGATGTAGACATACAGAACAAGTATCTATAGTCCTTATTTTTGATATGTAAGTGGATGGTGGCGTGTGGCTCACATGCCTATAAAGGGTCAAATAACTTATCAAAATTTTTGTGAAATCAAATGGAATATTTTAAGCAACTTGCAATCTATATTCTACTTTATAAGCTGCCATGACATTTAGGATGTGAGTCAATTGTTGGGAGGGAAACCTTAGAGCAAAAGTGATAAAAGTGATGTTTCTTTTTACAACTATCTATTTTAGTTCTAATGAAGATGTTTGTAAGTATGAAAATGAGTTATTGTATTTTTTTGAATTTGGAATTTTCATGTGAAATTGTCTTTTTACCATTCATGTATGTTTTTCATTATTGTAATTTGTAAAGTTGTTTATTATCACTTCAATAGGGTGAAACAAATGGTAGATCAGTTAATCATTTATTTGAGGAGTTAGCTATTATTTATAAAGTTTTGTTAGGAGTTTTGCAGAAGTGTTGCTTTGAATAGGCTCCTTTTTTAGGTGACCTAGATATTGCTTTCAACATGCTTGTTAATTCCTTTTTTACTCTCTCTTTCCTATTTGCCCATCTCTCCCCTCTTCTGTCTCACTTTAAACCATTCCTTCCTTTTTCTAAATTTACTTTTCAATCTAGTTGAAGTCTTTCTAAAGAAAGCTATTTGCAAATATTTAGAGGAATATCTTATATAGAAATTCATTTTTCAAGTTCATGTTTATTGAAATTCAAATATTCTGTGGAATATCCTATATTATTATAATTTTGTTATTAATATTTGTACAATATTTATCATTATCAAGTGATAAAGATTATCTAATTCATTAGGCAAAATGATGTTATGTGATTTTGTTAATAATAGATAATTTAAATTGCTTATTTTGATCATCTAATTACCTACTTAGTGAATAAGTTTTAGGCCAAAAATTGATTAACAAAAAAAATGATCATTTTATTTAATGAAGTTAAACTATGCTTAAAAGAATTATTTATCAATATTAAGTAAATGTAGATTAGCACTAAAATAAGATAAATTGAATCATTATTATATACAAAAATTAAAACAATGTAAAGGGCACAAAAATTAAAATTTAAGGTTACATAGTAATATAAGCAAACCAAATTTAAACTTTTGAACAAATGACATAAATTGTATATAAAAAGTAATTTCTGAGGTACTATGTTGGGTAAGCATAATATTAACAATTGAAAAACTAGGTACAAATTAAACTATTTAACAAAACTTACTACAACCCAGGGAATAAAATATTTGAAAATTTTAAATGAATTCTTAATTGGGTACAACTCATCAAGGTGTGCCCCACGACCACTATTTCATTTCAATTAGAGTTCATTGAGATTTTTTGAATTACTAAAATAAATAGGAAAAAATAATGATAAATAATTTTTTTAATATTTTGTAAATATATAATGAATATTTTATAAGATTAATTAAAAAATTGAATATTAAAAAATCAAAGATATGTTATGGTCACATTAAAAAATATTTAGAGTTACATAGTATTATATCTGAATAAATAAAAAATTTTTAATTGACATCAAGTATAGGTGAAGGTTACATTCCATGATATTAAGAAATTTGAACATAAAAACTTGCAATGTCAAATGAGATAAAAATCAAATCGTCTTTAAAAACTTGCATAAAAAATAAAAGTTTTTAAATTAATATAAATAAAAATTTAATAATTACTATAATATAAAGTGAATATAAATGAAAGATCAAAAGCTGTAAATTTAGGTAATATAATATAATATAATAAAAGAAATATAAATGTAACAAAAGTGTAGACTTAGAATTTCATTATAACATAACATAATCAAAGTGAGAAATTTAAAAAAGAGGTAATTTATATAACAAATCTACATTCAAAAAAAATAATAGAATCAAGTGTAACATCCTTAATCACCAAATCAGATGTAGAACAAAATATCTCACATTGACATAAGAAATTTTAAAAAAATAAATTTTTTAAATTTTATTAATCTTATTGCGATAGGATTAGTGGCATTTGTTTCAAGCATAGATTTACTTTAGGTAAAAAAATAATTTAACTAATCAAAATGATGTAAAGATCACAAGAGATGCGATTTAATATTATATAGTAATATAACAAAAATAAATAAAAAATTTAAATAAATTAAATACATTATGATAGGAATGTTTATTCAAAGATACTAAGGAGATCAAGTGTAGCATCATTAATCATCAAATCATACACAAATTAACATCTATCATAAAGTGTGGGAAAAATTAAGTAAATAAAAGATTTAAAACTATATGAATGAATATTTAATTTTATTGAGCTTAATGAGATGGGTCATAAAACATTTATTTATTATTGCCCAAGCCCTCTTGAAGAAAACTATGAATCTCAAAACTAAATAAGAAAAAGTAATAGTAAATTATAATTTTTTTATTAAATAAATGTCTAGTAAAACTTAAATAAGAAAAATCATAAAAATATCTCATTAAGCATAAAAATTATAAAAAATAATAACATTGAGTATTTAAATTGACAGAGCTCATCGAGATGATTCAAATAACATTTATTCTCCCTCCATCAGACCTTGTTTGAGATTACTTTAAATTACATAAATAATTAAACATAAATAATAATAATAGATTATTATTTGAATTTTAAGTAAATATATCATAAAACTAAAATATAATAAATTGTTTGAAAATAGTGTAACCAAATCAAAGCTTTGCATATATCAAAGGTTAGAATAAGAGATTCATAGTAATATATAAAAATGAAACAAAAAATTTTGAAGAAATTAGATAGATTATATTTGAATGTTGCATTCCAATATATTATGAAGTTTAGGTGGAACATTCTTAATAATGAAATTAATTTTAAGTTCAAATAAAAATATCTCTTAAAATATGCAAACATCCATAAAAACAAAATATTTAAAACAAATTATAAAAATAAATATTTAATTAATAGTGCTTATTGAATCAATGTAATATAACAAAATTAAATAAAGGTAAAAGTTTAAATAAGGAACAAATTTGTATGTATCATTAACAACACTAAAATGCTTGGAAATAAATATTAATAGATAAAAAGTGGATATTTAGCCATTAAAGTTAATGAAATTATGCAAAATTGTTTTACTTTCCTCTCCAAACAATAGTTTGCATTTACTAAGAGAGAAAAATAATAAAAAAATAATATTTTAATGTAAACTAAGTATATGTCAAAATTTTAATGTGATAAGTTGAAACTATGTAATACAATGAAATCAAAATGATATAAAAGTCAAATGAACGAAAAGTTATAATTTCATCATAATATAAAAGATATAAAAAACCAAAGTTGAGAAAAAAATAAATTTTTTTGCAAAAGTTACATTTCTAGATACAAAGGAGATCGAGTGTAACATCGTAGATTATTAAATCAAGTGCGAATCAAAATATTTTGCAAAACATGATTATAAGACATCAAACTTTTAATAACAACAAAATAAATATTTTTATTGGATAGAGCTCAATAAGTCTTGTCCAATGACATTTTATTTTTTTTAGATGACGCATCGTTAAGATTATGTTTTATTGACAAAATTTAATAAGCATAAAAAATAATAGATTATTATTTTAAAATTCAGTTGATATTTATATAAAATAAATCTAAAATGAAATAAATTGAAGAAATATAATATAACCAATTCAAATGTAGGCCGAAGTCATAGGAGTAAAAATTTAGTGTTAAATAGTGATATAGAAAAAACAAAGCATATAATTTCAAGAAAATAGAAAAATTGTAGAAGAAGTTTTTACTCCAAGAGACATAAGGGATCAAACGTATGATTCTTTAATGGCAAATGTAGCATAAATCAATATAACTTATAGATCTTATCAAAGCAATAGAAAAATAAAATATTCAAGGTGTAAAATATGAAATTATAAAAATAAATATTTTATTAGTTACATCTCATCAAAGTGTGCTTAGTGATATTTATTTTGTTTTATTAGACAAAATTAAGAACTATTGTGAATTATGATATTAATTAAACATAAAAAATAATGAATTATTAATTTAATAAATTTGTAGTCATTCAAAAGTGATGGTATAGAGTTGAAACAAATGTTATTGGACATATCTCAACAAGCTCAATCTAATTCAATATTCATTATTTTTTAAAATTTTATTTTTAATAATTATGGTATATTTTTATACATTTTAATTTGTACATTATTCTACGATTCAAGATGTTATACTCAATCTCTTAATAACCATGGAATGAAATATTTCCATACCTTTTTTCTTAGTTTTGTAAATGTTTTGCAAATATTTGTTATATTACATTCAAATTAAAATTATATTGTTGTGCGACCCTTACATCACTGATATTTCGTTATACTATATTGCTCCATTTTTAATTTTCAACTTTAATTACTTCATATCGAAATAATAATTTTTTTATTATTTATTCTTATTTAATTTATTTATTCATAGTAATTCAAAATGAGTTCTAGTCAAGATGTGACAAACATCTTAGACTACTCTCAATGAGCCTTATCCACAAAATATTTATTCCTATATTTTTAAATATTCTATTTTTTTTACTTTAGTACAATTGGCATGACATTTCAATTTCTACTAGATTTTATGATCAAGTATTTTACGCTTGATCTCTTCAGTACGTTGGAATGCAACTTTCATGTATTTTTTCAACTTTTATTTTTTTAATTATTTTAGCATGCTTGGTAAGAAACTCTAATTTATAGCTAATTTGGTGAATGAGGATGTTATACATCATCCCTTTGGTATTTTACAATGCAACATTTGTGTAACCATTTTTTCATTCTTTAATTCGGTTATATTATTATGAAATTCAAATTCTCCACTAATGAGACCTTTCATAACTTTATATTTTGTTATTTATTTATTTGATATAATCTAGTTTTTTTAAAATATATTTACTTAATATTATAAAAATGATTTGCTATTATTTATGTTTATTGACTTTCTTAATTAGTAATAATTCTAGAAAATTTTTTTATTGAGATAAAAAAATTTTTGTTGGACTTCCTCCTATGAGCCTAATATTATGAAATATTCATTTTTTATAATGTTAAATATTTATTCAAGGATTTTTTCATGAGTTATTTTGATTCATAAATTATTTGATTAATGACGATGTTATAATGAATCACCATTGTATCATGGAATATAACTTTTCTATATAATTTATCTTATTTTTTCAAATTTTTTTCTTTCATTTGATTATATTTCTTGCTAACTCTACATCACCTCCGATATGTCATTTACAAAATTTCGTTTTGGGCATGCTACATTATGTAAATTTATCATATTTTATATTTTATTATAATTTTTCTTACTATTAAAATAATTATTTTTAATATTTATGTTTATTTAATTTTTTTAAATTTTGAGTTATTATAGAAAACGTCTAATCAAGGGGAAAAAACTTGATTAGACTCCACTAAATGAGTTATATCCTATTAAATACTATTTTCAATATTTTAAAAAAACTATTTTTTAAAAATTTTGGCACATTTTATGTGTTAGGTTTATTCATAACTAAGTTGATGATTAAGGATGTTACACTAAATTTGCTTAGCATCATAGAGTGGAAATTCCTTACACACTTTATCTCATTTCTTCCAATGTTTTTCTTGGATTCTGTTATATTACTTTAAAACACCAATACTCCACCAAAGTAATCTTTACATCTCTTTGATCTGATTATACTACATTAATTTAATTTATGTTATTTCAACTTTAATATATATTTGCATAGTATTCAAGTTAATATTTGTTATTGATTATTCTTTTCACTATTAACTTGTGAGTGTTCTATACGATGTAGAATTGAGAATAAGCAAATAAAATAAAAATCATATCCAGAATATTACACATGACCTTGTTATAATCTTAGAGTCCAATGTTTTCCAAAAATGTATCTCATTTTTTCAAACTTTTTACTTTGATTTAGCCATAATTATCTAAACTCCAAATCACCACTTATTTTATCTCTACATCACTTTCACTTAGTTATGATACATTGCTTCCACTTAAATAATTTTAAGTTTATTATACATTTATGCAATATTAAAATGATAATGCATTATTATAGTATGATAATTAATTTTTGCAATTTTTAGTAACTACTAGTGAGGTCTAACCATGATGAAATAGACTTTGTTAGACTCCATTTGAATAAATTTTAATGATCAAATGTATTAAACTAGATTCCCTTCGTATGTTGTAACTTTTTTGTAATATTGTTCTTTTTTCATTAAATGTTTCACTTTAATTTGGTTATATTACTGCCAAACTCTCATTCTCCTCTAGTGTGACTTCGACACTCAATGGAATAGGCTATAGTATATTATTTATTTGATCTCATTTAAATTTTAGGATATATTTCTTTAATATTTAAATAATAGTTTATTATTTTTTCGTTTATATAATTTTTTTATAAATTAATATAATTTTAAACTAAGTTTGATAAAGGTAAAATGTGTGTCAATAGAGTCATTCTAATAAGCTTTGCATAAGCTTCTAGTATTATTACACATTATATGAGAAAATTTGATTCATGCTTGACTTGACAATAAAAATTTGTCTCAATCACCTTAGCTTCTTTTAATTCAACTTTCCAATATAACTCATCTCATTTCACCAAATTGTATGTCATTGATTTCTTTATATTATAACACTTTAGATTTGGTTACATTACATAGTTGGAATTCACATGGTTTTAAAATTGCATATAATTTCAATAATTAAATCATAATGTATTATTATTTATTATCATTTACATTAGTATTTCAAATTTATTCTAAACGATATATGATCATGACAAAATACATATCATTAAACTTACCTCCATTAGCTCTAAAAAATTATTTATTAATTTTTTCTGATTTTTTCATGCTTTACAAGGAATTTAGAATCATGCATGATTAATTAGTCAAGGATGTTCCACTCAATTACCTTTGTATCTTGGAATTCAACCTTATTGTTTAATTTACTTAATTTTATAAAAGTTTTTACTTTAATTTGGATATTTTACAATATAATTCAAATTCTATTATTATGACACTTTTCATCACTTTGATTTTGTTTTATTATATTGAATCAATTTATCTCATTTTAGCTTTACTATATATATATATATATTTAATTTTTAAATAGTTATTTATTATTTGTTATTGAAAATTTAGTTTGACAATTTATAGTTGTTATAATCAAGATCAAATTAGATGAAATAGACATTGTTGCACTTATCTTGAAGAATCATATCAATTTAAAAATTCATTGTTTTTATTTCTTAATTATTTTTCTTAATGATTTTTGTTCTACTTTTGAGACATTTTGATTCATATTAATTCAATGATTTAGGATATTACAGTTGACCGTTTATTAACTTGTAATACAAGATTGTTATGAACTTTACATTAATTTTTAAAATGTTTTTCTTCAACTTTGTTATATTATTATTAAGAAACTATAATTAATCTCTAATGTAGCCTTAACATTGCTTTGACTTGATCCAATCACAACATTATTATACTTTTAATTAATTTTAAAATAATTGTTCATTATTATTTTGAGTGAGGTCTGATTGAAATGAAACAAACATATTTGAACTTATCTCGATGAATTATATCAAACTTTGTATTCATTTTTATATTTTTAAATATTTCATTTTCTAAGAATTTAACATAATTTAATAGACATTTTGATTTGAATCTAATGTGATGATTAACGATGATATTGTTGATCTTCTTAATATATTGGACTGTGATTTTCTCATAAAAGTTAAATGGTTATATTTCTTTGTAACTCTAAAACTTCACTCATGTGACTTTTACATATCTTTGATTTGGTTGCATTATATTTATTCAATTGATTACTTCTTTACTTCTTATATATTCACATAATCTTTAAATAATAATTTATTATTATTTTTATTTATTTAATTTTATAATGCAAAGAAATTTTAATGGAGCTCCAATCTAGATTAAATGGATGTTGCTAGATTGTATCTTATGAATGATCAAATACTTATTTATTTATGTTTAAAAATTAATTGTTTACAATATTTTACTTTTTATGAAATTAACACACTTTACAAGACATTTTTTGTTTGTACCACATTTGATGATCAAAGATATTACACTTGATCGTCTTAGTATTATGGAATGTACCTTATGCAAAAAGTTTAACTCATTTCTAAAAAGTATGCTTTAATTGTATTATATTTCTATGTAACTCAAAATCAACTCTTATGTGACCTTTATATTGTGTTGAATTTTGTGTGTTATAGAACTTAAATTTATTATTTTTAGATTTAATATATATGCGTAGTATTTGACTAATATTTTATTATTACTTGTGATTTTTAATTCTTTATTTTTTATAATTCTAAATAGGGTTTGATCAAGATGAAAAAAAGTTTATTGGATTCATCTCAATCAGCTTTATATAACTAAATGTTAATTTTTAATTTTTAAAATGTTTTTGTTTCTATGGCCTTGGAATGTTTTATTAGTCTTTTTGTTCATAATAAATTTATTGATTAAGGATGTTGTATTTGATTTGTTTAGTATCTTATAATGCAAATATTTCATACAATCTATCAAAGTTCATCAAAGAGTTTTGTTTGATTCGGTTACATTACTACTAAACTCTAATTTTTCTCTTTTTGATCTCATCATTTTTTTATTTTGTTGCATTACATTACTTTTATTTTCCTAATTATAGGATTGATTATGTTTTCTTAATATTAAAGTGAAACTTTTTATTTATTATATTTATTTACTTTAGTAATTCACAAGAATTCCAAATAATATGTTATTAGTTTTGTGATTTTTACTTTTTAATATTAAATTAATAAGTTTTTAATTATTTTTGTGTACTTTTGAGATGAAAGAATCATCAATGAACTAGTATTAATGAGCTTTTTCTAATTAATATTTATTTTGATTATTTTAAATAATTAATTTCAAAAGGTTGTGAGTTATTTATAAGATTTCTTGATTCATACCTATTTTAACAATTGAGGATGTTTTGCTCAATCTCCATAAAATGTTGTTTATCTTGATTCATACCTTTTTTATTATCAAGGATTTTTTACTTAATCTTGTAATTCCTTGGAATGAAGCTTTGTCATGCAATTAATGTCATTTGCTAATTGTTTTCACTTTGATTTAGTTATAGAGTATAAAACACAAATTCTCCTCTTATGTGACCTTAAAATCACTTTATTTTAATTCTATTTTATTATTCAATTAGTCTAATTTTTATTTTATTATATGTTTTATTAATATTAAAAATAATGAAATGTTATTATTTAAGAATTTTTTATTTGTTAAGTTCATATCATTCTAAAGAATGCCTAGTTATCATGAAATAAATGACAATAGTTGTATCTTGAAAAGCCCTATCAAACAAAGTATTCTTTTTTATATTTTTCAATTTCTTATTTTTTAAAGACTTAGAATGCTTCAATAAATATTTTGATTAATATTTGATTTGAAGATGTAGCATGCTACTCTTGACCACAATAATATCTTGGAATGCAACATTTCAATATAATTTTTTTTAATTTCTTCCACTTTTTTGCTTGATTTTGTTATATTATTAACTAACTAAAAATCTCATTTAAAATTAAATGTATTTGATTTTTTTATGTTATATTACTTTAATTTATCAATTTTAATCTTCAGTATAAATTTAGAAAATATTAAAAACATAATATGCTCTTCTTTGTTTATTTAACTTCTCTAGTTTGTAGAAATCTTTTGACCATCTTGAAGTGTACTATCCATTTAAAAATTTATTTTCATAGTTTTTAATTATTTCTATGCTTTTTGCTTGTTACATGAAACTTTTTGATTTTTATGTAATTTGATAAGGAAATATGTAGCCTTTCATCCCTTTGCAAATTCCTTATAGAATTCCTCTAATTTCTTTAAATGTATCGTCTTTTTTTGTTAAATTAGTATTAAACTATAAATTTGCATTTCTTTTGATTTTACATTATTAAGGTTTTGTTATATTTCATTGCTTTAAATTATCTCATTTTACTCTATTAATTCCAAATGAGATCCTATTGAGACAAAATAGACATAATTATTTTTGGCTCGATGGGTCTGTCTAACTAATTATTCATTTTATTACTTCTCAATGTTTAGATTTTAATAAGTTTGCTTACTTTCACAGATATTTTGATTCGTACTAGACTTGATGTTCAAGGATGATAAGCTTTAACTTCTTAGATTCTTAAAAACAAATATTCGCATATAATTTCTATCTTTTATTCAACTTTTTGTCTTATATTATTACTATGAAAATATAATTCTCCTCTTATGTGACCTTTACATTACTTTTATTTGGTTATATTACAATGCTTTAATTTATCATATTTTAGTTTCAGTACTTGCAAATGATGTTCAATGAGGTAAAATAAATGTCTCTAAACTTGTCTCATAAGTCTCTATCAAATTAAACATTTATTTTTTTAACTTTTTTTTCTATTTTATTTTTGAGGGCTTTTGAACACTTTATAAGAAATTTTGACTTGTGCCTAATTTGAAGATTCAAGATGCTACAATCAATCTTTTAATTATCTTAGAATGCAATCTTCTTGAAAATATTATCTCATTTTATCTAATTTTTTATTTTTGATTGGTTATACAACTATGCAACTCTAAATTTAATTTCACATGGCCAACACATTCAATTGAATTTGTTTCATTGAACTACTTCAAGTTAATCCAATTTTTCATTTTATTATTACTCAATATTAAAATAATGACTTATAATTATTTATGTTTTCTTAATTTGGTAATTTATAGTACTCAAGATGAGTTCTAATATGATCAAGGATGCTATGCCTAAATTGTAATTTTGTGTTAGAATTTTTCACATTTCTTCAATTTTTTTTATTTTTATTTTATTATACTACAATGTAATCCTTATTTCTCCCTTAAGTAGCATTTTTATTTTTTTGATTTCATTAAATTACTTTGGTTTAATTTATCCAATTTCAACTATAATTACACTCACATAACATTAAAATAATACTTTATTTATTTATGTTTTTTAGTTTGTTAATTGTTAATAATTCTAAACAAGGTCCAATTGACACGAACATTTTAAATAGTTTGTTTTAAATAGTTTGGTTTAATTTTTTGCATTCTTTGTGAGACATTTTGGTGCAAACTTGATTTGATTGTTAAGGATGTTATAATAAAACACTTATTCAAGTGTTATGTGACCTTTATAATGCTATTGTTTTTTTATTACAATGTTGTGACCTTCATATTACTATTATTTCTTTATTACAATGCTATAATTTATGACATTTCAAATTTAACATATATTATCATAACATTAAAATAATAATTTTATGTTATTTATGCTTATTTAAATTTGTAATTAGTAGTAATTACAAATTATTTTTATTTGGAGGAAATTAACATTCTTGGAATTACAAATTTTTAAAGATTGAGAATGTTTCACTTTGATATACTAAGTATATTGAATTGCAACTTTCTCATATAATTTATTTAATTTCTTCAAACAAAATATTTTATTTTGTTTGTTTACTATAAAACTCTAATTCTTCTCATTTGTGATTAGGACAACACTCTTATTTGGTTTGATTACATTCCTCAATTTGTTCTTTCTTAATTTCATAATTCACAATAATTATAAATGATTTCTAATCAAGATAGAGCAAAGGTTATTAGAAAAATTAACAAGCTTTATGAAATGAAATATTTATTTTATTACTTTAAAAATTTTATTTCATAGTAATTTAGAATGTTTTATAAGATATTTTATTTCATACATGATTTGAAGATCGAGGATGTCATGCTTGATATACTTCATTTATTAAAAAGAAACTCTCCTATATAGTTGTTCTCATTTCTGTAAATTTTTCCTAACATTTATTTATATTAGCATGTAACCAATAATCATCTCTCATGTGACTTTTACATGTCATAAATTTTGTTGTAATGTTTCAGTTTAATTTATCTCATTTCATCTCAAAGGAATATATATACTAAAATATTTATTCATTATTATTTCTTCTGAATTATTTTTCTAATTTGTGGTAATTTGGTAAAATGTCCAATCGAGATGAATGAAAAAGCCCTACACTAGACTTAAAAGCTCTATAAACTTTAAAGATCATTTTCATGTTTTGAAATTTTTTTCTTTCTACTGTTTTAGCATGCCTTCGAGACATTCCAATTTGTACCAAATTTGACGATCAATGAATTTATGGTGAATATCCTTTGTATCTTGTACTGTAAATTCTTAAAAATCTTATCTCATTTATTCAATTTTTTCTTTAATTTTGTAATACTAAAGTGCTTGAATATGTTTTATTAGAACTTTAACATTAAGCTACTTAATTTTTAAACAATAATATAGCATGTTTTACATTTATTTAATATGGTAATCCATAATAATATCAAAGGAGGTAAAATTAGGACTAAACAAACTTAGTTGCACTTGTCTCGGTGAACTTTATCCAATGTAATGTTTACATATATATCTTTGCAATATTTTCGATGTTTTGGCACTATTTATGAGGTATTTTTATTTTTACCTAATTTGATGATCAAACACTTTACATTCAATTCTAAAATGATACTTTAATTCTTATGTTAGTTTCTTAGAATGTAGCTTTCATATAAAATTTGTCATTTTTAAAGGTTTTTCTTTGATTTAGTTTATTACTAAAAAACTCAAACATTCTTATGTTACTGTTGTGTTACATTATTTTTGTTATGTTCTATTCCTTCAAATTATATAATTTTAGATTTACTATATATTTACTTATAATTAAAAATAAATTTTTTTTGTATATTCAATTTGTTAATTCATTGAAATTATGAACGAGGTCAAAACAAGATAAAACAAATGTTATTCGACAAGTCATGATTATCTCTACCAAAAAAAAATTTTATTTTTTTATTTTTAAATATAGGTTTGTTGGGTTTTGGCGTACCTCAGAAGTTATTTTAATTTGCGCTTTATGTGATGATTAAGATATGCTTAATCACCTTAATACCATGGAAGGCATCTTTCTCAAGCTACCTATTTATTTTCTCCAAATTTTCACTTTGATTTGGTTATCTTACTATATAGTAATAAATCTCTTCTCATTTGATATTAATAGTTTTTTAATTTTTTTAATATTTATAACATTTTAATTTTTCTCATTTAAACTTTAATATATGTTTACTTTGAATAGAAATAATAATTTATTATTATTTAAAATTTTTATAATCATAATGCATACTAACTATAAACAAGGTGTGATTAACAAAAATCAAATTTCATTTGGCTCATCTTGTTGTGCTCTTCCTAATCAAAAATTAATTTTTGTTAATATTTCAAAATACTTTTTTAATGAGTTATCTCATGATTTATAAGATATTTTGATTCGTATTGATATGAGAATTGTGAAAGCTATGATCAATTTTGTTAATAACTTGAAATTCTACTTTACCGCACAATTTATGTCATTTCCTCCAATTTTTTAGTTTGATTTTTTATATTAATCTCAATGTCCTCTAGTGTCACCTTCACATAATTTTCATTAGGTTATACTATATTTCCTCAATTTTTATCTAATTTCAAGATTATAAAACTAATTTATTTTATATTAAAATTATAATTTAATATTATTTTGTTAATGTACTTTTGTAATTAGTTGTAATTTCAAATGAGGTCTTATCGATATGATATAAACATCATTGAACTCATTACAATAAGCTTTATCTAATTAAAAATTTATTTCAAAATTTTTAAATGTCATATTTCCCAAATCTATTGGCATATTTTTTGAGACATTTTGAAACCTATGTGATTTGATGATTAAGGATGTAATATGAAATCTTTTTAGTCTCTTTGAATGTAATTTTTTTTCATATGTTTTGTTCATTTCTAAAATATTCTGCTTTAAATTGGTTAAATTTACTATGGTAATCAAACTCCTATTTTCTGACCTTTACATTGCTTTGATTTATTTACATTAAATTGTTTCAATTTATTTTAATTTAGAAATAATAAATTTAAAATTATTATTAAAATAATAACCTAATTATTTTTTGCTTATTTAATATTGAAGTTCTTAGTAATTACTTAAATAGACTTGTAACACGAAGTAAATATTCTTTGAGTAATCTTAACGACCTTAATAAAATTTGTCTCATTTATGTTCTATATTTTTGGAACAATTTTAGAGATATTTTGACCCATAACTGATTTATTGATCGAGGATGTTACACTCAAAATGTTTGTTATCTTGGAAAGCCAATTTCCACATACTTTATCATAATTAATCAAATCTTTTTCTTTAATTTATTTATTTTATTTTCTTACATTATATTGCTTAAACATGTCTTACTTTGGCTTCAACATATATTTACTTAATACTAAAATAATAATTAATTTCTTTAAGCTTATTTATCTTGGTAATTCATAGTAATTCTGAAAATGGTTTGATAAAGATGAAACAAAAGTCATTATGCTTGACTCAACTTGCTCTATCCAATTAATTTTTTATTTTTATATTTTTCAATAATTCATCTTAGATTATCACCTTATTCAATGATTATTGATATTATACTCAATTTTTTTAGTATCTTGGAAATTCAACTATCCCATATAATTTATATCATTTCATCAATGTTTTTTTCTTAAATATTACATTTGGTCCCCTTAATGTCATAGAATACTATGTTCCTATATATTTTATCTACTTTCTTAAAATTTTTTACTTTTATTTAATTATATTATTATGTGACTCTAAATGTCCTCTTTTGCACATTTATTTAGCATTTATTTTTTTTTATTGCGTTACTTCAAGTTATCTCATTTAAACTTTTGTTATATTGTTATGTAGTACTGAATTTTATCGAATGTCACCCTTACATTGCTTCTGTTTAGTTAGAATACATTGTTATTAGATATTAAAATTTAGCATTAAGATATATTTAATTAATATTAAAATAGTAATCATTTATTATTTATGATTATTTTCTTTATTAATTCATATCAAATCCCATCGAGGTTCTATTGAGAAGAAATATAAACATTGTTAGACTCAACTCAACGTGTTTTATCCAATACCTATTCAATTTAAATTTCTAAATATTCTATTTTCAAATATTTTTGCATGCTTTACTATACAATATTATTTGTACTTGACATTCTACCATGTCACACTCGAGCACATTAGTTTCTTTTTTTGAAACTTTATCGTACATTTTATCACATTTTTTCAAATTTTTCTCTATGATTTGGTTCTATTACTATAAAAGAAAACATTTTCTCCTATGTAACATTTAAATCACCTTGAATTTTTTATATTACATTGTTTTAATTTATATTATTTAAACTTTAATATATAATTTACTATTGTTTATGCTTATTGATTTTTTGTAATTCATAGCCATTCCAAATAAAGTTTGATAAAAGAAAGAAAACGTAGTGGACTTAGCTTGCTAGGCTCCGTCAAATTCACATTTTATATTTTAAATATATTATTCTTTATAATTTGGGCAAACTTCATGAGATATCTTAATTAGTGCATGACTTGATAGTAAAAGATTTATATTCAAAATACTTAGTTTCTTTGAATGCAATTTTCTTTTACAATTTATTCCACTGTTTAAATTTTTTACTTTCATTTGGTTATATTATTATGTAATCATAAGTCATGTTTGTGTAACATTAACATCTCTTTAATTTTGATATATTACATTGCTTCAATTTATGTTAGTTTTTTTTTTCAAATATACTTACTTAATATTAAAAACTTTATTATTATTTATGATTAATGTTTTCGATAATTCATAGCAATTCCAATGAAGATCTGTTCGACTTAAAACAAACATCATTCGACAAATCATGATGAGCTTTATGAAATTAAATATTCATCCCCACAAAAATTTTTCTTATATTTTTCTATGCATTAGGAGAAATTTTGATTCGTTCATTATTTGGCCATTAAGGATATCTCACTCGATCAATATAACAACTTAGGATGCACTTTGTCATTTAATTTTTCCCTTTTCTTGAAAATTGTATTTTAATTTTATTGTATTATTATTAAACTCTAATTCTTCTCTCATTTACCATTTATACCACTTTGATTTGTTTATATTACATTAGCTCAATTAATGCCATTTTACCTTAATAACATTTACTTCATATAAAAAATAACAATGCACAATTATTTGTAGACATTTACTTTAATAAGTTGTGGCAATCCTAAATAAGGTATTATCAAAATAAAAAAAATTTCTGCCTAATCTAAATTCCCATTAAGGTTTTAAATATATATTTTTAAATTTTTAAACATTTTAAATTTTAATTTTTAAGCACAATTTACAAGACTAGTACAATCATGGTTGATTTCATGATCCAAGAAGAAGTAATCAATCACATTATTATCTTATAATGCAACATTTTTTGTACAATTTCTTGTTTATTAAATAGTTTTTTTTATTGCGATGAATCACTAATTCTCCAAACGTATGACCTTTACCTTAATTTTATTTTAATTTGCTTCTATTAAATTAGTCTAATTTGGACTTTATACTTTATTTATTTAATATTAAAATGATAATGAATTATTATTTATGATTAGTTAATTTTGTAATTTCTAGTAATTCAAAACAAGTTCCAATCGAAATGTAATAAACATAAAATGGCTCATCTTGATGCACTTTATTAGACATTTTTATTAATACTTGATTTGACAATGGATGATGTTATGATTTATCTCCATAGTAACATGTAATTCTACTTTCCTCCATAATTAATCTCACTTCTTAAAATTTTTTTTGATTTGGTTATATTACGACAAAAATCTTAATCTGTTATCATGTGACAGTTACATCCTTTTTGTTTTGATATATTACGTTATCCAATTTTTGTTATCTGAGCTTTAACATGTATTTGCTTATTATTAAAGCAATAATTTATTATTATTTATTTTTTCTTATTGTAGGAATTTCTAATAATTATTAATGAGAGGTAATACAGAAAAAAACAAATGTCGTCAAATTTTCTAGACTAGTTCTATCTTATTAAGTTATTCTTTTATAAATTTTTTTAATAAATTATTTACTAAAAATTTTGCTTGCTTCAAGAGGCATTTGAAGTGAAACATTATTTAGTGAACAAGAATATTATAATCACTATCCTTAATATATGGAAATAAAATATTTTCATATGATATTTCTCTTCAAATTAATTTTCTTTAATTTGCATATACTCTATTTCGTTAACTTACCTTATTTTCGAATTAATTTATAACAACTTAATATTAAAATAATTACTTAATATTATTTATAAATTTTTTAATTTTGTAATTCAAAGTATTTCAAATTGATATTTGATCAAGAAGAAATTAATGTTGCTTGGCTCATCTTGATGAATTCTTAACAATCAAATATTTTCTTCTATATTTTTAAAAATTTTATTTTCTATGGCTCTGGTAGGATTTGTGTCATTTTATTCATGTCATATTGGATGATTGAGAAGTTGTACATAATGCTTGTTATATCTTAAAATGGAACGTACCTAAATAATTTATCTTATTTCTTAAAATTTTTCTCTTTTATTTGGTTATAATATTATATAGCTCTAAATGTCCTCTCTTTTAACCCTTTCATCACATGAATTTACTTATATTACATGACTTCATTTAATTATAATTATTTATTTTTTGAAAATAATTTTTTTATGCCTATTTTAATGATTCATATTTACAAAGGAGATCTAATTGAGACAAAACCAAGGTTGTCGTATTTTTTACTAAGGTTTTGATCTATAAAATATTCATATCTATATTTTATGCATTTTATTTTTTGCAGTTTTTTCATTGTTTTAGAATCATTTTGATTCTAATCATTCTAATTCATATCTACTTTAACGATCAAGGTTGTGATACTAGACCTTCTTAGTTTCTCGAATTTCAATAATCAAGTACAGTTGATCTCATTTATTTGATTTTATTTGTTTGATTTCTTAGATTACTATGTAACACGAAATGTTTACCTATGTGACCTTTACATATCTTTGAAAATGATTCCTTACATTTCTAAAGATTTTCTCATTTTTAATTTTAATATATTTTTAGTTAATATTAAAGTAATAACTTGTTATAATTTTGATAATTAATTTAGTTATTTATATAAATTCTAATTAAGATTAGATTGAAATGTAACAAATATTATTGAATTCATCTTGATGGGGTCTATTTAATTAAATTTTTTTTATATATTTTTGAATTTTTTATGTATTATTATTTTGGCATTTTTTTAGAAATTTTGATTAATATATGATTGAAAGATATACGAACTCAACATTCCCTACATAATTTTGTGGTTTCCTCAAACATTTTTCTTTAAGTTTCTTTTTTTATAACATAACTATCATTCGCCTCATAAGTAACCATTATATTGTTTTGAGTTGGATATATTAAATGGCAAAAATTTACATTTTTTCTTTACCATATATTTACTTAGTTTTAGGAAATTGTTTATTATTATTTTTTTATATTTTTTGTTATTTTATAATAATTCCAAATGGGATATGATTAAGACAAAACAATTATAATTTGATTCATGCAAACAAGGTGTATGCAATCAAATATTGAATTCCACAATTTAAATATTTTATTTTCTTTCATTTTTGCATGTCATAAGAGAAATTTTTTCTAGTATCTCATTTGACTATCAAGGTTGTTGCATTCGATTTGTTTCGTCTCTTTTTAAGAAACTTTCTTATACAATTTATCTCATTTCTTTCAATGGTTCACTATAATTTTGTTTTGTTTTTATGAACCTCAAAGTCTCCACTCGTCTGACCTTTTTGTCCCCATTATTTAGTTATGTTACAATGCTATGATTTTCTCTTCTCAATTATAACCTAAAGTAACTTAATATTTACATAACAATTCATAATTATTAAAGCTTACTTACTTTAATATTTTTATATAATTTAAAATGAGTACCCATCTAGATGAAGAATATTATTACACACATCTACATCAGCTCTCTCCAATTAATTATGTAATTTCAAATTTTTAATCATTTTATTTATTGAAACCATGCATGTTTTATAGGTCATTTTCACACTTTCTTGATTTATTGATCAAGAATGCTACTTTGAATCTTCTTAGTATCATAGAATGCAACTTTCTTATATGCTTTATCACATATGTTTGATTTTTTAATTTTTATATAATTATATTACCTTGATACTCTAAATATACTCACAAATATTTTCGTCACTTTGATTTAGTTATATTATATTATTCAAACTTTTCTTACTCAAGTTCTAATATATATTTAGCTAACATTAGATGAATTTTTTCTTCTTATGAAACAAGTATTATTGGAATCATCTCCAAGAGCTCCATCCATTAAATTTTCAATTTAAAATTTTCATGTTTTACATTCTTTAGTTTTTGAAGTTTTATTTGTCATTTTAATGCATAATAGATTTCTAGAATGTGGATATTACTCTATATCTTTGATGTCTCTTAGAAAGTAACTTTCTTATAAAATTTGTTATGTAACCCAAAATCGTTTCTTGTGTGGCCTTTAAATCACTTTAATTTTGATATATTTTAGCTAATAAATTTATCTTATTTCAACCTTAATATATATTATCTAATTATTAACTAATTAACTTTTTATTATTTTTAATTGTTTAATTTTATAGTTTCTATTGAATGTAGCTAAGGTTGATTGAGATGAAACAAACATCATTTGGCTCACATGAATGACCTCTATCCAACAAAATATTTTTTTTTACCTTTTAAAATTTTTTATTTTCTATTATTTTGGAATTCTTTATGAAATATTTTCATTTAAACAAAAATTTTCTATCAAAGATGGTACACTTTTCTACTTAGTATCTTGGAATAAAAGTTTTTAATAAAATGTATTTCATGTTTTAAAATTCTTCACCTTGACTTTTTTTTACTATGAAATTTAATTTTCCTCTATCGTGATGATTACATCCCTTTGATTTATTATATTATAATGCTTTAATTTTTATTATTTTAACTTCAATATATATTTAATTAATACTACAATAATATAAACTATTACTTTATGTTTTTTACTTTGCTAATTCTTAATACGTTTAAATAATTTTTTATTAAGATGAAAGAAACATTGTTCACTTGACTTGATGACCTTTACCCTATTAAATCATAATTTATATATTTTTTAAATATTGTCCCCCCATAAATTTGTCACATTTTATGAGAAATTTTTATTCATACCTGATTTGATGTTCTCTTTAATATAATGAAGTGCTATTTTTTTATATGAATTGACTAAAAGATTTTTTATTTTTACTCTGATTTGTATCACTATTAAACACTATAATTTATATTTTCCAACTTTTACATTAGTTTGTATAATAAATTACATTTTTTTATTTATTAAATTTTAATTTTAATAAATATTTAATTAACATTTAAAATAATAATTTTAATTATTTAAAGTTTTTTCTTAAATAATCATAGAAACTAAAAATGAATTCTAATCAAGATGAAACAAATGACTTTTGATTCATTTTATTGTGCTTTATCGAACTATTTTTTTTATCTATGTAAATGTTTTGTTCTTTATTTTTGAAGATTTTAGGAGACATCAAATTTTTAAAAAAATTGATTATTAGGGTGTTACACAATCTTTTTTGTATCATAAAAGGAAACCTCCCCTACTATTTATCTTATTTTATCAAAATGTTTTCTTTTATTTGATCATATCACTTTCTAACTCACAGTCTCCTCTCATGTAACTTACCTCCATTTGATTTTGTTATATTATATTTTCTTAATTTATATTTTTCCAGATGAGGTCCAATCGAGATAAAGGGAAGGCCATCAGACTTGCATCAACAAGCTCGATTTAATTAAATAATCATTTGTATATTTTGAAAATTCTTTATTATTATTACATTGGCATGTTGTAGGTTTTTTAATTCTCAATCAATTTGATGATTGAGGATGTCACTTGTGAACTCCTCACTTTCATGGAATACAAAATTCTTATAAAATTTATCTTATCTTTTTAAAAATCTTATTTTTAGTTTATTATATTACTATGAAACTCCAAAGCTTTTCTCATGTGGTGATTCAATTATCGTGATCTTATTACAATATATTGCTTAAATTTACCTTATTTTAGCTTTAATTTATACGTACTTTGTATTAAAATAATAATTTATTAATATTTACACTTATATACTTTTGTATTTTATAATAACTCCAATGATGGTCAATTGGAACAAAAAATGTCATTCAACACTTTTTATTGAGCGCTATCCAATTAAATTTTTGTTTCTATATTTTAAAAAATATTCAAGCTTATTTCATTTATTTGAATCTACTAGGTTTCTTCGATTTATGCCATTTATTGCTTAGTATATATTTAGCTAAAATTAAAATAATAGTTTGTTTTATTTATGCTTATTTTCCACATTAGTAACTTCTTATAATTCTAAATGGGGTTTGATCAATTTGAAGTAAGCATTATTGGACACATCACTAATAACTCAATCAATTCAAATATTCATTTTTATATTTTCAAATATTTTACTTTCTGTTACACTAGCACTCTTTATGAGACACTTTGATTTGTGATTCATTTGGCCATTGAGTAAATTACACTCAATCTTGTTAATATCCTAGAAAACAATTTTCCCACAAAATTTATCATTTTTTCAAAGTTTTTGCTTAATTCTTAACTCTTCTCTTATATGTCCTTTACAATAATTTCACTTGGTTATACCATATTAAGTTAATTTATCTTGCTAGAATCTTAATATATATTTAGTTACAATTCAAATAATAATTTATTATTATTTAGACTTATTTAGTTTAGTTTTTCAAAGTAACTCAAAAAAGAGTTCAATGATGGTGAAACTAATGTTGTTGTGTTCGTCATGATGATTTTTATACAATTAAACATTCTTTTTTATATTTTAAATTTATTTCACATGGTTTTGGCTTTTTGAGGACATTCCTACTTCAATAGTCTAGGATGTTACACTCGATCTTCGTAGACCTTGCAATGGAACTTTCTAGTAGAATTTATATCATTACATCAAATTCCTTGCTTTAATTTAGTTATATAGCCATGTAACACTAAAACACATTCCTTTACATTGCTTTGATTTGGATATTTTACAATTCATCAACTTTCCAAAACATAACTTTCATATATATATATATGCTTAAAATTAATATAATAATTTATTATTATCTATCCTTATTTAGTTTGATAATTTGAAGTAGTTAATAATGAAGCCCAAACGATGAAAGTTGTTTTTGTTGGACTCATCTTGATGAGTTTAACATAATTAAAGCTTTATTTTTATTTTGTAAACTATTTTATTTTCTAAGGTTATTACATGTTTGATGAGATCTTTTGTTTCACAAATGATTTTATATTTGAGAATATTGTGCTTGATCTCTACAATATCATGGAAGACAACTTTTACATAATATTTATTTAACTTCTTTAAATTTTTTTTCTTTGATTTGGTTACATGAAAATTTAACTCCAAATCTCATCTCCTCTTACCTTTACATGGCTTTGAATTTAATATATTGCTTTGTTTTAAAATTTCTTATTTAATAATAGAATAATAATTTATAATTTTAATTTTTTATTTAATTTGATAATTCATAAATGCTGTAAAATCGATTGGAAAAAAATTTGACAGTCTCCAGTTGGAATGCTTTATTTCGATAAATATTGACTTCTTTGATTTTAAAAATCTTTGTTAAGGATTTTTGGACGCTTTATAAGACATTTCCTTTCATATATGAATTGTCTGTCGAGGATTTTACCATCGATCTTCTTAATAACTTGTAGCAAAAACTTTGTATTATTTTTCCCATTTATTTTAATTTTTTCTTTTATTTGGTTATACTCTCATAAAATTAGAATTCTGATCACATGTAACAATTGTTATATAGCTTCAAATTTTTCATATTATATTACTTCAAATTATTTTATTAAAAATTTTATTTTTCATGGCTTTTGTAAGATTTTTAATATATTTTAATTTGAACAACATTTGATGTTCAAGGAAGTTACACTCTATCTTCATAATTTGGAATGCAACTTTCCTATACAATTGACCTTATTTCTTATGATCCTTTGCTTTAGCTTTGTTATATTACCCAATTACTCTAAATCTACTCTATTTTTGTCTTTACATCATTTTTAATTGATTCAATTATGTTTCTTTAGTTTATCTCATTTTAAAAATAAATATTTTTACAAAATATTTAAAAAATTAATTTATTCGATTTCTTATTTTTTATTGTATTAATTCACATTAATTCTGAAATTGCTCTAGTCAAGGGGAAATAAATTGTTAAACTCATCTTGATGACCTCTGTCCAACTAAGTAATGATTTCTAAAATTTAAATATTTTATTTTATATATTTTTGGATTTTCTTTTGAGACATCCTAGTTCTTGTCTGATTTCATAATTGAGGATGTTTTGCTAGATCTTCTTTGTATCACGAAATGCAATTTTTGAGTAAAATTTATTTAATATCTTATAATTTTTCACTTTCATCAAGGATTATTATAGTATCTTAAAATAACCATCCTTGAGACATTTTAAAATCTTTTAGTTGGTCACATTACGATGCTTTAATTTAACTCATTTTAGCTTTAGCAAATAAGCTTTTACAGATAAAATAATAATTCATTAAAATGTGTTCTTACTTTCTTTGGCATCTAGTAGAATTTCCAAATGAGTTAAGACCATGAAAAACTCTACTAGACCTGACAAGAGCAATTCAATTAAATATTAATTTTATCTTCTAAATTTTTTTTTTAGGATTTGGAACACCATTTTAGAAATTTCATATCATGCTAGACTTGATGAATGATGATGCTACATGTGATCTTCTATGTATTATAGAATTCAATTTTTCATGTAATTTTTCATTTATTCAAATTGTTTTTAAATTTCATTATATTACTATGCAAATCTAATTTTCCTCCCTTATCGCCAAAATTACTTTTGTTTTCTTATATTGCAATACTTCCATTTTTGTCATTTTAGTATTAATATAAATTTTTCATTTTGTAGGGATTTGACACCTTTTATAACACATTTTAATCTCTACTTGATTTGATGATTGAACATGCTACATTTAATCTCCATAATGTCTTGTAATGGAACTTTCTCACATTACTAGTTCTACTTTTCAAAAGGTTGTGCTTTGATTTGGTTAAACTAATATATAACTCTTATTCTTATCTCATATGGCATTTACATTGCTTTGTACTGGTCACATTTCATCACTTTAATTTATCTTACTATAATTTTAAAAAATATTTATATAAAATTAAAAAATAAATAGTCATTATTTATTCTAATTTTGACTGTTGAATGCAATAATTTCAAATGAAGTTTGGTAAAGTAAACAAAAATCAATGGAGTCGACTCGATGACTATTATCATTTAAATTTTTCATTTTTGAATTTTTATGTAAAGTAATTTGTAGTGAGTCCACATAATTAATGAGACATTTTAATTCCTGCTAATTTTGATAATTGGGGATGTAACATAGAATTTCCTTATTTCATATGACAGGTTCTCTATTTTAATTTTTAATATATATTTATTTAATATTAAAATAATTATCTATTATTACTATGCATATGTAACATTAGTTGTTCATGGAAATTCCAAATAAGTTTTGATCTAAAAGAATAAACAACATTGGACATGTTTCAATGAGCTCTATTTAATTAAATGTACAACTTTTTTATTTCATTTTTTATGAGACTTTTTAATTCATACCATATTTGATAATTGAGGATTTTGAACTGGATCTCCTTGGTGAACTTTCCCTCACTATTTATTTTTTATCTTCAAACTTTTTTCTTTAACTTTTTTAATATTGTCATGGAACTCTAAATGTCCTGTCACTTAACTATTTCATTAGTTTATTTAGTTATATTATATTATTTAAATTTTGTTAGTTGAGCACAAATATATATTTTTAGATAACACTAAAAATAAAATGAATTGTTATTTATGACCATTAACTTTGGTAAATTTTTATAACTCTAAACTACTTTTGATCAAGATGAGGTGAATGTCATTCACTCATCTTCACAAACTCTACTCCATTATATAGTCAATGTGAAATTTTTTACTTATTTTATTTTTTATGGCTTTGGCATCATATGCAAGAAATTTGATTCTTAAAAAATTTGATGATCAACGATGCTACACTTGATCTCTTTACTATCTTCGAATGCATATTTTCCTTGAAATCTATATTATTTCTTCATTTTTTTCTATTTTTTTAAATAATATTATGTATAATTAAATCACGTCCCTTCTAAACTTTATATCACTTTGGTTTGGTTATATAACACAACTTTCATTTTTCTTAGTTCAACTTTAATGTTTTATTATAAATAATTAAATTAATAATTTATTATAAATTTTAATTTGGTAAATCCTAGAAATTTTTAACAAGGCTTGGTGGCAATTAAAAAAAATATCATTTGAAAAAATAGCATAAATTGTGTGAGGAAGTGGTAATGTAGGATACTTAGGGGATTCAACGTACTATACTTAATATTGAAATTAGGCACGAATGAAATTGGGTCATGAAGTATGTTAAAAATTAGAAAGTAAAATCTTTAAATATATCATAATAAATATGAAATTTTATGAATCAAGTTAAGGCATCTCCAACAATTTTTGTTTCATGTCGATTGGACCTCATCTATAATTATTATGAATGACCAAAAAATAAAGATAAATAATATAAAATTATTTTTTACTAAGGGAATTTAAAATAAAACTAAAATAAAATAAATTTATAAATTATAATATAATCAAATCAATGGAATGTAAAGGTAAGTAGAGATTATACTTAGGGTTCTATTCTAATATAACTAAATCAATAAAACGCAGTTTGTATAAATTAAGTAAATAAAAAAAGAAAGGTGCAGTCAATGACAAATAAGAAATTTTATATAAAATCTTCAATTGCAGAAAAATTATATGAATCAAAATGGAGAGCAAACATGTCAAAAACCTTCCATACTAAAATATTTTAGAATATGAAAATATATATTTAATTATTAGCGCTAGTTAACACGAGTCCTATAATGTTTGTTTCATCTCAATTGCATCTCATCAGTTTTAGCTATGATTTATTAATGCAAATTAGTACAAATAATAAGAAAAAAATTTTAAAGCTAAGAAAATATATTTTAAAGTTAGGATGAGATAAATTGAAGCAATGTAAGTACAAAACACTTAAGGGTTATGCAAGAAGTGATTTATTATTCCATGGTAATATAACAAAATTATAAGCACAAACTTGAAGAAATGTGATGAATAGCATTTGATTATTGTATTCTAAGATACCAAAGACACTAAGCATATCACCATCAAATGTCAAATAAGTCTCAAATTGAGAAGACTCACTAAGTACGAGAAAATCTAAGAAAAATTATTTAAAACCCTTTAAATAAATTTTAAATTTGATATGCTCATTGAGAACTATCCAATTATGAGCTTTTTGCCTTAATCATACCACTTTTTGAATCACTATAAATTTTGGAAGCATATAAACATATATAAAATTGAATTGTTGCTTTCATATTAAGTAAATATATTTTCAAGTTTAAAAAAGATAAGTTAAAGCAACGTAATGTAACCAAATTGAAATGATTTAAATGTCACACAATGTTTAGAGTTTAATAATAACATGTCCAAAGAAATACAAAAAACTTTAGAGAGATGCGAGAGATTTGTAGTCTAAAATACTAAGAAAATCAAGTGTAACATCCATGACTGTGAAATAAGTTAAAAATAAAAGCATCTCATATAGATTATTAAGACCCTACAAATAAAATATCTAAAAATGTAGAAATGAATATTTATTTGGGTAAAATTCATAGAGAAGAGTTATAAGGCATTTGTTTCATATGCTTTATGCATTATTTTGAATTATTAAAATTTATCATCTTAAATAAATGTAAATAACAAAAAGTTATTATTTTGAAAGTCAAATTAGTTATAAATAAAAATATTTCATTATGCCCAAAAACATAAAAAGTAAAATATTTAAAAATAAAAGTGAAATAATTAATTAGATAAGGCTCATCTAGATTAGCCTAATGTGAATATTTAATGTCAATCAAACTTCTTAATGATTTATTATGAATTATTAAACTAAATAATTATAAATTATAAAAAATTCTTAAAAAGTTAATCAAATAAATGTTAAATTTAGAAAGATTTAAATTAAATTAATGCAATATAACCAAACCAAATAGTTATAAACAATAAGAGGAGATTTAAAGTTACATAGTAATATAATAAATTAAAATGGAAACAATTTTACAAATGGGATAAATTTCTTAAGAAAGTTATATTCCAAGATACTAAGAAGCACGAGTGCAACATTCTTCATCATTAAATTAGATAGGAATTCAAATGTCTCATAAATTATTCCAACAGCAAGAAAACTATATTTAAAAATATTGTTAAAAATTTAGTGAAAGAAGTTGTCAAGATTAGTCGACAATATTTGTTTTATCTTCTTTGAAACTTGTTTGGAATTATCATGAATGTCTCAGTTAAATAAAATTAAATAATAACCAATTGCTTATTTGATGTCAAAAAATATATGCTAAACAGTGAAGTAAGAGAGATTAAAGTAATATATTATAATCAAATGATTGGGTTATAAACATCACATGAGTGTAGAATAAAGTTTCCAAAGAAATATGACCAAATAAAAGTAGAACATTTGAAGAAATGAGAAAAATGGCATGATAAATTTGCATTCAAAGATACTAAGGAGATAAAGTATAACTTCCTTGATAGTGAAATGTGTAAATTGAAATGTCTCATAGAACATGAAAAAAGTATGAATAGAAAAAATGTAAAGATAAAAAAATGAACATTCAATTTGATAAATATTATAGAGATGAGTGAAATGATGTTTTTTTCAATCAACCTTAGTTTGTAATTACTACTAATTACCAAAATTAAGATTCATAAATAAAAATAAAGTATTAACAACGTCAAAAAACAGGATATTTATAGTTTCAAAAGAGCGTAACCATATAGATGCTGAAATGTTTATGAAATTAGTTAAATTAAATAAGATACCTTCATTATAACAACATAACCATATTAAGTGTAATATCTATGATTGCTAAATCAGGTTCTAACAAAAATTTCTTCAAAATGTGTACAAATTACATAAAATAAAAAAAATATGGAAATGTGTATTTGGTTTGATTGATCTTATCGTGATGAGAGCAACAATATTTATTTCATCTCAATTGTTAATCATTTAAAATAATTGCAAATTTCATAATAAATAAGCATAAATAATGTAAAGTATTATTTCAATACTTAGAACAAATACAATAAAACTAAGATGTGATAATTTGGAGAAAGAAAACCATATCAAAGGGAAAAATTCAAGCAAATCTTATAAATTTATGGGATAATAACATTTCAAGATACTTAGGTTATTAAGCATAAAATCTTTAATCATTAAATTACGTTTGATTTGAAACATGTCATTAAGTGTGTTGATATCGTAGAAAATAAAAAATTTAAAATTATAAGAACTGAATATTTAATTTGATGGAGCTCATGAACTTCACTTCAATTATATGTGTTTCACATCAATCATGACTCATTTAGATTTACAACAAACTACAAAACTAAATAAGTGTAAGAAGTTTTTTTTTCTGCATTTTAACTAGATAGATATTAGAGCTAAAATTAGATTAGTTCTTGCATATAATATAATCAAATCAATGAAATGTATATGTCACATTAGAGGATGCACAAAATTATATAGTAAAATAACCTAACTAATTAAACTAATGTAGGAAACAAACATCCTTATAAAAAATAAGGAAAACTTTAAAAGTAAATATTTGAAATATATAAAAATGAATATTAGATAGCATGGACTTTATTGAGGTGCGTATAATGATGTTTGTTGTATCATAAGTACACCTTTTCTAGAGTTGCTATGATTATTTAATGTAAATAAGAATAAATAATATTAAATTATTAGTTAATACTAAGTAAACAAAAATTATAATTGAGTTTATATAAATTGAAGCTATGTAATAAAACAAATCAAAGTAACATGAAAGTCACAACAGAGGCTAGTGTACAATATAATTATAAAAAAATTAAAGAAAAAAATTTGATTAAAAGTTATAAATTATACAGGGAAGTTGCATGCCAAGATTACAAGTAGATTAAGCATAATATTTTCAAAGGTCAATTTCTGTATTAACTAAAATGTCTTAGAAAGTGGGGGAATACTTTAAAAAATAAAATATTTAAAATATTTAAATAAACAATTAATTAGATTGAGCTTGTAATTATTGGCGAAATGACTTATTCATCTCTATTACATTTTTTTTGAAATTACTCGAAATTATCAAAAAAAATAATTATAAATAATAATATATTATTATTTCAATACTAAGTTGGTATGTATCAAAGATAAAATGATATAAATTATTAGTGTATTACAAGTAAATGAAATGGTTCAAAATCTTATACTAGAGTAAAATTAAAGTTACATAACTCTATAAATAAAGAAAAATGATACTTTTAAAAAAATGACATAAATTGCATGAAAAAGTAACTTTCTAGGATATTAAGGAGATCAAGGGGAACATCCATGATCATCAAATAGGCTATGAATGAAAAAAAATTTTATAAAGAGTTCTAAAATCTTAGAAAATAAAATATTTAAAAAATATGAATATTGAATTTGATTGACCTCATATAAAGGAGTCGAATGATGTTTGTTTCATTTTGATCAAACTTATTTAGTAATTAAAATAAATTAAAAATTTTGGTGAAATAGTAAAAAAATTATTATTTTAATATTTAGTAAGCATATTTTCAAGCTAAAATGATGTAAAATGACGCAATGTAATATAAAAGAACCAAAGCAATATAAAGGTCATGTTAGAGGAGGTTTATAGTTTCATAGAAATGTAACCAAATCATGATAAAGAATTTGAAGGAATGACAAATTATAAAAGAAAGACACATTCCATGACACTAAAGAGATAAAGTTAATTGTCCTTAATCTTCAAAACATATTTGAATCAAAATATCTATAATGTGTAACAAAAAAAATTGAAACTAACTTTTTTAATTATATAAAAATTAATTTTCTTGTGGATTGAGCTCAATTAGATTAATTGATCCATATTTTTACTCTCCAATAAACTACATTTTGTTAATTACAATGAATTATAAAAATCAAGAAGCTTTAAAAATAATAAATTATTGTTTTAATTTGAAGGTAGTATATATTAAAAATGGAATGTGATTAGTTGAACCATTATAATACAACCAAATCATTCTAATGTATAGGCCGTAAGATAGGAGGGTATTAGTTATGTAGTAACATAAAAAAAATCAATGTATAACGTTTTGAAGAAATGAGCTAAATTTTATAAAAATTTTGAGTTATCAAATACAATGGAGATCAAGTGTAACATCCTTGAATGTCATATGATGAATGAATTGAAATTTCTCCTAAAATAAGAAAAAATAAGAAAAGAAAGATAATAAATTTATTAAAATAAATAAAAAATATGATAAAAAATATCAAGACTAGCAAAACAATGATTATTCCACCACCATCAGACATTTTTTTGAATTACTATGAATCAACAAAAAAATCAACCTAGCCAAGAATAAATCGTTATGTTAATAATATGTAAATACATAATAAAGTTGAAATGAGATGATTTAAAGCAATTCTAAATAACCAATTTATAGACTAGTGAAGGTTACACGAGAGAAGATTTAGAGTTGTATAGTAATATTACCAAACTGGAGCAATACGTTTAAAGAAATAACAAAAATTATACAAGAAAGTTCCCTTTTATGAAATTAAGAAATTCACATATAACATGCTCGATTGTAAAATTAGGTATGAAACAAAATGACTTGTAAAGTATAAAAAATATCATAAAAATTAATATCTAAAATTATAAAAAAGATTTTCTATGTGATAGAGCTTATCAAGTGTGTTTAAGGAAATTTTCTTCTTCTTAAGTGGAACTTATTTAAAATTACTAAAATTTATATCATTAAAAAATAAATAATAAATTATCATTTTAATATTAAGAAAATATATAATAAAACTTTAATGAGTTAAGCTAAACAAATGTAACATAACTAAATCAAAGTAATTTTATGGTCATGTGAGAAGAGAATTATAGTTTAATAATAATATAAATAAATCAAAGAATATTTCAAGAAATGAGAAAAATTGTAAAAGAAACATACATTATTTGAAACTAAGAAATGTCAAATAAAACTTGTCAAAACCATAGAAAAAATATTTAAATTTTAAAAAAATTAAATATTGAAGTACATAGATCTTGTTGAGATGAGTCAATGAGATATATTTCGTTTAGATGAAACAACTTTACCTTAGTTACTAATTGCAAAAAATAATACGTTAATAATAGTGAGCATTATTTTTAATCTCATGTAAATAACATTAAAACTAAAAGTACATAAATGAAACAATGTTGTATAACTAAATCACATTCATATAAATGTGACATGAGAGAAGATTTAGAGTTAAAAGTATTATAAACAAATCAAAGCAAAATATTTGAAGAAATAATATAATTTTATAAGGAAATGCATTCGAAGATATTACAGAGATAAAACATATCATCCACAATCATTAAATTATGAACGAATCGAAGTACCACATAAAACATGCCAAGAAAAAAATTAAATATTTAAAAAACTTGTTATTTAATTGCATAAAGCTCATTGAGATGAGTCCAACAACACTAATTTAAATAATAAATAGTTATTCTTTTAATGTTAAGGAAATGTTTGTTAAAGAATAAATGAGATAAATTATTGCCATGTAATATAACCATATTGAGGACATAAAGTTCAAGAGTGAAGATTTAGAGTTAGAAGAAATACAACCAAATGAAAGAGAAAAAGTGGAAGAAATGATATAAATTATATGTCAAAGCTGTAGTACAATATACTTAGTAGATTAAACATAAAATGCTAAAAATTAATGAAAATGAATATCTAGTTGGATAATGGTCATTAATGTTATTCCAATGATGTTACTTTTGTCTCAGTTTGATCATGTTTATAATTACTATGAATTATAAACAAATCAAAGCAAAATATTTGAAGAAATAATATAATTTTATAAGGAAATGCATTCGAAGATATTACAAAGATAAAACATAACATCCACAATCATTAAATTATGAACGAATCGAAGTACCACATAAAACTTGCCAATAAAAAAATTAAATATTAGAAAAACTTGTTATTTAATTGCATAAAGCTCATTGAGATGAGTCCAACAACACTAATTTAAATAATACGTAGTTATTCTTTTAATGTTAAGGAAATGTTTGTTAAAGAATAAATGAGATAAATTAATGCCATGTAGATAACCATATCGAGGACATAAAGTTCAAGAGTGAAGATTTAGAGTTAGAAGAAATATAACCAAATGAAAGAGAAAAAGTGGAAGAAATGATATAAATTATATGTCAAAGCTGCATTACAATATACTTAGTAGATTAAACATAAAATGCTAAAAATTAATGAAAATGAATATCTACTTGGATGAAGCTCATTAATGTTATTCCAATGATGTTACTTTTGTCTCAATTTGATCATGTTTATAATTAGTATGAATTACAAAAAAAAATAAATAAATAATACAAAATAATTATTTTAATATTAAGTAAATATATAATAAAGTTGAAATGAGATAAACTAAAATAATGTAATGTAACAAAATTAACGTGATGTTAACATGAGGTAGAGCAAAACAAGATTTTCTTTGTACTATAAATAAATCATAGCAAAATGTTTTTTGAGGATGTGAAATCAAGTGTAAAATATTGTATCATCAAATAAGAAACAAAATGACTCAGAAAGTGTGTAAAACCTCTATTATTAATATTTAAAAATATAAAAATGAGTATTTAATTAGACAGTGCTTGTAGAGACAAGTACAACATAATTTGTTTCATTTTTGTTGGACCTCATTTAGATCAACTTTGAATTACTAAAATAATTAGTCATAAATAATAATTAATAATATTTTAGTTTTAAGAAAAATATATTAAGGCTGAAATGTGATAAAAAGATGCAGCATAATGCAACCAACTCAATGTGAACTAAAGGTCACATGAAAGTAGATCTAGAGTTTTTGTGTAAAAAAATTAAAGCAAAAATTTAAAGAAATGATATAATTTTTTTGGAAACATACATTCCAAGGTACTAAGGAGATCTAGTATGAAATATTATCATGAAAATGTGAAGAATAGAAATATCATGTCAAGTGAGCCAAAACCCTAAAGATAATATATATATATATATATATATATATATATATATATATATATATATATATATATATATATATATATATATATATATATATATATATATATATATATATATATATATATAATTGATTATATTGTGTTGATCGAGACAAAATTGGTAATTTCTGTTCATTTTGATTGACCATTTTCTAGAATAACTATAAATTACAATTACTTACAAACTTTTTTAAATATTAAGTAAACATATTTGCTTGCTTGAATGAGGTAAATTAAAGAAATATAATAAAGTAAAATCAAACTGATATAGAAGCCTCTTGAGAGGATATGTAGACCAATATAGTAATAAAACATAATCAAAGCATAAAATTTTCAAATAAATGAAAAAACTTTTATTGGAAAATTACTTTTGATATAGTAAGGAGATTATGTGTAACTTAGTCATTCATAAAATCAGGATTGAATTGAAATTCAATGTAAAGCATGCCAAAACCTTAAAAAATGACATTTAAAAATATAAAAAATATTTTTTGATAGATGCCATAGAGAAGAGTCCAATGACATTTTTCATTTCCATTAGATAATGTTTAGAATTAGTATATGTTATCACTTTAATATCAAGTAAAAATGTATTAAAGCTGAACTGGAATAAATTCTTGCATTATAATATATTATATGGGAAAGTTCCTTTCCAAGGAACTAAGGTAATCAGGTGCAATATCATCAATCATTAAAATAAGGGACAAAAAAATTCCTTATAAAAATTGCAAAAATCATAAAAATTAAAATCTTAAAAAGGTATAAAAAAGATTATTGAAATGAATCGAGCATATCGAGATGAGGCCAAGGACATTTTTGTTTCTTTATTGGACCACATTTTGGAATACTATGAATTTCCTAATTAAATATCAATAGGTAATATTAAATTACTATTTTAGTGTTAAGTAAACTATATTGAAGTAGAATTGAGATAAGTTCATGCAATGTAATGTACCCAAATAAAAGCAATGTAAACTTCAAATAAGTAGACATTAAGAGTTACATCATAATATAATTGAATTTAAAAAAATAAAAAGAAGGGATAAATTATATGCAAAAGTTGTATCGAAGTTACTGAGGTTATAGAGTCTAACATCATGAAAATTAAAACTAAGAATAAAAATATGTCTTAAAATAGGAGGAACCATAAAAAATAGAATATTTAAAGATATAAAAAAATTATTTAACTTCCAAGAGCTCGTCAAGATGTGTACTATGACATTTGTTTGGTCTTCATTAATTGTTTATTACAATTATTACAAATTACAAAATAAATGTAAACATAATTAATAATAAGATAATATTTGAATACTAATTAATTAAATATAAAATTTAAAATAAGAAAAACTAAAGTAACATAAAATAAAAATTCAAAACAATTTAAAGGTCACAAAAGATTTGAGTTAGAGTAACACAATTATATTATCAAATAAAATAAATAAATAAACACTATATATGACAAAGTTATGTTATATGATAAGGTGTTTTAGTGTGACATCTTTAATTATAGAATTAGGTATGAATAAAAGTATCTCATAATGTGAGATAGAATACTAAAATGCATATTTAAAAATATAAAATTAAATATTTAATTAGATAAAATTAATTCAGAAATGTCTGATAACATTTGTTTCAACTTGGTTGAGCCTCACATAGAATTATGAGGACTTGCAAAATTAAAAAATCATAAACAATAATAAAGTATTGTGTTAATAATAAGTTAATATATATTAATTATAATAAGCGACAAATTAAAGAAATGTAATGTATCCAATTCAAAGACTAGTAAAAGTCACACAAGTGAAGATTAAGAGCTACACAATAACAAAAATCAAATCAAAAAATAAATATTAATAAAAGAATACAAATTATTCAAAAACATTTGATTACAAGATATTAGGTTGATAACTTATAACATCCTAGATCATCAAATCAAGTATGTATTGGACAATCTTATAAGGGATTTCAAATCCCTTAATTTATTTAAAAATAAAAAGATGAATATTTATTTGTATACAACTCATCAAGAAGACTCTGATGTTGTTCATTTTGCCATGATTCTGCTAGTTTGGTATTAAAACAACTTATAAAATAAAATAGGAATAAATTATAATCAACTATTTTTTTATATTAAATCAAAGATAAGAGAAATTAAAGAATGGTAACTTAACTAAATAAAAGTGATGGAAAGATTAGTGAGGAAATTTTGGATTTCATTGTAATATGACCAAATAAAAATGTAACATTTGAAAAAATGAGATAAAATTTATGAGAAATGTATGTCACAAAATACAACGGATAACAATAATGGCATTCTCAAATAAAATTTACGCACTAATCTAAATGCCTTATGAAGCTTACCAATTTCTTTAAAAATAAAGTTTTAAAAAAATAAAAACAATTATTTTTTAGTGAAAGCTCATGAAGACACGTCTAGTGATATTTGGTTAGTCTCAATCAAGTCTAGTTTGCAGTTTCTACGAATTACATAATTGAAAACATTAAATTTAGTAAATTACTACTCTAATTTCAGCTAATGTTTTAATATCAGATACATATGGGTCATAAGAGAGGAGAATTTGAGTTACATAGTAATATAAAAAAATCAAAGAAAAAATCCTTTAAAAATTAGATAAATTACACAATAAAGTTACATTCTATGAAACTATAAAGAATGAGTGTAACACCTTCAATTAAAGCATGAATCAAAATGCCTTGTAAGGCCTTCAAAAAACCTTGAAACATAAACTAAAAATATTAAAAAATTATTTTTTAATTGCATAAAGCTCATCGAGATGTGTCCAATGATGTTTATGTATTCTTGATTTGACCACATTTGGAATTACTTTAAATCACAAAAGTAAATAAGATTAAAAAATAACATATTATGATTTTAATATTTTTTAAGTAAATGTATATTAAGGTTGAAATAAGATAAATTAATGTGATGTAATTGACCAAATCAAAGCCAGGTAGGGGTTACGTTGGAAGAGAACTAAGTTACATAGTAATACTACTAGAAAAAAGCTTGAAGAGAAGCAATAAATTCAATGATAAATTGCATTTGATTATAATAAGTATAATGAGTGTGATATCCTTAATAGTCAAATTCGGAAAGAATCTTAACGTGTACCAAGGCACTAGAAAAAACTTTTGAAAAATAAATTGTTATTTGGATATAATTTGTTTGGAAAACACTAGTGGCATTTATTTCATCCTGATCGAACCTCGATTGGAATTAAACAAATTTACCAAAGTAAATAACAATAAAGAATAATAAATTAGTTTTGTAATATTAAGCGAATATGTATTAAAGCTCATCTGTTATAAACTTAGTTGATATAATATAGCAGAATAAAAATATGTAAAGGTCACAGGTGACAAGATTCACGGTAATGTAGTAATTTAACAAAATAAAAGTTAAAACATTTAAGAAATGAGATAAATTTTAGGAAAAATTAGCATTCCAAGATTCTAAGGATATTAAACATAACATTCTTGACTATCAAATTAGGTACGAATCAAAATGTCTCAAACATATGACAAAATCTTTAAAAATAAAACATTAAAAAAATACAAAATGACTAATTAAAGAGAAATACTCATCTACAAGTAAATGATGCATGTTTCATCTTGATAGGATGTTTATAGTTTCAAAGAATTATCAATGTAAGTAAAAGTAATAACAATAAATTACTAATGTAATATTAAGCGAATATATTTTGAAATTGAAAAAGTATAAACTAAAGCAACATAATATAACCAAATGATGTAAAGATCATGTGGTAAGTGATTTAGTTCTATTTGGTAATTTTGCTAAATCAGAGCAAAAAATTTGTAAAAATGAAAAAAGAATTATACTCAAAAGTGACATTCTAAGATAACAAGGTCAAAAAGTGTAACGTCATCGACCATCAAATCATGTGCTATCAAAATATTTTGTGAAGCATATAAACTATAGAAAACATAATATTAAAAAAATATGAAAGGAATAATTAATTTGATAGGGCTCTTCAAGAAAACTCTAACAATGCTTGCTTTGTATCCGCGAAACTTCCTTTTGATTTATGATTAATTACCCAAATAAAAAAATCAAAATCATGACAAATAAAAATTTTATTATTAAGTTAATATATATATATATATTTAAGTTAAAATGACTTAAATTGATGCAACACACAAGTTAAAGTATTGCAAAGTTCACATAAAAAGAGACTAAGGGCGCCTTATTAAAATAAGAAAATAAAAATGAAACACATCAAGATAAATGATAAGTTGTAAAGGAAAGTTGCATTCCAACATAATAATAACATTTAGCATACCATCCTCGATCATCAAATCAGGTACAAAAACAATTTCTTATAAACTATGCCAAAATTAAATAAAATAAACAATTTAAAATTTAAAAAAAATTAAAAATAATATTAAATTAGATAGAGCTCAGTAAGTTGATTCCAATGACATATTTTCTCTCTAACACATCTCATTTGGAATTACTATGAAATAACGAAATAAATAAGCACAAATAATAATAATGACTTGTTTTAAAATTTTAATAAAAATATAATAAAGCTCAAATGAGACAAATTATTCTTGTGTAATATATCTAATTAAAAGCAATGTGAAGAGCACATGATAAAAGAATTTGAGTTTCATAGTAAAATAACCTAATGAAACAAAAAAATTTAAAGAAATGAGATAAATTATAATGGAAAATTACATTCCATGATACTATGTCGGTTGAGTGTAGCTTCTTTATCGTCAAATTAATTATCAATCATAATAAAAAAATATTATAATGAAATATTATTCAAATATTAATTAATATATATTAAAGATGAAATGCGATAAATCAAACTAATGAAATATAGTCAAATCAAAGCAATGTAACGATCGCAATAGAGGTGAATTAGAGTCATATAGCAACAAAACCAAAAGAAAACGAAAAGTTTGAATAAAAATGGCAAAATTTATAGGGATGTTCCATCCCAAGAAACTACAAAGATCAAAGGTAAAATTCTCATTCATTAAAAAAGTTATAAATGAAAAAACTGAGTAAAATAAAAAAAAAATAAAAAATTAAAAAAAATATATAAAAATTAATATTTTATTCGATAAAGTTTATCAAGATGAGTTTAATAATGTTAGTTTCATCTCATTCTAACACAGCATAAAATAATATGAATTACATAATAAATATGCATAAATAATAATATTTTTAATGTAAATTTAATATATAATGATGAGTTAAATTAAAGCAATGTATTATATTCAAATAAAATCTAGGTTAGGTCCACTTGAGAATGTAAAGTACATGTTTATATAACGAAATAAAAAAATTTTGAATAGTTAAGACAATTAGAATAAAAATGTTGCTTTCCAAGAAAAAGAGCTTGAGTGTAAAATCCTTAATCATCAAATCTGGTAAGAATCAAAATATTTTATAAACCATGCAAAGACCTTAGAAATAAAATGAAATTTTTTAAAATATAAAAGAAATATTTAATTCAAAAGAGCTCATCGAGAGGGGTCCACCATGTTTTAATTCATCTAAATTGGACGATATTTGAAAGTACTATTTACAAAAGTTAATATTTCAAAAATATTGAATGTATTTTATTTATTATTTAAATAAATTGTAAAGCTAAAGTAAGATACATTTGAGCAATATAATATACCTAAATCAAAAACAAGAGGGTTTTGTGGCATGAATATTGGACATCGATAAGGCCTATGATTAGGACAATTAAAAATTTATATTTGAAATGTTAAAGAATTTGTAGTTCTCAAATCTTTGGTGTGATTAGGTTGAGGGTTTTATAACAACATGAAGATTTGGGCTCATGTTTAGTGGGATCTATCCTCATTCGATTAAAGCTATCATGGGAGTTCGACAAGGGTGTCTATTTGCATCATACCTTTTTAACTTTTTGTCTGAGTATCTCTCTTAGCTTATTAACAACCAAGTAAGGCAAGATGCCTAAATTTTTATTTGGATTGGCTCTATCTCCCAAATGATTACATATCTTGTATTTTCTAATGACATTTTGTTGTATTATAAACAAATCAAAGGAAAAGATATAAAAAAACTATATTTATAATGAGGGAAAGATGCATTCAAAGATACTAAGGTGATTGAGCATAACATCTTGAATCATAAAATTAGTTACAAATTAAAATATTTCATAAACTATGCCAAAGTATTGTAAAAAATATTTAAAAATAAAAAATGAATAGCTATAAGAATTATCAAAATTAAACAAAGAAATTAAACATAAACAATAAAAAATAAACAAAATTACTTTTATACTAAAAACTTATCGTAGTTGGAGTTAAAAATATTAAGGTAACATTATATAACAAAATAAAATACAATAAAAAAATTGAGAACATGGTCATAAAAAAATGTTTTGAGAGAAACAAAGGAGATTAAATGTAAAACCTCAATCATCAAGTTAATTTTGAAACAAAAGGACTCAAAAGATATACCTAAACCCTCAAAACTAAAATATTTCGAGATATAAAAAATTGTTTAATGCGATGGAGCTATTTGAAACAAGTCGAGCAACATTAGTTTCTCTTAATCAAACCTTATAAAGAATTACCACATTTCATAAAGTAATTAAACAAAAAAATGAAAAATTATTATTTTTAATATTAAGTAAATTTATATTAACACAAAAATAAGATAAATTTACCCAATTTAACATAATTAGACAATAATTATGTGAAAGTCATAGTGGAGTAGAGTTAGAGTTTTATAGTAATGTAACCAAACTAAGAACATATGAGGAATTGAGACAATTAGTATTGTAGAGTTGCATTCCAAGATAATTAGGAGTTTAGTTACAATATCCTCAGTGATAAAGTTTGGCACAATTTGAAATTTTTTGCAAAACATGACAAAAACTAAAAAATAATATGCTCAAGTTTATTAAAATGATTTCTTAACAAGACATAGCTCATCGAGTTGATTACAATGATGATCAAAGTGATCTGATGGTCACAACAGGGAAGACTCAATGTTACATAGCAACATAGTGAAATCAAAGAAAAAAAATTGGAAAAATGAGATGAATTACACAACAATAATGCATTCCATGATAGTGAGGAGATGGGGGGTAATATCTATGAATATCAAACTATGCACAAATTGAAATAACTCATAAAGTGTAATGAAATCTTAAAAAATAAAATATTTCAAAATATACAAAAAAGGAATAACTAATTAGATAGAGCTCAGTGGAACGAGTCCAATAACATTCGTTTCATCTCAATGACTCATTTCTTGGATTTATCATGAATCAACTAAGTAATTTATAATAAATAGGAATATTTTATTATTTTAATATTAATTAAATTTATCTTAAAAGTTAAATGAAATAAATTAAATAAACATCCCAGAACTAAATCAATGTGTTGCAAATGCCACATGAGGGGAAATTTTGAGTTACATGCCAATACAATAGATTCAAACATAAAGGTTCAAAGAACATAGATAAATTATACATCAAAGTTACGTTCTAAGTTACTAAACAAGTCAAGCATAGCATCCTCAATCATTAAATTAATTACGAATAAAAATGACTAAAATCATGCAAAAACATTAGATAATAAATTGTTTAATAATAAAAAAATTAATTTCTAATTTCATAAAGCATGTTAAAATGAGTCCAAAAAATTAATTTCTAATTTCAAACTCATTTGAAATTATTGCTTAGTACCAAAATAACTAAATATAAAAAATTAAATATTATTACTTCAATAACAATTAAACATATATTGAAGAAACAAAATGAGATAAAGTTAAGCAATGTAATATAACATGATGAAAATGTGGCAAGTGATGCACCACAGGAGAGCTAGATTTTTTAGTAATATAATGAAATGAATGTAAAAAAAATTGAAAAAATTGGCTGAGTTTAATGTGAAAGATTCCAAGAAATTGAGGAGATGGAGTGTGTTAACCTCGATCATCAAATTTGGTGTGAATCATAATACTTCCTAAAGGTGCAGAAACTCTAGAAAATAAAAAAGTAAACATTATGACAATAAAGATACCTAACTACAAAGAGCTTGATGAGTTGAGTTTAACGACATTTGTTTCATCTTGATTGAATATCCTATGAAATTACTGTTAATTAAAAAAGATTAAACATAAATAACAACAATTTTATTTTTTTGATATAAATTAACAAAAAGTTATAATTAAAATGTAATAAATCGAAGTAAGAAAATGCAACAAAATCAATGTATAAAATTGCAACACAGGAGGAGCTTTTGATTTACAATATTATATAATCATATCAAAGCAAAGTACTTGAAGAAATGAAATAAATTGTATGTGATAGTTGCATTCGACGATAACAATGAAAGTGAGATCCTTGGTTGAAAAACAAGACCTCAATTTATGTTTAATTAATTGGCTCATCCAAATGAGTCTGATAATATTTATTTCATCTGAATCAATTCTAATGTTCATTTATTACAAATTTCGAAATTAATGTGTCATAAAAAATAACTTCATTTTTCAACATTAATTAAGTTTATATAAAATCTAGAATGAGGTAAATTAATGCAACTTAATATAACCAAATGAAAGGGATGTAAATGTCACAAGAGAGGAGAATTATCTTTTCATTGTAATTTGCCTAAATCGTAGTGAAAAATTTGAGAAAATGAGATTAATAATAGTGGAATGTTTAAGTCCAAGATATTAAGAATATCCAATGTAATATACCCAATCCTCAAATGAGCTATGAACTTAAATTTTCTAAAAACCTTTTGAATCCTTACAAAATAAAATATTTAAAATTATAAAAATGATGTTTTTACATTAAAAAGCTCTTTGACATAAATCCAACAACATTACATCATCTTTGATGGATCTCATTTAAGATTATTACAAATTAACAAAATTAATAAACATTAAGAGAAATGATTGTCATAAAAGAGGTGATCTAGAGTAACGTAATTATATAATAACATTAAAGAGGAAATTCAAACAAACATGATAAATTGCATGGGAATGTTACATTTCAAGTCCTTAAAGTGTCGAGCATACTAATGTCAATCATTAATTCTAATAAAATATGTTTCTCATAAAGCATGCCAAAACCCAAGAAAATAAAATATTTAAAATTAAAAAATGTTATTAATATGATAAAAATCATCGGGATGAGTGCAATGAAATTTCTTTCATCTCAATTGGACCTTATTTTTAATTACCTTGAATTCATCAAATAGATAAGCATAAATAATAATAAGTTATTATTTTAATATTAACCAAATGTATATTAAATCTTAAATGAGATAAATTCAAATAATATAAATTAAAAAAATCAAAACAATATTGAAGAGACATGAGATTGAAATTAGAGTTACATTATAGTATAATAAAATTAATGAAAAAACAATGATGAAATTACTTACATTTTAAGGAAATTTTGAATTCTAAAATATGGAGCAAATTTATTGTAATGTCCTTGATCTTCAAGCAATGTATAAAATCACAATACAAGTGCAAAACCTTAGAAAATAAATATTTATAAAATATAAAGTTGAATAGTAGTCTGATTCAACTTTTCAAGATATGTCTAATGATGTCTACTTCAAATTGATGGGATATTATTTTTAAATTTCATAAATTAACAAAATCATTAAACATAAATAACAAAAAAATTAAAATTTTATTGTTAAGTAAACATATATTAAAGATGAAATGAGAAAAATTGAAGTAATATAATATAAAGAAGCAAAGCACTTTTTTATCTTAGTCAGACATCCTTTAGAATTATATTAAATTAAAAAACTAAATATGCAAAAATAATGATATATTATTATTTTAATATTATTTAAAATTGAAATGAGTTAAATTAAAGAACACTATAAAATTACATTCCAAAATACTAAAAAGATCAAATATAATATCTTTGATAATCAAATAAGATATAAATCAAAATATCTTGTTAAGTGTACCAAAGTTAGAGAAAATATTCATTTTCAAAATATATAAATGAATATTTAATAAGAAAATTATCATTGACATAAGTCTAATGACATTTGTATTTTCTTTATCAACACTTATTTTGAATTACAGTGAATTACCAAATTAAAAAAGAAGTAATTATAAATTATTACTTAATATTAACTAAATATTTAGTAAAGCTAAATTAAGAAAAATTAAAGAAATGTAGTTAAGCAAATGAAGCAAAATGTGAAGGCCAAAAGAGAGGAGGTATAGAGTTACGTAGTAACTTACCAAAATAAAAGAAACTATTTTGATAAAATAATATAAATTATATGGTAAAGATTCATTTTAAGATATTATGGAGATTAGTGTCACTTCCTCAATTTTACATCACCTATAATGAATTTGAATTTGTAATGAAAAAGGAAAAAATAATAATAAATTATTTTTTAATATTAAATAATTATAAATGAAAGCAAAAATAAGTTGAGCCAAAGTAAGGTATTATAGAAAAATAAAATAATATTAAGTCCATGAGAGAAAAGGTTTAGGGCTATATCATAATATAATAGAATTAGGGCAAAACAATTGAAGAAATGTCTCTTAAACCTTTAAAAAGTAATGGAAAAGAAAATATCTAAAATTTTTAAATTTAATTTTTAAAAAGGTAGAGCTAGTCAAGATTAATAAAACAAACTTTGTCTCATCTCAATTAACTATCATTTTGAATTAATTTTAATTAACATTGCAAAGAAGCTTAAACAATAAAAATTTATTATTTAACTATTTGTAAATATATATCAAAGCTAAAATGAATAAATTAAATTAATATAATATAAAAAATTCAAACTGATGAAAATATAATGCAAGTGTTTTTGAGATATATGGTGATATAAGCAATTTAAAGACAAGAGTTTAAAGAAATGAGATAAATTACATGAGAAAATTATATTTCAGGATTTTAAGGCAACTAAGTGTGCCATCCCAAGTTTCTAAATAAGTTGTGAATCAAAATGTCCCATGAAAATACCAGAATAATCAAAAAAATGTTTAAAAATATAGAATTGAATATTTAATAAGACACAGCTGATTAAGAAGTATTTAGTGATGTTTGTATAGTATCAAAAAGTCCTTATTTGGCATTAAAGCTAAATAACTTTAAAAAATACTAACTTTATATTTTTAATATTAGGTAAATATATGTTAAAGCTAAAATGACATAAATTGAAGCAATGTAGCTTAACAAAATCAAAGCAATGTAAGGGTCAAAAGGATGAGATTTAGAATTACAAAGATGCATAGCAATATTAAAAAACTTAGAAATATAAGATATTATGTTTGGAAACATTGACTTCTATGATATTAAGGTGATCAAGTATGACATACTTGACCATCAAATCTTCTGCAAATCAAAATGCCATCTAAAACATTCTAAAACTCTAGAAATTTTAATATTTAAAAATATACAAAATAAATTTTTAATTTAATAAAGGTTAATGAGATGTGTCCATGTACAATATCTGGCCACCTTGAGAACCCATTCAGAGTTGCTACTATTTACCAAAAAAAGGGCATAAAAAATAATATGTTATTATTTTAATATTAAATAGATATTTATTAAAAATAGAAAGAGATAAATTGAAGTAACATAGTATAACAAAATTAAGGTAATATGAACTTTACGTAAGAGTAGATTTATACTTACATCATAATATAATTAAGTCAAAACAAAACTTTTGTAAAGTTATGATAAATTGAGTGGGAAGGCTGCATTCCAAGATACTAACTAGATCGACTATAAGTTCCTTGATCATCAATTCTTTCATGATTCAAATGCCTTAAAAACATTTAAAAATTAAAAAAATAAAATATTTAAAAATATAGAAATAAGAATTTAAATAGTTTAAGCTTATAAAGATGAGTCAAATGATGTTTTTTCCATGTCAATAATTTTTAATTTTAATTAAATATATATCATTACTAAAATTTGACAAATTGAAGCATTCTGATATAATCAAATAAAAATAATGTAAAGGTCGCATAAGGTTTGATTTATAGCTGTATAGTAACGAAAAAATCAAAGAAAAACATCGAGAAAATAAGATACATTAAATAAGAAATTAGCATTCCAAGTTGTTAAAGAGAATGAATCTAAGCATCTATGGTTGCCAAATGAAGTACGATTGGAGAAATCTCGTAAAGCATGAAATAATTATGGAAAGTTTTGGAAGTATTACAATTTAGATAAGTAAATAAGTAAAAGTAATGGCAAATTATTATGCTAACATTAAGTAAATGCATATTAAAAGTAAAATAATAAAAATTGAACTAATGTTGGATAAGAAAATCAAAGCGATATAAAAGTGACATGAGAGAAGATTTTTGTTGAAATATATTGAAATCAAAGGAAAAAATTGAAGAAATAATTTACATTGTACGAAATGTTACGTTAGAAGGTACCATGGAGAGCGAGCATGACATCCTCGATAATCAAATTATGTAATTGTAGGAAGGGCTTATCAAAGATAAAAAAATTAAAAATATTTTCAAATTTGAAAATTAATATTTACTTAGATAATGCATATTGAGACTATTCCATCTACAATTCTTTCATTTCAAGTGGACCTCGTTTGGAAGTAATCTGAATTACCAAGTTAAATAAGCAATGTTAGTTAAAAATAATTTTCATAATATTAAACAAATATAGAAATAAATTTTAAAGCCAAACTTAGATTTATTGAAGAACACATTTTGGGTAACATAGTAATTTAAGAAAATTAGAGTGAAATATTTGTAGAAATGAGCTAAGTTTTATGTGGTAGTTAAATTCCAAGATACAAATGAGAAATCGTGCAGTGGGCGTAAATAAAAATGTCTCATAAAGCTTACCAATTGCATTATAAATAAAATATCCAAAAATTTCAAAGTGAATATTTAATAAGGTAAAACTCATATAGATTAGTTGAATATATTCTATTTTGGCTAAATTGAACCTCATTTTTAATTACTACACATTACTAAAGTAAATAAGAATAAATTAGAACAAAATTTTATTAAAATATTTAGAAACTATATATTGTTGTCAAAATCAAATAAATTAAGGTATTGTAGTATAATCAAATCAAAGCATTATAAATGTCAAATGGGAGTATATCAAACATAGTGATATAAGAAAATCAAAAAAAAATATTTGACAAATGAGATAAGTAATGTGAGAAAATTACATTATATGACACTAAAAGGATCGAGCATGACATCCTCAATTGTCAAATTAGGCATAAGAAAAAATATCTTATAAAAGAAATTAAAAACATTAAATAAATATTAAAAAATTGTAAAATGAAGATTAACTTAGATAGAGCTAATAAAGATGAATATAACAACCTTTGCTCTAACTCCAATATTGTTTTTTTGGAATTACTACGAATTATTAAAGTAAATAACGATAAATAATAAAAAAAGATAATTTAATAGTATAAAAATATTTATTAAAACAAAGTGTGATAAATAAAATTAATATAATATTATTCAATAAAAGTATTGTTAATGTGACACGAAAGGTGATTTCTTATTACAAATTAACATAACAAAATAAATGTTAGACATTTGAAGAAATGTGTTAATTATCATCGGAGAGTGTAATTATAAGATAGTAATGGGATTAAATGTAGTATGTTCAAATATCAAATATGATGCATGCTAGGTTATCTCGTAAAGCAAGCTATACTAATAGAAAATAAAACATAAAATTAATGAAAATAAATATTTTATTGGTTGAGCCCATCGAGGTGTGTCAAATGATGTTTATTTTGTCTTAATCAGACTGAGTTTAGAACTACTAAGAATTATAAAATTTAATAAAAAATAATAACGAATTATTGATTTTATATCAAGTAAAGATATATCGAAGCTAAAATTAAAACATTTATGCAATGCAATATAACCAAATAAAAGAGATGTAAAGTTCACATGAGTGTAGAATTAAAGTTTCATTGTAATAAAAAAACAAAAATAAATAATTTGAAGAAATGAAAAAAATTATACCAGAAATGCATTACAAGATATTGAGGAGACCGAGGGCAGCATCAATGAAATTCAACTCTATTAAGAATCAAAATGTCTCATAATGCATGCCAAAGCAAAAGAAAATAAAAATATAAAAAATTTAGATTGTTTAGAATTACTATGAGTTACAAAATTAAATTGGAGCAAATAATAATTAATTTTTATTTTAATATTTAGAGCATATATATCAAATATTGAAATGATATAGCTTGAGGAAATGTAATATGACAAAATTGAAGTGATATAAAGTCTCTTTAATGGAATGTATAAATTACAAATTAATATAATGAATACAAAAAAAAGAATATGGAAGATAAGATAAATTGTGCAAGAAACTTGCATTTCAATATATTAGGTGGTTGAGTGTAATATCCTCAATCATCAAAAAAGCTACAAACAAAAATATTTTGTAAAGGATGGAAAAAAAGAAAATAAATATTTAAAAGATAAAATTTATATTTAAGTCGATGGAACTCATAGTTATAAATTGAATATTGCTTGTTTCATATTGATTAGATTGCATTTTGAATTACTATTAATTACCAAATTAAATAAGTATAAGAAATAAAAGAGTACTATTCTAATTTTAAGTAAATGTAAATTCAAATTGAAATGAGATAAATTGAAGTAATATAGCAATAGCAAATTAAAGCAATAAGAAGCTTACAAAGAGTAGATTTACAATTACATAATGATACAACAAAATCATAGTGAAAACTTATAAAACATGAGATAAATTGTATATGAAAGTTCCATTCGACGACCAAAAAATATTGACGGCAAAAAATATAACATAAAATATGTAAAATTATAAATATGGTTGTGTTTAATTTTAAAGGCCTCAATAGGATATATCCAATGATGTTTGTTTCAACTAAATTATTCCTTGAATTGAATACTATAAATTACTAAAATCAATATGTATAACAATAAAATATTATTTTTTAACATTAACTTAATATATATTCAAGCTAAAATGAGGTAAACTAAGTAAAGTAATATAACAAAAGAATTTATGAAATGTCACATAAGAGGAGATTTTGATTTACATACTGATAAGAAAATGTCAAAGAAAACAACTACGATAAATGAGGTAAATTTATAGGAAAGAAGTATTCAGACATACTAAAAGTTTTCAAAAGGTAGAAATAAATATTTACATTGATAGAGTGAGTTGAGAGTAGACAAATGACATGTCTCTCCTCTCTATTAAATATCATTTAGAATTTCAAAGAATTACTATCTAAATAAGAAAAATTATAATAAATTAATGCTAAAATGAGATAAATGGTGGACGTGTAATTTATCAAAATTAAAGTGATGTGAAGGTTATAATGAAAGAGATTTAAAGTAACATATTAATATAACCAAATAGATTAGAAAAATATGAGCAAATGAGAAGAATCATGTAGAAAAGTTGAACTCCACGGCAATAAAGGAAGCAAAAGGAGAATCTTTTATCATCAAATCTAGTAAGAATCAAAATGTCTTACAAATCATGGAATATCCATAGAAAATATAACAAGCAAAAATTCCAAATTAAATATATAATAATTTTGAGCTCTTTGAGATGCGTGTAATGATGTATGATTCAACTTTAATGGACAACAATTCATATTTCTATGAAATATGAAAGAAAATAAAAAATAATTAATTATTATCTTAATAAAAAATAAACATATATTAAAGTTGAAATGATATGAACTAAAGTTGTGTACTATAAGAAAATGAAACTGATGTAAAGTTCATAGAAAAAATTATTTTGAGTTACTGAGTAATCAAACTATATCAAAGAAAAAAATTAGAAAAATTGAGACAAATTATACCAAGAAGTTGCTTTCAATGATATTAGGAAGGTCGAGTGTGTCATCCTTAATTACCAAATAAGGTATGAATACAAATGTTTCATAAATCTTGCTAAAATGAGAGAAAAGAAAGTATTAAAAAAATATATCAAAATGACTATTATATTTAAAAAAGCTAACCTCATATGAGTCTACTGACATTTATTTCATTTTGATCAGGACCCTTTCAAAATTGCCACAAATTATGACAGCCAAAAGTTTGCAAGTAATAAAAAATTATTATTTTTATATTAATTAAACAAATATTGAAATTGAGAAGATATAAATGAATACAATTTAAATGTCACACAATATGAGAATTTTTGTTACAATATAATATACAAAATTAATGCAAAAACTTTCCAACATAAGAAAAATTGTCTAACATAGCTGAATTAAAAGATAATATGAAATTCAAGAATAAAATCCTTGATCATTAAATCAAGTAAAAGACAAAAAGCCATGAAAATAATACCAAGGTAATAGAAAATAAAAATTTGAGAAATATATATATGATTATTTAATTTGGTAAACCTCATAGAAATAAGCCCAATGATGTTTGTGTTGCGTCGATTAGACTATATTTGAAATATTATGAATTAATAAAAATTAAAAAACATTAAAAATATAAATTATTATTTTTATATTAAAAAATATTTATTAAAGTTAAATTGAGACAAATTAAAGCCAAGTAACAAAATATGGCAAAAGCATTGTAAAGTTAATACAAGAGAAGATTTCTAGTTACGTAATAATATAACGAAATTAAAAAAATAAAAAAAAAATAAAAAAATGAGGTAAGTTCATTGCAAAAGTTATGCTACATTATACTAAATAGGCCATGTGTAATTTCTTTTATTATTAAATCAAGCATAAATTAAAATATCGTGTAAGGCTTGCAAAATTCATACAAAATTAAATTTTTAAAAATATAAATAAAAATATTTCATTTCAAAGAGCAAACATGGAGAAATCTAGTGACATTGTTTCATCTCGATCAGATAATGTTTTGAATTAGTGCAAATTTTTAAAGTAATCAAGAATAAATATTATTAAATTATTATTTTATGTTTAAGTAAATATATATTTAAAAGAAAAAATTGATAAATTTCATTATTATAATATAATAAAGTCTAAGTGATGTAAAGTTTGGATGAAAGGAGAATTAGAAACTTACATTAATAGATACTAAAGAGATTATGTCTAACATTTTTTATCCCCTAATGAAGTACTAATTAAAATGTATCACAAAACATGCAAAAGCAATCGACCATAAAAGATTAAAAGTTTTCAAATTCATTGTTCAATTTTAAAGATCATTGAAACCTATGCAATGAATTTTATTTTATCTTGATAAGATATTTTTTTGAATTATAGCATCTTACCAAAGTCTAGTCATGTAAATTATAATAGAAAAATTTGAATGAGAAACATTTCAAGAAATATGATAAATTGTATAAGAAAGCTACATTCTAATTGCACTTAGGAGATAATATGTAACATGGTCATAAAAAAAGTCACAAATTGAACTTAAAAAATCCAAAATATATTAAAAAGAATATTTTGTTTGATAAACCTCAACTGATCATGTAAAATGACCTCTATTTCATCAAGGTTAGACCACCTTTGGAATTACTATAAATTATCAACATAAATAAGCTTAAATAATAATAATTTATTTTGCTAATATTAAGTATATAATCAAACTTAAATGAGATAAATTGAAAGAAAGTAATATAAAAAAATGAAAGTGATATTACTATTACATGATAGGACAATTAGGGTTTCATTGTACAACAAAGAAATCAAAGTAAAAATATGAAGAAATAAGAGAAACTACACAACAAAGTTACTTTCAAATATATGAAGAACATGAATGGTAATATATTCCATTGCTTAAAAAGTTACGAATCAAATGGTCACCAAAAGTACTCAATAACTTTGGAAAAAATATTAAAAAATATAGAAAAAAATTTAAATGGTGTGTTGTCATCAAGATGGTCTAACAATATTTATTTCATCTTAGTCATACCTCTTTTGAAATTATAATGATTTGGTGCATAAAAAATATCATTATTCTAATATAAATTTAATATATAATAATGTTTAAGTGAGATAAATTTAAGCAATATAATGAACCAAACCAAAGTGATATAAAGGTGACATTGTATAAAATTAGATTATTACGGAATATTCCCAAATAAAAGAAAAAAATTAAGGAAATGAGATAAATTACATAAGAAAATTGCATGCTAATCAACAAAAGAGATCTAGTGTAACATCTTTGATCATCAATTTGGGATTCAATGGAAAATAATTTTAAATCATGCCAAAAGAAATGAAAGAAATATTAAAAATTTTAGAAATAAATATTTAATTAGATAGAGGTCATCAACAAGAGTTAGATGATTTTTGTTAATGACATAATCAAATCACATTTAGAATTACTATTAATTAACAAACTGAAAAAGTAAAAAAATATTTTTAATCTTAAATAATTATATATTGAAGGATACAAGAGATAAATTAAAAGAATGTAATCCAAGAAAATTTAAGTGATGTAAAGGTCATTTGAAAGGAGATTCAAATTTATGCACCAACATAACCAAATCAAAATGATAATTCAGAGGACTTGAGATAAATTGTATAAGAAATTTCATTTCAAGGTACTATGGAGGTCGAGTGTAAAATAATTGATCATTACAATTGTTGGGTCTTTGTGATTGTTGAGTCAAGCTTTAAATGTTTAGTGTCTTATCATAATGAGCTTGTTTAGAATGAAAGAGGTTTAAATGTAAAGAGCAAACCTTGTACTTTTGAAGATGGTGAACTTGTAGTCTTCAAAGAACAATAAAGTGTTCCAAAAACTTCAAAGATTGAAAGCATGCATATAAAATTTCAAACGATTTTCTTTTTATTATGAAATTCAATTTTATATTGTTGATTAAAATGACAACTCCATTCATCTCAAGGATCTATTTTAAATATGTTCATGATTTAGAAAATTTATAGGTTTCCATTTTTTTCCTTTTTTTTCGGACGAAATCCTACTTAAACCATTGGTTTAAGAAACATATGATTATATTTTTTTAATAATTCTTTTCTTCATTAAATCCTACTCATGTTTATTTGCCAAATTCTATAATAAGTTGACTTTCAAACAATAATTAATAAAAAAATTTAGTTGTTATTGATTTCATAATTAAAAAAAATTTAGAAAACATCTTAAGCTATGCACAATTGCAAAGCTCTTGAGCTGAGCAATCCTAAAAGGGCATTTCTGAGCTTGGGGGTTAGAGATTGGAACCTTTTTAAGGCAAGGCCCAATAATCATATGAGTGAAGTAGGCGATGAGAACTTAGGCACATAAGTTGGAAGCCAACCATAATTAGGCTTGAACATAACACTCATGTGAACACTTATAAAGTGTAAAACTTTTGCATATACTAAAATGTGGTACTAATCCTTCGTGTCCAACTGCTTCCAAAACAATGTGTATTGTCCGATTATTCATTTCTACAATCTAATTGAGGTGATCATGTCCAACATTCCACTGCAAAGCTTGTGGGATTCGTCACCATCTGACCTTCAAATGGATTGTAAAAGTTTCTTCCTTTATGAAGTGATTACTACATGCTCAAAATATGAGCTTGTCACCTTCTCCGACTTCATGTTTTGGCAACCTTTATCTAATATTTTTTCTTGAATCATACAGCTCTAATTTATCCATTTTGAATTCTAAGGATGCAATTTTATATATATATATATATATATATATATATATATATATATATATATATATATATATATATATATATGAATGCTTAATTAAGATTAATTGAAATAGCTTAACATAACCAAATAAAAGAAAAAATTTGATTAATGAGAGAAATTGTTCAAAAAAGTTACATTTCAAGATATTAGGAAGATTAGACTGTAACGTTGTCGGCTTGAAATGATGTACCTTTCAAAATGTGTCATAAAAATGTTGTGGTAGAATAAAATTTAACTTTATAAAGTATGTCAGGAAGATTGCATCAAATTTTGTTTCTTAATGATTAGTCAACTTTAGAGATATTGCAAGTTACAAAATAAAAAAACAAAAGTTATGATAAATCTTTTTTGTAAAATACAAAATTGAAGCAATGTTAAGCTCACATTAGAGGACAATTTTAATTTCATAATGGCCTAATAAAAATGGAAACTTTGTTGAAATTAGGTAATTTATAAGAGAAGATTACATTTCAAGGTATTGAGATCGAATGTAATATTCCCGTACAATTTATCTCATTTCTTCAGATTTTTCACTTTCATTAGGTTATTTTACTATGAAACTCTAATTCTTCTATCATGTGCTCTTTACATTGGTTTAATTTAGATATATTACACCAAAATAATTTATCTCATTTCAACTTTACTATATTTTTATTAAAATTAAAAAAACTAGCAATTTATTATTATTTATGCTTATTTATTTTGTTAGTTCATAATAATTCCAAAAGAGATGTGCTAAAGGGAAAAAATGGCATTGGAATCAGCTGATTGAGATCTATTTTATTTAATATTTATTTTTAAAATTTCTAAATTTTTTAATTGTTTATTTTATTAAGTTTTAGCATGCTTTATGAGAAATTTTTGTTCGTTCCTGATTTGATGATTGAGAATGGTATGTTGAATGTCCATATTATGTTGGAATGCAACTTCCTGTACAACTTATCACTTATCTTGATATGTTTCATTTTCATTTGGTTATATTATTGTATTATCCTTAATCTGTTATGTGAACTTTACAATACTTTAATTATTTTATATTACATTGCATCAATTTAAGTCATTTTAACTTAAATATATATATATATATATATATATATATATATATATATATATATATATATATATATATATATATATATATATATATATATATATATATATATATATATATTAACTTAATAGTAAAATTTTATTTTGTTATGATTTTACTTTTTTCTTTGGTAATTAATCATAAATCAAAAGAAAGTTTGATGCACACAAAGCCAATATTGTTGGAGTTGTCTTGAAGAGCCCTATAAAATTAGGTATTCATTTTATATTTTTTAATATTGTTTTTTGTATAGTTTATGCACAAAACTTTTTGATTATACTTAATTTGATGGTCAATGATGATACACTTTATGTCCTTGTTATTTTAAAATGTCACTTTAGAGTACAATTCTTTTATCATTTTCTTCAAATTTTTTGCTTTGATTAAGAAAAATTGCTAAATTGAACTTAATCTCCTACCACATGATCCTTACATCATTTGGTTATATTACATTGCTTTAGTTTATACAATTTCAATTTTAAAATGTATTCACTTAATATTAAATTAGTAACTAATTATTATTATTTTCATTTACATTTGTAATTCTTTGAATATATGAACATCCAATCAAGATTAAATCAACATCTTTTTCTTTTTAATGAGGTATTTCTCATTAATGAGTCATTTTGTATTTTTTAGTGTTTCATTTTTAAGGATTTTGTCATATGTTTGAGAAATTTTGATTTGGACCTAGTTTGATAGCCAAGAATGTTGTGCTCAGCATCCATAGAACCTTGGAAGGCCAATTTTTCATAAAATTCATCTCATTTCTTAAATTTTTTACTTTTATTTTGCTAAAAAAATTATTATGTTACTTTGAATTTTATCTCTTCTAACCTTTACATATTTTAATTTTTCTAATATAGCTTTAATATATATTTACTTAATATTGCAAAATAAAATTTTTATTATTTATTGTTATTTACTCTAGTAAATATTTTAATTCCAATTGAGGTTTGTTTAGATTAAAACTAAATAAAAATTAAGAATTGTTTCCAAGTGAATTATAACAAAATAACAATTAATTTTTTATATTCAAAAAGTTTTTTCTTATGCTTTGGGGCACCTTAAGATTTGTTCCTAATTTGACAATTAAGGATGTTACAGTCATTCTACTTATTATCATCAAAAGCAATTTTATCATTGAATTTATAGTTCTTCTTCAAACTTTTTTTTACTTTAACTTCACAGTATTATTATGTAACTTTAGTTCTCTTCCAATGTGACCACTATCTGGCTTTGATTTGATTAATTACATCATTATAATTTGTTTTATTTCAACCTTAATATACATTTCCTTAAAAATATTTAAAAAATATGTTATTATTTAATCTTATTTACTTTTGTGATTCAAAGTAATTCGAAACATCATCAAATCAAGAATATTAACATCATTCGAAACATCTCCATGAGCTTTATGTAATTAAATTTTCAATTTTTTTATATTTTTAGCATATGTTTCAAGGTTTTTTGAATGCCTTACAGGGCATTTTGATTCATGCTTGAATTAAGGATGTTACACCCATTCTCTATGGTATCATAGAATGAAACTTTCATGTATAATTAATCTTATTTTTTGAGATTTTTTCTTTGATTTTTTATATTAATATGTAACTCTAATCCTCCTCTCATATGACCCATATGTATCCAACATTAACATACATCAACTAAAATTAGAGTAATAATTTACTAATTTTAATGTTTTTTAATTTTGTAATTCATAGCAATTACAAACAAGGTTCAATTGAGACAAACTAATATCATTGGACTTGTCTTCTTGAGCTTTCACTAAAAAATATTTCTTTTTATTTTTTAAAAAACTTTATTTTTAAAGATATTGGTAGGCTTCATAAGGCATTTAGATTAGTGCCTAACTTGTTGTTTTAGAAAGCCACGCTTCATATCATTTGTATTTTGTAACATAAACTTCTCATAAATTTACCTCATTTTTTCAAATATTACATTTTTATTTGGTTATATTACCAGAAATCCTAAATTTCCTCGCAAATCATTGCTTCACTTTGATTTAGTTATGTTACAATTTTTTAATTTCTCTCATCTCAGATTTAATATAAAAATAATAGTTCACTATTATTTATTCCTATTTAATTTTATAATTTGTTTTAATTCCAATCAAGTCTAATCATTATAAATTAACATTGGAGTCATCTTGGTGAGCTGTATAAATAAACATTCATCTTTATATTTAAATAAACTAAGGGCTTTGGAATTTCTTAAAAGATTGTTCAATGCATACTTGATGTGATGATTTAGGCTATTATAAGTGATCAACTTAATCTTTTGTAATGAAATGTTTTTGAGTAATTTATATTATTTTATTAATTTTTTCTTTCATTTGATTTTATTATTGTGTACCACTTAATCTTCTCTTGTATTACTTTTACTTGTCTTTGATTTTGACATATTACATTTCTTTAATTTGTCACATTTTAAATTTAATATATATTAACTTAATATTAATACAAAACTTTATCATTGTTTATGACTATTTAATTTTGTAACTCTTGGTAATTCTATGCGAGGTTCAATCAAGTTCAAACAAATGTTATTAGATTATTCTAAATGAATTCTATCTAATTAAATATTTAAATCAATATTCTTAAATTTACATTTTATTATTCTGGCTTACATTATGAGATATTTTTATTCATGCCTAATTTTACAATTAATGATGACACACATAAACTCCTTATCATATAACAAAAATTTATCATATAATTTATGTTATTTTTTATTTTTTTATATGATAAAATAATTATGTTGCTCCAAATAAACTCTTATGTGATCGTTAAATTTTTTTATTAAGTTATATTACATTACTTAAGTTTTTCTTATTTCAATTTAATGTATTATTACTTAATATTAAAATATTATCTTATTATTAATTATGTTTATTTTTATTTTGAGATTTCCAATAATTCAAAACGATGATTGACGAAGACGAAACAAAATGTCATAGTAGTCATCATGACGAGCTATTGGAAATTAAATATTTATTTTATATCTTTAAATATTTTATTTTTTATGGTTCTTCCTTACATTAAGAGATATTTTTATTCTTAATTTTATTTTGATGGTGTTACACTCTATAACCTCAGTAACTTGGATGTAGTTTTCTCATATATTTTATATCATTTTTTTATATTTCTTAAATTTGGTTATATTATAATTTAATTCTTAATGTCTACTTATATGACCTTTACGTCACTTTTATTTGGTTTCATTACATTGCATCAACTTTTCACAATTCTACTTAAATATAGTTTACTTAATACTAAAATAGTTTTTTTAATTTTACTTATTGATATTTAATTTGGTAATTCATAGTATTCCAAAAATAGGTTCAATAAAAACAAAAAAATTGTCTTTGGCTTTTTCTCGATATGCTCTACTCATTTTAGCAATCTTTTTTTTATGCCTTTTAAGTATTTTATTTTCTATGATCTTTGAAATTTTCATAAGAATTTTTTTCATACCTTATTTAATGATGGATGATATTACACTTGATTAACTTAGTTCCTTGGAAAGCAACATTCCTATATAATATATTATAGTGTAAAGATTTATTCTATTTTAGCTTTATTACATTTTTACTTGATATTAAAATGATAACCTATTGTAATTGTAAAAAATATTAGAAGGAGATTAAAAAATGTCATTGGATTCTTCTAGACGACATCTATCAAAAACAATTTTTTACAGTTTTTTACATTTTCACAAATAATCTCCTCACTATCATCAAAAGTAATCTTCTAATAAATGTTTTTTTCATTTATATTAAAATTCTATTCTTTGATTTGGTTTTTTCAAATATTAATCTATATGTCCTCTCATGTAGCTTTTACATCATTTTCATTTTACTTTATTATATTTCTTTAATTTACCTCATTCAAGAATGAAAATATGTTAGCCTAATTTTTTAAAAAAATTAAATTAATTGTAATATATAATTATTCCAAAAAATTGTCAATCAAAATGAAGCAAACATTATCAGATTTATCTAGATCAACAAAATATGTTAAATTATATATATTTTTAATTTTCTTAATAATTTTTAGTATTTTGGCTGATATTTCCACTGCTACAAGTTTTCATGATAATATTTCATACTAGTTCTCTTTTGTATCTTGGAATGTATCTTTGCAATAAATTAATATAATTGCTTTGATTTTTTTGTTTTACGATAAAACTCTAAATCTCTCTCATGTGACCTTTAGGTCACTTTGATTTGGTTGTATATTTCTCTTAAAATTAAAATATTTATTTGTTATTATTTATGACTAATTGTTTTAGTAATTCATAATTTATCTAAATGAGGTCCAATGAAAAAAAAAATAGCTTGGAGTTGCCTTTACAAGAACTATCTAATTAAAAACTCATTTTTATAACTTTTTCAAATATTTTTAATAGAGATTTCGCACCCTTTATGGGTCCTTATTTGATGACCTTGTATTTTACACTTGATTTCTTATCCTCAAAAATCATTTTGCAATAATTTGTTTATAGTACAAAAAAATTCTAATTTTGCTCATCTTATGTCATGTTAACATCACTTTGATTTTTTTATATTATATCATTTTAATTTGTCTCATTTCAACTTTATTATTTATTTAATTAGTATTAAAATAATTTTTTGGTATTTACTTTTTCATTTGGTAATTTATTGTAATTATAAACATGACCAAATAGAGAAAAAACAACATCATTAGAATAACATCGATGAGCTTTATCCAACGGGATATTCATTTTCTTAAATATTTAGTATTTTATGTTTAATTTACTCTGTATATTCTAATGCAGCTTTACCATATAATTTACATCATTTCTTCCACTTTTTCTCATTCATTTCGTTATAATACTTTTAACTTTAAATCTTCACTCATGTGAACTTTATGTCTTCAATATAGTTACATTACATGACATTAATTTTTGTCATTTATTCTTTAACAAGCATTTTCTTAAAATTAAAAGAATAACTAGTTATTATTTACATTACTGTTGTTGGACTCATCTCAATGAGCTTTATGTAATTCAAAAACTAGTTTTTTTAATATATAATTTTTTTAAGTTTTTGAAAGCTTTACATGGTACTTTAATTCGTTCCTAATTTAATGATTGGGGATAAGCTTTACCTCAGTAATATCTTAGAATGCATGTCCTTATAAAATTTATTTTATTTCTTCAAATATTTTTCTTTGATTTGTTTATAATATTTTTTAGCCCAAAATCTTCTCTCATGTTACATTTGTATATGTTTGTTTTTGTTATGCAACTTTGTTTCGATTTATTTACTTTTAGCTTTAACATTTATTTTCTTAAGATTAAAAGTAATACTTATTATTATTGATGATTTATGTTTTGCAATTAGTAACAAAGGTATAGGTGGTTTTATTTAAATGAAATATATGTCATTGACTCATCTCAACAAGACCTATGCAATTCAATATTTAATTTTTTTAAAATTTAAATATTCTGTCTAGTTTAACAACTTTTACATGATATGTTTTTGTAAATAATTTTGGCAATGGAGGATATTGTACTAAATCTTCTTAGTAACATTTAACGTAATTTTCTTATGCAATTTTTCTCACTTCTTGAAATATTCTTCTTTAAATTGTTTACATTTTATTAAACTCTAATTTTCCTTTCATGTGACCATTAAATTACTTTTATTTAGTTATATTACATTTTTTTAGTTTATTTCATTAATGTTTTGTTATATATTACCTTAATATTAAAATGATAATTTATTATTTATTTTTTAATTCTATAAATTTTAGTTTTTCTAATTAAGGTCCATTTAAGAAGAAAAAAATTTCCTTAAACACATGTTAGTAAGCTCTATCATGTAAAAAATTCATTTTTAAAATTTTAGATGTTTGTTTTCAAGATATTTTGTACACTTTACAAGTAATTTTGATTCATACCTAACATTTATGATCGAGCATGTTCTATGTGAATTTCTCAATATCATAAACTAGAACTTCCACGTAAATGTTTTTTCATTTCTTTAAATGTGTTGTCTGGTTTGATAATATTACTATGTAACTCTAGATCTTCTCTCATGTAACCTTCATTGGTCTTTGAATTGGTTATTGAGATTTGCTTTAAATTATCTCATTTCAGCTTTATTATGTATTTACATATTATTAAAGTAAAACATTATTCTTCTTTAGGTTATTTTTTTTTGCATGATTCATTGTAATTCAAAACAAAGTCTAATGGACATGGAATAATCATTGTTGGACTAGTCTCAATATGTTTTATCAAATTTTGTATTTATTTCAATATATTACTTATGTTGTTTTTGTTATTTTTTCACATGTTATAAGAGATTTCAATTATTATGTGGTACGACAGTTAGGGATGTTACACTTGATCTCCTTAGTGTTCAACACCTTACATTCCCTTTAAAATTATGCTTATTTCTTCAAAATATTTCATAATGACTATTTTCTATTACTACATAACTGATACCCTTTTGTATTGTGGCTTATACATCACCATGATTTTGTTGTATCATAATGCTTCAACTAATCACTTTCCATCTTCAATGTATACTAATCTAAAATTAAAATAATAATTTATTATTTTGTGAGTTCGGGATTTGTGTAATTAATAGTCATTAAAAAAGTTGTCTATTGGAGAGGAAAAATATTGTTCGACTTATCTCAATGAGCTTAATCCACATAAAAATTAATTTTTATATAATTAAAAAAATTTAGTTTCATTTTTTTTGTTACACATTATAGATTTTTTGGTTCAAATATGTTTTGAAGATTAAGTATATTGAACTCTAACTCTTTAGTGTTGCAGAAAGTAGCTTTCTTCTAAGATTTGGGTCACTCCTTCAGATTCTTCATCGTGACTTGGTTATATTTCCATGAAACTATAAACCTCCTCTAATCTTACCTTTATACTGCTTTTGTTCTCTTATATTACATTGCTTCATTTTGCATCATTTTAGGTTTAATATATGCTTACTTAATATTAAATAATAAATTTCTATTATTTTTGCAAATTATTTTAATTTGTGTAAATTAGTAAATAAGTCTGATCTAGATGAAACAAACATCATTTGACTCCTCTAAATGAGGTCAATCCAATTCAATATTAATTTTTTAAAATATTTTATTTTCTAAGATTTTAGTATTCTTTACAAAGAAGTTTTTTAATCATGGATGTTCCTCTCGATGTCCTTAGTATCTTAGAAAGTTATTTTCTCTTGCAATTTATATCATTTTTTGAAAAGTATCTTTTTATTTGTCTTTATAGTCATGCAATTTTAATTTTATTTTTGTGTAACATTTTGAACCATTTGATTTACTTGTAATATACTTATATAATTTATATAGTTTCAACTTTGATATATACCTAATTACATTTAAAATAAAAATATATTCTTCTTTATTGTTATTTATTTTTATAATTTAGAGTAATTCCAAAAAAATCTAATAGAGATGAATAAGTCATTTCAATCTAATTGAATATTTATTTTAATATTTTAAGTACTTTATTTTTTAAAGTATTCCCTCACTTTGCTAGACATTTTCCTTAATACAGAAATTGACCTTTGAGGATATTATTCTTAATCTACTTGTAATCTTAGCATGTAACTTTTTTGTATAATTTATGACATTTAATCAAATTTTTTAAGTGATTTTTTTGTAATTCTATTGTAAACTAGCCTCTCTTGTGACTTTGAATTTACTTTGATTTTTTTATTACATATCTTTAATTTATTTAAAATCAACTTTAATTTGTGTTAACTTAGTATTAACTAATAATTTGTTATTATTTATTCTTATTTACATTAATTAATCATACTAATTCTAGACAAGGTCTAATTATGATACAACCAACATCATTATACTCACACCTCAAAAAGTCCATCCAATCTAATATTTATTTTTATATTTTGCAAACATTTACTTTCAATGGCTTTTTTTGTTTCATATAAGGTTAGCTAGGTTATTTTACAATATAACTTTATGTCTCTTAATTTGTGACATTTACATTTCTTTGATTTGTTATATTATATGCATCAACTAATCTCATTTTATCTCTAATAACTACTTAATTAAATTTAAAAAAATATATTTTGTACCCTTATTTAATTTTTTAGTTGGCTGTAAATCAAAATGAGGTTTGATCGAGGTGAAATGAATTTAATTGAAGTAAAGTTGATGAGTTCCATGAAATTAAATATTCATTTCCTATGATTTTATATATTTTTTGGTATATTAGCATAGTTACGGACATGTTTCAATTCAAACTTAATGATTGAAGCTGTTATGCTCAATCATCTTAGTATCTTGGAAAGTTATTATCCCATAAATTTATCAAATTTGTTTAAATTTTTCACTTTAATCTAGTTTTATTTCATCAAACTATCATATCTTAGTTCTAATATCTTTGTTCTCTTTATTGAAATAATACATTTACATTAGTTAAGTTTATTTAATTATGAAATTTGTAATTATTTTAAACTTGTCATAATCAAGATGAAATAAATATTGTTGCTTTCATCTCAATTAGATCAACAAAGAAAATACATATTTCCATATGTTTTGATTTTTTTATTTCATATAATATGTACACATTCTAAAAATGTTTTAGTTGGAACCTAATTTGGCAACCATAAATGTTACACTTGATCTACTTAGTGTCATATAATGATGGTTTCTTTATTTAATTTACCTTTTTTCATAAACACTTTAGCACCTTTATGGTTATTTATGGACATTGAATTTGAGATTGTCACTACTTTAATGTTATTTATGGATATTGAATTTGATAATTTGTAGTAATTCCAAATTAATGTTTATTCAAAAAACAAACATCATTTCACTCATCTCTATAAAATTTATCAAATTGAATTTCATTTTTTTTACTTTTACGTGTTTTACTATCCATTATTTTTTCATGTTGTACTAGGCATTTCAATTTATATATTTCACCATCAAGGACGTTACACTTTATCTCCTTAGTATCTTTAAATGCAAATTTATCATGCCATTTTTTCTCATTTCTCCAAATGTTATGCTTTTATTTGGTTATATGTTTTGGGAAACTTTATTCTACTCTCACGTGATCTTTATAACCGAATCATTTGATTATATTACATTACTTTAATCTAACTTATTTTAATGTTTAAAATGCATTTTTCGAAATGAAGTATGTAATTAGTTATTTTTTAATATTAACAACTTAAACATTCATGGTAATTACAAATAAGTTTTAAACAAGATAAAACAAATAATATTGGACTAGTCTTGATAACTTCTACAGATAAATTTTTGACGTCTATATTTTGAAATATTTTTTCTTACTTTTGACATGATTTACAAGACATTTCAATTCTTATTTAATTTAATGATCAGGAATGTTACACTCATTCTTCTTAGTATCTTGGAATGCGACCTTTATAAATAATTTACATTTCTAAAATTTTTGCACTTTAATTTATTATATTACTTTGTAACTTTAAATCTCCTCTAATTTCTTTACAACTTTTTGTCGTAGTTATATTGCATTAATTTAATTTAACTCTTTCTAGATTAAATTTTTTTTACTTAAATTTTAAATTTTTTTATAATTTATAGTTATTTACTTTAGTATTTCATAATAAATAATCAGGTGGTTTGATTGAGATTAAATATTAGCCTAATAATGATTAGCCCTATCTCTATAACTATTCACTTTTATTTTTAAATATTTTACTTTTAATGTATTTTGGTATTATGAAATATTTTTATTTATTACTAATTTGACTTTCAAAATAATAACTTTTTGTTGTTTACATTTATTTAATTTATTAAATTGTACTATTTCAAAATAATACTTAATGTATATTAAAGAAGTGCCTTATGGCTCTTCACAATGAATTTTATCCAAATAAATATTCATTTCTATATTTTTAAATATTTTATTTATAGAGTCTTGATAAGCTATATGAGATGCTTTAATTTTTATTTGATTTGATAATCAAGGATATTACACTTGATCTTCTTATTATTTTAGACTATAAATTTATCACATTTCTTTAAACTTTTTGTATTTCTTTGTGTATATTATTATTAAACTCTAAATATTATGTTACATTTAAATCATTTCAATTTTAACATTACATTGCTTTAGTTTATCTTTTTAGAACTTAAAAATAAAGTTTCTTAATATTAAAGTGAAAAATTATTTTTATATATGATTATGTACTTCTAAAATTTATATTGATTCAAAAGGAGGTATGACCTAGAAAAAAACTTATCATTAGAAAGTTCTTAATAAGCACTATCTAATTTCGAATTTATTTACATGGTGTTAAATAAATTTTCTAGAGTTTTGCCATGCTTTGTGAGAGATTTGAATTTGTGACTTATTTGATATTTTATGGTGAAATGCTCAATCTCTTTGGTATCTTCTAATACAAAAATCCTATACTGTTCATTCCATCTCTTAAAATTTGTGCTTATGATTGTTTTTTATTGTGATGTAATAATAATTAACTTCTCATATGACCCTTAAGTATTTTTTATCTTTCATTCCTTCAATTTATCTAATTCTAACTTTAAAATATATTTTATTAGTTTTAAATTGTTTTTATTGTTTAAACCTATTTAAATTAATAAATCATAGTTGTAACCAATGAAGTGCAATTGAGATGAAACAAACATTGTAGGACTCATGCTAATAAGCTCTATCAAATTAAATATACATTTTCATATTTTGAAATACTTTAATATTAAAGGTTTTCGACTTGTTCGATCAGCATTTTGATTCATTTATTTTTTCAATTGTGGATATTATATAAAATTTCCTTGCTGTGTTTTGATTCCAACTTATTTTATTTACTAAAATTATTCAAATTGTGTTTCATGTATTTATCTCTTTTTAGTATAGAACTTTAATTATTCTGTCAACAAACCTTAACATTCTGTTTATTTGGTTATATTATAATTTTTAAGTTTATCTCTTTTTAGTTTTATTTTATATTTCCTTTGTAAAAAATTATTTTATATTATTTATGGTTATTTATTTGGTCATTCATAAAAATTATAGACAATGTTCGATCGTCATTAAGAAAAGTTTATTGTAGTTTCCTTAACCTAATCTACACAATTTAATATTTATTTTGATTTTCTTAAATATATATATATATTTAATTTTTATATTACTTTATAACACAATTTGATTTGTGACTAATTTCAAGATTTGAGTGTACTATGTTGAATCTACTAAGTATCTTAGATTGCTACTTCCTCATACAATTTATGTTATTTTTCCAAATGATATTTTTTCATGTCAATCAAGGCTTGTTCAAAATTTGAAGGAGTTATCAAATTAAAAATAAATAAATAATAATAAACTATTTATTTTGTATAAAGTAAATAAACATTAAAATTGAAGTAAGAAAAAGGAACGTTATTTTATATAACCAAATCAAAGTGGAATAAAATTTAGAACGGAGGTGATTTAATTGTACATAATATTATAGCCAAATGAAATATAAAGATATGAAGAAATAAGATAGATTTCATGGAAAATAAGCATTCAAAGATATTAAAGGGATCAAGTGCAGCATCACTATTCGTCATATTTAGTGAGAATTAAATATCCTACAAATCATGCCAAAGCCATCAAAAATAAAATAAATCAAATATTTCACATTCAATATGTAACATAGTAGAGTTGGTTAAGATGAGTGCAATGACGTTCGTTTCATCTTAATTTAAAGTAGTCTAGAGATATAAAAATTTAGCAAAGTTAATGGGCATAAATAACAATTCATTTTCATTTCAATGCTTTGTAAACATATATATTTTCACTCAAATGACATAAATTTTAATAATATAATATAACTAAAAAAACCAACAAAATTGCCAAATCAGAGGAGTTTTAGAGTTCCATGATAGTACACAAAAGTTAAAGAAAAAAGTTTGAGGATATGAGATATATAATGAGAGAAAGTTCGCCAAGGAGATCTAGTTCAAATTCCTTAATTATCAAATATGGCATGAACTATAATGTCACATAAAAATAAAATAAAAATTTAATTAAATAGATGTTATTTAAACATGTCCAATGATGTTTATTTTTTGTAGATCTGCTCTAATTTAGAATTTCTATGGATAACTAATATTAAATATGCATGATAATGATAGATAATTATTTTAACATTAATTAAATATATATTAAAAATTGAAATAGAGAAATTGTGATATGAAATAAGGAGATACTATGTAACTTCCCTGATTATAAAAATAGACATAAATTAAAATGTATCATAAGTACGCTGACTTACTAGAAATTAAAATACGAAAAAATTTGAAAATAAAAAATTTAAATGATAATAATCGTCGAGATGACTCCAATGATTCTTGTTTCAACTTGATCAAGCCTCATTGGTAATTATTGCTTTTAATAAATAAAATTTTTATAATTAAAAACAAGTTATTTTCTTAATATTATGTAAATATTTTTTAAAGTTAAAATAAGATAAGGAAATGTAAATGCGATTTGAGATGAGATTAAGAGTTATATATTTGTTTAACCAAATCAAAGCAAATCATTTTCAAATATATGACTATGAGTGTGAGAAAGTTGCATTGCAAGACATAGAGATTAAATGTAGCATCCTCAATCATCAAATCAAGCAGAGATTGAAATGTCTTATAAAAGATGTCAAATCACTACAAAATGAAAAATTTAAAAATAAAGAAACAAATAATTTGATGGATATAGCTAATTGAGGTGAATTGAACTATTTGTTTTCATCTCGACTTGGCTTGCTTGGAATTACTATGATTTACGAGAAGTAAATAAGCATTTATAACAATAAATTATTATTCTAACACTCCAGAAAATTATATCAAAACTAAAATGAATTAAATTGTAGTATTGCAATATAAGAAAACAAATGTGATGTTGGTCATAGAAGAGGAAAATTGGAGTTACATAGTAACTTAACGAAATATAAAAATAATTTTAAGAAATGAGAAATTACAAGAAAAAATTGAATTCTATGATACATAGAAGGGCATGTGTAGCATCATCATTCATCAAGTCCAGTATAATATGAGATTTCTAACAAGGTGCTCCAAAATCCTAAAAATAAAAATTTTAAAATATTAAAATTAATATTTAATTTAATAGCATATGGCAAGTCAAGTACAGTGAGGTTTGCTTTTTCATGGTCTTACTTCATTCGGAAACTCTTCTAAATACCAAAGAAAATATGTACAAATTTTAACGAATTATTAGTTTATCGTCAAAAGCTTATTTGCTAAATATAAAATGTGTTAAATTAAATCATTGTACTATGAACAAATGAAGGAATTGGAAATGTCTCAAGGGTGGTGCTTTTAAGGTACTACTAAACCATGATCAAGTGAAAAATTATTAGAAATAAATTAAATTTTACTTGAAATTTGCATTTTATGATACAAAGAAGATCAATTGACACATCCTAGATTACGAAATAAGGCATGAACTAAAATGTCTCAAAAGAAAAGCCAAAACATATAAATTAAAATATTTAAAATATTGAAATCATTACTTAGTTGGATAAAGGTCATCGAGATGAGTTTAATGATCTTTTCCCTTTGATTAGACCAATTTTGTAATTAAAGTGAATTAATACAATAAAAATAAAAAATAAAATTAAATTAATATTTTTAATATTAAAAAAGATATATTAATTTTAAAAATAATATAAAGTGAAGAAATATAATAGAATCAATTAAAAATGATGTAAAGACAACATGAGAGTTGATTTAGAATAATTGATTAATATAACAAAGCTAATGCAAAAAATCACAAGAAATAAGGAAAATTATATAGCAAAGTTGTATTCCAAATTATGAAATACAAAGAGAGTAACATCTTTGAACACCAAATCTTGTTAAGTTCAAAATATATTAAAAATCTTGCAAAAGCCCTGAAAAATAAAATATGTTAAAGTTTTACATAGAGTATTTAACTGGATAGAAAGCTCTATTTATTTTGGGAGATGCCTTGACATTACTCCAATGATTTTTTTTATGAATTACTAAACTAGAATTATTACTATTTGCAAACAAAAAATTAATAAATGATGAGTTAACATAATAATATTTTTAATATATAATAACTTTTATTAAAATAATTTGAGGTAATATATTATGACAAAATGAAAGCAATCTAACAATTGTTACATGTCATGAGAGTTCTGGTTTCATAAGTTATAACCAAATAAAAGAAAAAATGAAATAAATGAGGAAAATTACATAAAATGTTCTACTCCAAGTTACGAAAGAGATTGATCGTAATATCCTTGATGGACAATTCATATATGAATGGAAATGACTTATAAAGAGCCCTGAAAATCCTTGACAAGGATATTTAAAATCAAGATATAAATATTTATTTAGATAGAGCATTCCAAGAGGAGTCTGACAATTCTTTTTCCCTTCAATTAAACCTCGTTTAGAAGTAGTTTCAATTATAAAAGAAAATATACAAAAATTTTAAGAAAACCTTGATGAATTGGGATATATTTTTTTTGGAAAGGTTCGCCCTAAGATACTAAAGAGATCTTGTGTAGCATCCCCAATCAAAAAAGAATTAAACCAAAATGTCTTATAAGTTTTGATAAAAGCACAACAAAAAAATATTTAATCTGCCAAAAAATTCAATTAATGGATGTCATCATTATGATTTCAATGATATTTCTTTCATCTTAATTGGACATCATTTCAAATTAATGCTAGTTATAAAATTAAAAAAATATAAATGATAATAAATTATTAATTTTATTATATGTAAATACAAATTACATCTAAACTGAGATAAGTTGAAGCAATGTAGTATAGTCAAAATAAAGGCAATGTAATTGTCATATGAGAGAGGATTTAGAGTTACTTAGTAATAAAGCAAAATCATAGAATTTTTTTTAAAAAGAAAATATATTTAAAAAATATGCTCAAATAGGTATGAGTTAATTTTCTTATAAAATTTGCTGAATTATTTAAAAAATGTTTAAAATATAGAAATCAATATTTATTTGGATTGAAACATCTAAATGGTGTGATAACATTTTTTCCATCTTTGTTAGACATCCTTTAGAATTATATTAAATTACAAAACAAAATAAGCAGAAGTAATGAGCAATTTTTATTTTATATTATTTAAAATTGAAATGAGATAGATTGAAAATAATTATAAAATTAAATTCCAAGACACTAAAAACATCAAATATAATTTCTTTGATAATAAAATAAGATATAAATCAAAATATCTTGTAAAGTGTGCCAAAGTTGGAGGCCATATACATTTTTAAAATATATAATGAATATTTAATAGGGAAAAGCTCATCGACATGAGTCTAATGACATTTGTATTGGCTTGATCGACACTTATTTGGATTTATTACAAATTACCAAATTGAAAAAGTGTAAATAATAATAAATATTACTTTTATATAAACTAAATATTTAGTAAAGCTAAATCAAGAAAAATTAAGGCATGTAGCTAGCCAAATGAAGCAAAATGTGAAGGCAAAAGATAGAAGATTTACAGTTACGTAGTAACTTAGCAAAATCAAAGAAACATTTTTATAAAATAATATAAATTATATGATAAAGTTGCATTTCAAGATTTTATGGAGGTTAGTGTCGCTTCCTCAATTGTACCTCACCTGAAACAAATTTCAATTTGTAACGAAAATAAGAAAAAAATAATAAATTATTTTTTAATATTAAGCAATTATAAATAAAAGCAGAAGCAAGCTTATGCAAAGGAATGTACTGTAGAAAAATAAAAACCATATTAAGTCCATTAAAGAAAAGATTTAGTGTTGCATTGTAATATAACCAAATTACAACAAAACATTTTAAGAAATGTCTCTTAAACCTTAAGAAAGTGATAAAAAAATATTTAAAATACTTAAATGGAATTTTAATATGGTAGATCTCATCGAGATTAGTAGAACAAACTTTGTTTCATCTCGATTGACCATCATTTGGAATTAATTTTAATTAACATAGCAAAGAAGTTTAAATAATAAAAATTAATTATTTTAATATTTTGTAAATATAAATAATAGCTAAAATGAAATAAATTAAAATAGTATAGTATAAAAAATTCAAATTCATAAAAATATAACACAAGAAGAGTTTTTCTTATATATAGTGATATAACAAATTTCAACACGGGAGTTTAAAGAAATGATATAATTATATGAGAAAATTATGTTCCAATATTTTAAGGAAACAAAGCGGGCCATTCGAAGTTTCTAAATAAGTTGTGAAATAAAATATCCTTTAAAAGTGATAAAGCAATTAGAAACAGTTTCAAAAATATAGAATTGAATATTTAGTAGGATAGAGCTAATTAAGAAGTGTTTAACAATGTTTGGAAAGTCTTGATAAGTCCTTGTTTTAGAGTACTACAAATTGCCATACTAATAAACATTAAAAATAATAAACTATTATAATTTTAATGTTCTAGAAAATATATTAACATCGACATAAGATAAATTTAAGAAATGTAATATAATTAAACTAAAGTGATGCATTGATCACATATGGGGAGATGAAGAGTTATATGGTAATATTAAAAAAATTAAATCAAGAAAGTTGAAGAAATAATATAAATTACTTAGGAAAGGGGCATTACAAGAAACTTTAGAGCTCAAGTGTAGAATCATTGAGTTATTTGGATGTGAATATTTCTCAAAATGAAATATGCTTGGAATTGCCATGATAACAAAATTCAATAAAAAAAATTATAACATGTTGTCATGTTAATGATATGTAAATTTATACTGGAGAAGAAATGAGATAAATTGATGCACCACAAAATAAACAAACTAAGGTGATGTGATGGTTAAATGAGAATAGAGTCAGAGTTTTGTATAAGTATAATTGAATAAAAAAAGAAATTTGATAAAAAATTTGAAAAATGTTCCTCTCCAATACATTAAGGAGATCAGGTGTAGCATCATTTAATATGATACCATTTAATAAAAAAAATATCTTCTAAAATGTATGAAAGACAAAGAAAATAAAGAACAAAAAAATTAAATTCAATAATTCACTTTATTGAGATCTTAAGGGCAAGGGTAACAATATTTGTCTTCATCGAATAAACCATTTCTAGATTTACTGTGAGTTATAAAAGAAAATAGCATAAATAATAAAAAATTGTTATTCTAAAATTAAGTAAACATATATTAATGTTGAAATTATAAAATTTGGAGAAATGTAATACAAAATAATCAAAGTGATTTAAATGTGACATCATAAGAGATTTAGACTTACATAATAATATAACTATGTAGAAATAAAATATTAGAAAAATTAAGAAATAATATACAAGAATTTTGCATATTGAGACACTAATGTGGTTGGCTTTAATATCTTTTATCATCAAAGTGATATAAAAGTCACATGAGAAAAGATTTACATATAAACATAATGAAATCAAAGGAAAACAATTGAAGAAATAATTTAAATTGTATGAAAAGTTGCATTCCAACGTACTATGGAGAGTGAGTGTGGCATCCTCGATAATCTAATTAGGTAAAAGTAGAAAGGTCTTATAAAAGATGAAAAAATAATAAAGAAACAAATATTTTGAAATTTGAAAATTAATATTTACTTGGGTAATGCTCGTTGAGATGATTCGTTCAACATTTGTTTCATCTCAATTTGACCTCGTTTGGAATTAATCTGAACTAGCAAAGAAAATAAGCAAAGTTATTGAAAAAATATTTTCATTATATTTAATTAATATAGAAATATATATTGATGCCCAACTGAGATAAATTGAAGAACGCATTTTGGTAACATAGTAATCTAATAAAATTAGAGCAAAAAATTTCAAGAAACTACCTAAGTTTTATGTGAATGTTATATTCCAAGATACAAAAGAGATATACTATAGTAGGTGCAAATAACAATGTCTACTAAGGCCTACCAATTGCATAGTAAATAAGATATTAAAAAATTTCAAAGTGAACATTTAATAATATAAAACTCATATAGATTAGTTGAACTTAGTTTACTTTGGCTCAATTGAACCAATTTTTTAATTTCTACACATTACAAATGTAAATAAGAATAAATTAGAACAAACTTTTATTAAAGTATTTAGAAACTACATATTATTATTAAAATCAAATAAATAAAGGTATTGTACTATAATCAAATGAAAGCAATATAAATGTTAAATGAGTGTATAATAAGCTTAGTGATATAATAAACTCAAAAAAAAATATTTCACAAAATGTGATATATTATGTAACAAAATTACATTTTATGACACTAAGGAGATCAAGCATGACATCCTCAACCGTCAAATCAGGCATAAGAAAAATAATCTTATAAATGAAATAAAAAACCTTAAATAAAATATCAAAAAAAGCAAAATGAACAATAACTTGGAAAGAGCTAATCAAAATGAATACAATAACCCTTGCTCTAACTCCAATATTGCTTATTTTAAATTACTACAAATTATCAAAGTAAAGAAAGATAAATAATAATTAAAACAATTAATTTAATATTAAGAAAATATCGATTAAAAAAGGAAGTGAGATAAATTAAATTAATATAATAAAAGTATAGCAAAGGTGACACGAAAGGTGATTTATTGTTAAGAAGTAATATAACCAAATAAATACAGGACATTTGAAAAAATGTGTTAATCATCATGGGAAAGTGGAATTATAAGATACTAATGGGATTAAGTGTAATCAGTTACATCATGAAATATGATGCAAATAAGATTATCTCGTAAAGCAAGCTATACAAATAGAAAATAAAACTTACAAATTTATGAAAATAAATATTTAATTAGATTGAGCCCATCGAGGTCTGTTGAATGATGTTTTTTTTTTCTCAATTAGACTTTGTTTAGAACTACTATGAGTTACCAAATTTAATAAAAAATAATAACTAATTATTGTTTTAATATTATGTAAAGATATATCAAAGCTAAAATAAAAAAATTATTGTAATGAAATATAACCAAATAAAAGAAATGTAAAGTTCACACGAGAGTAAGATTCGAGTTTCATTGTAATAAAAGAAACCAAAATAAACAATTTAAAGAAATGACAAAATTTGTACTAGAAAGATGCATTACAAGATACTAAGGAGATTAAGCGTAGCATCCTTGGAAGTGAAGTCAGTTAAGAATCAAAATGTCTCATAATGGATGCCAAAGCCATAGAAAATGAAAATATAAAAAAATTAGATTGTTTAGAATTACTATGAGTTTCCAAATTAAATTCGAGTAAATAATAATTAATTTTTATTTTAATATTTAATGTATATATATGTAATCTTGAAATGATATAACTTCAAGAAATGTAATATGAAAAAATTGAACCAATGTAAAGGTCACTTTAGTGGAGAGTTTGATTTACAAATTAATATAAAGAACACAAAAAAAAATATGAAAGCGAAGATAAATTGTGTGAGAAACTTACATTCCAAGATATTAAGCAGGTTGAGTGTAATATCCTCAATCATATAATAAGCTACAAGTAAAGGGTAGATTTTGAGTTACATAATAATACAACAAAATCATGGTAAAAACTTATAAAACATGAGATAAATTGTACATGAAAGTTCAATTTGAAGATACAAAATAAATACATTGAGGGAAAAAATAAAACATAAAATTTTTAAAATTATAGCAGTGGTTATCTTTAATTGGACAGAGCTCAAAAAGAAGTATCCAATGATGTTTGTTTCAACTCGATTATTCCTTGAATGGAATATTATGAATTACTAAAATCAATAAGCATAATAATAACGTATTTTTTTTACCATTAACTGAATATATATTAATGATAAAATAAAATTTACTAGTCAAAATAATATAAAAATGAGAATTGATGAAATGTCACCTGAGAGGAGATATAAATTTACATATCGATAACTCAATGTCAAAGAAAAAACTTCAATAAATGAGGTTTCATTCTCTATCAAATATTTTAGAAGTTTTACGAATTACTATGTAAATAAGCACAAATAACAATAAATTAGAACTAAAATGAGATAAATGGTGGCCATGTAATATATAAAAATTAAAGTGATGTGAAGTTTAGAATGAGAAAGATTTAAGGTAACATATTAATAATACCAAATATATTAGAAAAAATGGACAAATGAGATAAATTGAGTAGAAAAGTTGCATTCCATGGCGCTAAACGAAGCAAAAGTAGAATCTTTTATAATCAAATCCAGTAAGAATCAAAATGCCTTACAAATCATGGCATATCCATAAAAAATATGACAATTAAAAATTTCAAATTAAATATTTAATGTTTTAAGGTCTTCGAGATGTGTGTAATGATGTATGATTCATCTTAAATGGACAACAATTCGGATTTTTATGAAATATGAAAGCAAATAAAAATAATAATTAATTATGATCTTAATAACAAGTAAACATATATTTAAGTTGACATGATATGAACTAAAATTGTGACTATAAGCTTATGAAACTGACATAAAGGTCATAGAAATAAAGAGTTTGTGTTATAGACTAATGTAACTATATTAAAGAAAAAAATTTGAAAAATTTGGATAAATTATACCCAATAGTTGCATTCTAAGATATTAAGAAGGTTGAGTGTAACATCCTTAATTACCAAATAAGGTATGAGTGCAAATGTTTCATAAATATTGTTGAAATAAGTGAAAATAAATTTTAAAAAATATATCAAATTGAATATTAAAAAGATAAAGCTCACCTCATATGAGTCTAGTGACGTTTATTTTTTTTGTTCAGGACCCTTTCAAAATTTGTACAAGTTTATAAAAGTCAAATGTTTGCAAATAATAAAAAATTATCATTTTTTATATTCAATAAATACATTGAAATTGAGAAGATATAAATGAATGCTATTTAAATGTCACACAAGATGAGGAATTTTAGTTATATTGTAATATACTAAAATTAATGCAAAAACTTTCCAACAAGAGTAAAATCGACTTAAAAAGTTGAATTCAAAGATATTACAAAAATAAAGAATAAAAGCCTTGATCATCAAATTAGGCAAAAGTCAAAGGAGTATGAAAATCATACCATGGCAATAGAAAATGAAACATTTAAGAAATATATAAATGACTATTAGTTTGGGTAAATCTCATAGAAGTAATCCGAATGATGTTTGTGTTGTGTTGATTTGACCACATTTGAGATACTATGAATTAATAAAATTAAAAAAAACATAAAAAATTATAAATTATTAATTTCATATTAAAAAAAATTTATCTAAGTTAAATTGAGGCAAACTAAAGCTATGTAACAAAATAAACCAAAGGCAATGTAAAAGTAACACAAGAGAAGATTTACAGTTACATAGTAATATAACTAAATTAAAAAAATTAAAAGAATGAGATTAGTTCAATGAAAAAGTTATGCTACATGATACTAAATAGATCATAAAACCATATAAAATAAAATTTTTAAAAATATAAAAGAAAATATTTTATTTGAAAGGGAAAACATGAAGAAATCAAATGATATTGTTTCATCTCAATTAGATCTTTTTTCAATTGCTAAAAATTACTAATGTAAGGAAGCATGAATAATATTAAATTATTATTTTATAATTAGTAAATATATATTAAAAAGAAAAAAGGTAAATTTCATCAATGTAATCTAGCAAAATCTAACTGATGTAAAGTTTATATCAAAAGTGAATTAGAAATTTCATTCAAAGATACTGAAGAGGTCAAGGGTAACCCTTTTTATTGCCTTATCAAGTATGAATAAAAATGTTTCATAAAGCATACCAAAGCAATAGAAAATATAAAATAAAAAAATTCAATTTGATTGTTCAATTGTAAAGATCATTGAAACTTATGCAATTACATTTATTTTGTCTCAATAAGTTGTAGTCTTTAATTATAGCATCTAACTAAAGTCAAGAAGCTTAAATAGTAATAACTTTCTATTATAGTATTCTATAAATTTAGATTATGATTTAAATGATAAAAATTAAAATAATGTAATACAACAAAATTAAAAGAATGAAAAGGTCAGAAGACAGATTGATGCATTATGAATAAAGAGATAATTTGTAACTTCATTGATCATCATGCGAGGCACCAAAAAAATACATTGTGAAGGATGCCAAGACCTTAAAAATTAAAATATTTTAAAACTTGAAAAAGAAAAGATTAAATGCATAGAAGTCATCGACCTAAGTCTAATGACATTTGTTTTCATCTTGAAAAACCTCATTTAGAATTACTATGAATTATTGAATAAAATATGCAAGAACATTAAAAATATTTTTTTAATGTTAAGTAAATGTTTGTTAATCTTAGAAATGATGTAAATTAAAGAAATATAATTAAACTAGTACATAGAGTAGTATTAGACACACGAGCAAAGAATTAGAATCATAGAGCAATATAACTCATTTAAGGTGAAACATTTGAAAAAAAAAGTTAAGTAGCATAAGGGAGTTGCACTCCAAGATATTGAGAAGATTGAATGTGAAATACTTAATAAACAAATGATGTACTAATCAAAATATCTTACAAAATGGGATAAATTTAGTTATGCAATATATCCAACTCAAAGCAATTTAGAAGTCATAAAAGAAAAAAGGTTTAATTACATTGTAATATAACTAAATTAAAAAATTATTTGAACATATGAGAGAAATTACATAAGAAAGTTGCATTCCATAATAGTTAGGAGATCACACATAACATTCTTAAATGTCAAATCCTGTACAATTTGAATTGTCTTGTAAAGTGTGCCATATTCTAAAGACAAAAATATTTAAAAAAATGGAAATAAATATTTAATTCGATTGAGATCATCGAGTCTTAGTAAATGATATTTATTGTCTTAATCTAATAATGTTTGGAAGTACTATGAATTACCAAAGCAAATAAGCACAAGTATTAATGAATTAGCTTTTTTGATATCAAGTAAATATATATTAAAGCTAAAATTAGAAAATTTAAAGCAATGTAATGAAATAAATTCAAAGCAATATCAGGCATAGATTAGTTGAGATTTAGAATTACATAGTAGTAAAACACAATCAAAGAAAAACAATTTGAAGAAATGAAAAAATTATTTAAGGAAGTTGCATTCTAAGATGCTAAGGGGTTCACATGTAATGCCTTGAATTACAATAAAAAATGAGTTAAAATGACCCATGAAATGAGCCAAAATGAGCAAAAAATAAAATATTTAACATATATAATTTTTTAGGAGATCATCGAGACAAGTTCAAAGACATTTTTATATATCAATTGAATCACATTTAGAATTGTTTGGAAGTAATCAAATAAATAGTTATAAATAATAATAAATTAATATTTTAACATTTGGTTTATATGTTAATGCTGAAATGAGATAAATTAAATAAATGTAATAAAACTAATTATAATTCTATAAAGGCTACATAAGAGGGGATTTTGAGTTATATAATAATAAAATGAAGCCAAAGAAAAGTCATTAAATAAATGTGAAAAATTATATAAGAATGTTACATTCCAAACTTCGAAGGACATACAGTGTAACATCATCATACATGAACCTAGGTACAAATTAAATTAACTTAAAGATTAAAAAAATATGGAAAAAAATATATAAAGATTTTATAATAATAGTTTAATTAGATGGATCTTTTCAAGATGAGCCAAATGATCTTTATTTTTTCTATTAAATTGAGTTTCGAAATGATAAGAATCTCGAAAGTAAATAAGCAAAAGTAATGATAATTTTTTTTATTATTAAGTTATTTAATATTAAATCCAAGATAAGACAAATTGAAAAAATGTAATCAAAGCAATAAAAAATTTATGCAAAAGTCACATGAGAGGAAAGTTAGGTTTAAATTATAATATAAAAAATTTCAAAGAGAAAAATTTGAAAAAATAAGATAAATTATATAATAAAGCTACATTCTAATGATACCGAGGAGATAATATATAACATGATCATACAGTAAGTCTCAATTATACCTTAAAAATAAAAAATATATAAAAAAGAATATTTTATTTGTTAAAGCTTGTCTGCTCATGTAAAATGTCATCTATTTCATCAAGATTGGACCACCTTTGGAATTACTTTAAATTATCAACATAAATAAGCTCATATAATAAAAGTTATTTTTTAATGTTAAGTTAGTATACAATAAAACTTGAATGAGATAAATTGTATGAAAGTAATATAAAAAAATCAAAGCAATATTACTGTCACACAAGTGGAGAATTAGGGTTTCATAGTACCACAAAGAAATCAAAGAAGAAATATCAGAAACAACACAACAAAGTTACTTTCAAATTTATAAAAGACATCAAGGGTTATATGTTCCATTGTTAGAAAGATATGAATCATATGGTCACCAAAAAAATTTAAATTATGTGTGTTCTTCCAAATGGGTGTAACCATATTTATTTCTTCTTAATCAGACCTCTTTTGAAATCATAATGATTTGGTGCATAAAACTAATAATTATTTTAATATTAATATAAAATGTAATAATTTTTAATTGAGATAAATTTAAGTAATATAATTGAACAAACAAAAGTGAAATAAAGGTGACAATGTTCAAAATTTAGAGTTTAACAAAAATATTGCAAGATAAAAGAAAAAATTTAAAGAGATGACATAATTATACAAGAAAATTACATGCTAATCTACTAAAGAGATTAAGTGCTACATCTTCAATTATCAGTTTTGTTTTTAATAGAAAATACTTGTAAATCATGCCAAAAGACATGAAAAAAAATATTCAAAATTTTAGAAATAAATATTTAATTAGATAGAGGTTGTCGACATGAGTTAGATGATTTTTATTTTGACTTAATCAAACCTCATTTAGAATTGCTATAAATTATCAAACAAAAAAAGAATTAAAAAATTGATTTTTTAATATTAGATAAGTATATAATAAAGTTACAAATGATAAATTGAAAGAATGTAATCTAGTCAAATTTAAGTGATGTAAAGGTCATATGAGAGCAGATTAAAATTTACACACCAATATAACCAAATAAAAATGACAATTCAGAAGAAATGAGATAAATTAAATAAAAAATTTTCATTTCAAGGTACTAAAGAGGTCGAGTGTAATATTATCGATCTTTAAAATTGTTCGGTTATCCTTATGTTTGGTGAGTCAAGCCTTAAATGTTTAGTATTTTATCATAATGAGCTTGCTTAGAATGAAAGTGTTTCATATTAAGTGCAAACCTTGTACTTTTGAAGATGTTGAACTTTTAGTCTTCAAAGTGCTTGGGAGTGTTTCAAAAACTTCAAAGATTAAGGGCATGCACATAAAATTTCAAAACATTTCCTTTTTGTTATGAAATTGAAATTTATAATGTTCATTAAAATGACACAACTCCATTCATCCCAAGGATCGAGTTATTCAGTGATTTCCATGATTTAGAAAATTTATAGGAATCCATTTTTCCATTCTTTTCTTGGATCAAATCCTACTTAAACAACTTGTTTAAGAAACATATGATTCTATTTTTTAATAATTCATTTCTTGGTTAAATGCTTCTTATGTATATTTGCCAAATTCTATAATAAGTTGACTATCAAACATTAATTAAATAAAAAAATTAAGTTGTTATATTTTTCATAATTGAAAAAAATATTTAATATCAACATTTTAAGCTATGGCCAATTGCAAAGCTCTTTAGCTGAGTATGCCTAAAAAAGCATTTGTAAGGTTATTGGCCAGAGGTTGGAACCTGTTTAAGAGGAGGCCTAATCTTGGTCTGGTATAGTCCTTAATCTTGTTTTAATAAGGTATATATTAATTTAAGGGTAGGGTGTGACCTAAAATTAACCTTTAATCAAATAATCATATGATTAAAGTAAATGAATAAATCTTAGGCATATAAGATGGAAACCAACCCTAATTACTCTTGAACATAACACTCATGCGAACACTTACAAACTGTAAAATGTTTGCATATACAAAAATGTGGGACTAATCCTCCGTGCCCATCTACTTCCAAAACTAGGAGCATTGTCTAATTGTTCATTTCTATTATCTCACTGTGGTGATCATGTCCAACATTCCACATGTAATTCTTGTGTGATTCCTCACCATCGAACCTTCGAATGGATAGTAAAAGTTTCATCCATTATATAGCAATTACTACTTGCTGAACATATGAGCTTGTCACCATGCATGACTTCATCCTATGGCATTCCTTATAAAATATTTTTTCTTCAATCATGTAGCTGTAATTTATCCATTTTGAATTCTAGGGATGCAATCTTTTTTCTTTTATTTTTTATTAATTAAAATATCATGATATCATTTGACTTCATGCGATAGATTTTAAAAAGCCTTTCTTCTTCTTTGTAATGGTTATAATGAAAATTTTTTTAAATACCTATCCATGTTAAATGAAAATATTAATAATTGTTAACTACATTTTGACATCTTAAAGAAGTGTTGCTCCATGTTCTACTAGCAGAAATTTCTTGTTGCACCACCTACATCTTAAGATTAGTTGAAATTTTTAATTTTTCTAGATATGCTTAATTCTTCTATTGTTTTAATTTCACTTTGTGCCTTTCAACATTTATCAACAAAAATTGGAAATTTTTACGCTTGTTTAAGTAATTTTTTTAGTTATATTTTTTTCTATTTGGATGGGCTACCCGATGCAAAAGACTAAGCCTTGTTTGATGACATAAATATCAACTAATGAGAGATTTAGAGTTCTATAATATTATAGCCAAATGGAAGTAAAAAATTGAAAAAAATTGATAAATATACTAAGAGTTCCATTCCATGAAACTAATGAGATTTAGTATAACATTTTTCATCATCATAATAGGTATAAATTGAAATGACTTGTGAGGCAAGCCAAATTTAGAAAAATCAATTATTTAAAAGTTTTGAAACAAATATTTAGTAGGGTAAAGCTTCTTTAGAAAATTCTAGTGATTTTTTGTTTGACTACGTTTGACATTGATTGAAATTTTTTTGCATTACAAAAATATATAAGCAAGAAAAATAATGAATTACATCTTTAATAATAAAGAAATCAATTATAACCCAATTATAGTGATGTAAATGTCATACTAGAGGACCTTCAGAGTTACATAGTAATAAAAATAATCCCAAGAAAAAATCTTGAAGAACTATGTTAAATTAAATAGAAACATTGCACTCTACGATACTAAAGGGAAATCGTGAAACATCCTTAAATTGTAAGTTAGGTATCAAATAAAACTTTTTCTTAAATCTTACAAAAGCCATAGAAAATAAAATTTTATAGTTATATAAGTGAATATTTTTTTTTATGAAGCGTGTTGAGATGATTTGAATGTCATGTCTTTATTACCCAACAGTCGTAGACTAAAATTACTATAAATTCCAAAAAAAAATATTAAATTACATTTTTAGTGTTAATTAATTATAAATTATAGCTAAAAATGAAGCAAATTAGAAGTTAAAAACAATTATGACATCTTCTTTCAATCTAAACTTGTTTGGAATTAATTTTTGATAACCAAAGAAAATAAAAATAAATAATAGTGATCATCTTAAAATTAAGTTGTTATAAATTAAAGCAAAAAAAGAGATATATTGAACGTATTTAAAACTACAAAATAAAAAAATTTACCAATTTGAATAATGTGGCAAACTGTATAGAAAAATTGAATTGTATGAAACGAAGATGGTAGAGTTTCACATCCACATCCTTAAAATTATTTACGAACAAAAATTGCACATTAAGTGTAACAAAATTTTAAAAAATTATTTCAAGGTGTAAAAACAGATATTTAATTAAATAAGCTCGTCGAGTGAAGTCCAATGACACTTGTTTGGTGGATCTCATACCTCATTAACAATTATTATGAATTTTTTAAAAAAAACAGTCTTAAATAATAAAAAAAATTTCTTTTAGTAGTAAATATATATTAAAATTCAAATAATGTAAGTATAAATATATAATATACATTGTCAAGGCTTTATAAAAGCCCTACAATAAGTGACTTAAAGTAACATATGAAAATTGCCAAATAAAAAAATAAAACAAGCATAATATAAAAAAAACAAATGTAAGTAAAGGGCACACAAGAAAAGATTTAGAATTATATAGTAATATAACAAAAATCAAAATTCAAAAACTCAACAAATGAGATAAATTATAGGGAAGTTTTGTGCACAAATACTGAAAGAATCAAGTGTAACATCCTTAATCTTCAAAACATCCGTGAATAAAAATTCCTTGTAGAAATGCTAAAACTATATAGAGTAAAATATTTAAAACATTAAAATGAATATTTAGGTATATTTAACTAGAATAAAAAAGGCCAAACATAATTTCTTTTTTTGTAAATGAAACCTCGTTTGAAATTAATGCCAACTAAAAAAATAAAAAAGAATAAATATTGTTAAACTTATATTTTAAAATAAAGTAACTATATATCACAACAAAAATGTGATAAATTGAATCAATATAATATTACAAATTGCAAGCAATGTGTAGGTTACATGATTAGATATTAAGAGTTACCTAGTAATAAAACCAAATGAAGGTAAAACATTTGGGCAAACGTGATAAATATTACAAGAAAGTTGCCTTTTAAGAGTCCAAGGAGATCATATGTAACATATTCGATCATCAAATCAGTTACAAAACTAAATCTTGTAAAACACGTCAAAATAACTTAAAAAAAATAAGAAAATGAATATTTAGTTATTAAAACTATTCAAAACATGTCCAACGAATGTTTTCTTCCTCTTGATCTGACCACACTTAGTTTTAAAGATGATCGCCAAAGAAAATATTCTTTTATAAGGCAAAATTTTTTTTAAATATTTGACATATATATATATATATATATATATATATATATATATATATATATATATATATATATATATATATATATATATATATATATATATATATATATATATAATTTTTCAGCAAGCTTTATACGGAATTTTTATTGAACTAGATTTAACAATCATGATCAATATTCTCTATGTCCTAAATATCTTTGATTAAAAATATTTCATAGAATGTTTTTCATTTCTTCAAATTTTTCACTTTGATTTTATTATGTTGCCACGTAATTGTGAACCTTCTCTTTATGACCATTGCATGCATTTAATTTTTTAATGTTTTATTACTTTAATTTAACAAATTTAAGCTTTAATTTATCATTAAATACTATTAAAATAATAATTTTATTTCTATTTTAAGCTTATTTATTTTTTAAGTCATAATAATTCCAAACAAACACTAATCGAGATGAAACAAACATTTATGAAATGGACTCAAAGGGCTCCATCCAGTTAAGTACTTAATTTGATATTTTGTTTATATGTTTTTCTTTCTATGATTTAAGCATATTTAACAAAATATTTTATTTGTACCTCTTTGTTTGACTAATGTTGTTATATTCAATCTCGCTAATATCGTGGAATGATAGTTCCTTATACAATTAAAGTCACTTGAAATTTTTCTGAGCTTAAGATATTTTATAATGAAGCTATAAATCTCAAATCATATGGTTTTTACATTGCTTTAATTTAATTATTTTAATATTTTTTTAGTTAATATCTTTTAATTTGATTTATATATACTTATTATTAAAATAATAAATTATTATTTTTTTGGTTATTCATTTTGTAATTCAAAGTAGTTCTAAATGAGTTATAATGGAGAAGAAACAAATGACTTTGGAATTGTTTCAATGACTTTTATCCAAGAAAATAATTATTTTATTTTTGTTATATTTTTTTTTGTAGTATTTTTTCATTCCTTATGAGATAATTTTTCTTCCACATAGTTTGGCACTCAAGTATGTTACACTCAATCTCCTAGCTATTTTAGAATGTAACTATCCTATGTACGATATCTTGTTTTTTAGATGTTTTATTTAAATCTCTTCAAAAGCTAATATACTTTAATTCACTTCTCATGTGATCTTTGGAAATATTTTATTTATTTATATTACCTTTTATCTATTTACATCATATAAAATTTTATATTTATTTTCATAATGTTAAAAATTTAATTTACTATCATTAATGCTTATTTACATTCATAATTCATAGTAACTATAAATGAGGTGCAACAAAGATAGAAAAAATGTTGTAAGACTAATATTATTTTTAAACATAAATATTTAATATTTTTAAATATATATTTTTTTATATTATTTACATAGACACTTTGAATTACACATAGTTCGACGATTTAGGATTATAGGTAAATCAAAGTTATGTGAAGGTTACATGAGATATGATTTTGTGTAACACCATTATTTAGCCAAATGAAAGAAAAACTTTTAATAATATAGATAAATTTTGTAGGAAAGTTTCATACTAAAGAGAGCAAGATTAATATCCTTGATAATAAAAAAATTTACCAATAGAAAGCCTCATAAAACAAAAAGAATGATATAAAATAAAAACCTTCAAATTATTAAAGCAAATATTTAATTTGATATGGCTCATTAAGTTGAGTGATAAATTTTGTTGCTTCGTAATAGAATTACTACAAAGTTTGAATAAGAATATGCATAAATAATATTAAATTATATTTTTTGTGTTTAGAAAATATATATTTAAGGTCCAATGAGTTAATTGAAACAACATAATCATCTAAATCAAAGTGGTGTTAGATTTTAATAAGAAGAGATTTAAAGTTATAGAATAATATATCCCAATTAAAACAAAAATTTTCAAGAAATGAAATTTTGCTACAAAATTCCATTTCAAAAAATTAAGGAGATTGTGAAAAATATTGTTAATAGCAAATTAAGTACCAATTGGAAAATCTAATAAAACATGATAAAATCCAAGAAAATAACATATTTAAAAAGACAAAATTGATCATTTAACTTTAATTGTTTCGTTGAGACTAATCTAAAGATGCTTGCTCAATCACTATCACACATTGTCCAACTTTAATGAGAATTAAAGCAATAATAAGAAAAATTCTATATTAAGAAAATATCAATTGATGCAACAATAAGATAAATTAAATCATATAGTTTGATGAAATAAAATATGTATATTTCACAGCAAATTAAATTAGAGTTTCATTGTAACATAACTAATGAAAGCTAAAATGATGAACAAATGAGATAAATTATTGGTGAAAGTTTTGCTCCAAGAAACCTTTTGAGAAATGTGAAAAATTTTATCATGGTGTTGCTTTCTAAGATACTTAGGAGATTGTGAGAAATAACCTGAATCATCAAAAGTTTACAAATTTAAATTCCAAATAAATAGTTCCATAACCCTACAAAAATTAAAATTAAAAAATTTAATATTAAATTATGTTTACCTTCTTGTAGCAAGTCTAACAATTTTTTGATTGTCATGATTTCACCTCCTTTGTACTTAGTACAAATCATAAAAACAAAAAATTATTAAATAGCAAAAAGATTATTTCGGTATTATTTAAATACATACGAAGCTAAAATGTGATAACTTGAGAAACGTAATATAACAAATCAAAATGATGTAAAGGACATATGAGATGACAATTGTATTTTCTATAAATATGGTAAAATCATTGGGAAAATTAATGAAATAAATTTAATTATATAACAAATTTGAATTTTGAGATAGTGAGGAGATCAAGTGTAACACCCTTAATCATCAAATCTTGTACAAATAGAAATTTCTTATATAACCTGAGTCTTATAGTATTTGTTTCATCATGATTTGATGTCCTTTGAAGTTAATATAATTTAGAAAATTAAATTTGCATTATAGGAATAAAAATACCACTTTAATATTAAGCAAGAATTTTATAAAATTAAAACACATTAAATTGAAACAATATAATATGACAAATTCATTATGATGAAAAGTTTATATGAGAGTGAATTTAGAGTTACATAATAATATAACTAACTCAAATTAAAATTTTTTAATATTTAGATAAATTATATAGGAATTTTTAATTCTAAGACGAATTATCAATGAGAGAAAAGTTGCATTCAAACATTCTAACTAGATAGAGTGTAACATTCCTTATTATAAAATTTTGTATGAAACCAAATCTCATACAAAACATGCCAAAGTACCAAACTATATAATATTATAAATAAATAAATGGGTATTTAATTGCACAAAGCTCGGGGGACAACTATCATGTAATGCCTCGATCAAACATTGTTTAGAATAAATGCTTATTACAAATGTTGATAAACATAATTATAAATTTTTTTTTATTTAATATTAAGAAGATATATATTTTAGCGATAATTAGATAAATTAAATCATAGTAATATAACAAAATCCAAGCAAAAATTCCAAAGAATTAAAAATTAGTTATTAGAGAAAATTATATTACAAGATATATAGGATATTAAGTATAACATATGTGATCATAAAATGAGATAGATAATGAAATAACTTCTTGGAGTTACAAAAACCCTAGAAACTAAAATACATAAAAATAAAATAAACCATTTCTAGTTAGATAGAGTTCGTTGATCCAAGTCTAATGTCTTTGATTCGTTCCTACCTACCTTAATTAAAATTATTACAAATTAACATAGTAAGTATCTACAAAGGGAAATAAATTATTATTTTTATGTTAAATAAAGATATATATTAAAGTTGAATGGGATAAAAACAAAGTGAACATGGCAAAAGAGAAGATTTAGAATTACATTATAAAATAAACAAATAAAATAAAAACATTTGAAGAAATGAGATGAATTATGTGTGAAATTTTCATTCTATGATGATAAGGAAAGCAAGCATAACTCTTGTAATCATTAAATTAGGTACAAAGAGAAATACCTCACAAAGATTATAAAAAAATAAATATTTAAAAATTAACAAATGGCTACTTAATTACATAAGCTCAATAAGACAAGTACAACGACATTTATTTCACTCGATCACACAATGCTTAAATTATTGCTAACTACCAAAGAAAATTTTTATACATAATAAAAATTTATTATTTTAATGTTACCTCAATATATATTTTTGCTATGAAATTATTAATTAAAGTAACAAAATATATCCATGTTAAGGTAATGTAATGGTCACACTAAGATATGTTTACCGTTATAGAGAAATATAACAAATAAAAAAATCAAAGAAATGAGATAAATTATATAATAAAACCATATTCCAAGACACTAAAAAGATTGAGTATAAAATCCTCAACAATCAAATAAAGTATGAAGCAATGTCCCACAAATCGACAAAAAAATTTTAAAAAAGAAACATTTCAAAAAAATATATATTTAATTAGGCATAACTCATCAAGAAGAGTCACAGTTGATGTCATTTGGAGTTGTATAATAATATAACCAATTACCCTGGCCCCCCTTTTTTATTCTTTTCTAAGAATTTGAGGAAATGATGTAAATTGTCTGAGAAAGTTACATTTTAGAATACAAAGTAGATCAAGCACAATATTCAAAATCATTAGATTAGGTAAAAAAAATATCACATGAAACATAAAAAATAAAAAGAAAATAGATTATACGAAAAAAGGCAAATAAATAATTAGATAGAGCTCATCAAGGTGAGTACAATGACGCTTGTTATGTGTCAATCACATGACATTTAGAATTAGTATGAATTATAAAATTAAATAAAAATAAACAATAATAATTTTGAAAATAAACTTGATAAAAATTAATTCTTAGATGAATAAACAAAAGGAATTTAATATACGAAACTGAAGACAATGTTAAGGTGCTAGGAGAAATGATATAGATGTATATAGTAATATAACAAAACCAAAGTACAAAAATTTGAGGAAGTGTGATATTTTTTATAAGAAAATTATATTCTAATATAAGTAGGAGATAAAGTGTATGCATTAATTCACCAAATCTGCTACATATCAAATTATCTTGTAAAAGGTACCAAAACATTGGAAAATAATATCTATATAAATAAAAAATATAAAAATAAATATTTAATTAGATGCACTTTATTAATCAAGAATTTTGAGAATTACAAAGAAGGAAAAAAAGGATACAATTAAGGAATAATACATAATTTTTTAATATTTAGTAAACAAATAGAAAAGTTGAAGTGAGATAAATTTAAGCAAGAAAATATAATAAATTCAAAGCAATGCAATGGTCACACAAGAGGTGATTTTGAGTTACATATAATATATAAAAAGTAAAGTAAAAAAATAGGACAAAATAATTTAAATTATGAAGAAAAGTTTCATTAAAATAGTAAGGAGATTGAATGGAACACTAATGGTCATCGAATCTAATACAAACTGAGATGTCTTGCTTAATGTGCCAAAATGCTAGAAATAAAATTTTTCAAAATATAAAAAAGAATGTTTAATTGTAGAGAGCTTGTTAAAATGAATCTATCAAAGTTTTTTTTCATCTTGATTGAATCTATTTTTGAATTAATAGAAATTACACCATTAAATTATTTTTTAATATTATGTAAAGTTATATTAAAACTAAATTGAGTTAAATTGAAGAAATTTAATATAACTAATTAAAATTAATGTAAGTATAATTCGGTTATATTTTTAATTATATAGTAATATAACCAAATCAAAGCAAAAAGATAAAGGACATGGTAAATTATAAGGGAAATTTATCTTCCTTGACACTGAGCTTGTTAAAGCCACTAAAAATATTTAAAAATATAGATAAGTTAGACAAAAGTGTTTAATATTGTCCAATTAAATTGTGTAATGGCCACTCAAGAGAAGGTATAGAGTTCCATGGTAATATAACCAAATCAAAGACAAACATTTTGATAAATGAGATAAATTTTATAAGGATGATCCATTACAAGATGCTGTAAATATTGAGTATAATGTTCTCAATCTTCAAATTAGGCACAATGGAAATACCATATAAAGTGTGACAAACACATACAAAATAAAACATTAAAAGGACTATTTAAATTGATTGAGGTCATGAATTAAGTAAAAAAACACTTTCTTCATCTTGATAGGGCTTATTAAGAATAATTCAAAATTTTCATCAATAAACATAAATAATAAATAGTAAATAAAAAATAATTTTTACTTTAATATTACTGTAGAATTTATTAAATTACGGAAGTGAGAAGTTGGAGCAATGTAATACAACCAAATTGAGGTGATGTAAATGTCACATAAGCGACGACTTAAAGTTACATAAAAATATAGCAAATCAAAGCAAAAAAATAAAAAAATGAGGTAAATTATTTGTGAAATTTACTTTATAAAATAGTATAGAGATTGACCTTGACATCCTCAATCATCAAGTATGGTAGAGAGCTAACTATTTTATAAAAAAATTGAAAATAAGAAAATAATAAATAAAAAATAAATGTTTATTGGATGTTGCTCATTATGATGAGACAGACTATGCATGTTTCATCTCAATGGAATAACATTTGGAACTAGTATTCATAACCTAAATAAATAAGAATAAATAATAATAAATTATTATTTTTTAAAAAAAATAAATAATAAAACTAAAACAAGATTAATTTAAGTATTATAATATAACAAAATAAAAAAATGTAATGGTAACCAGAGGAGAGAACTAAAGTTTTCTAATAAATACAAAACCAATGAAAAAAATTTGAAAAAGTTGAGATAAATTATTCTTAAGATGTTCTTTTGACAATATTAAAGAGATCAAGTGTAAAATCCTTGGTCATTAAATAATGTATTATTTGAAATGTCTCATAAAGCATGTAAAAAGTTTTGTAAAAACATTGAAATTAAAAAATTAATATTTGATTCTATTTTCTCATCAAGTTAAGTATAACGATGTCTATTTCATCTCGATCAAACCTTATGTGAAATCACTATGAATTAAAAAAGTATGCTTAAATAAAATGCAATTGTTACTTTAATAATAAATGTGTATTGAAGTTAAAATAAGAATAATTGAATCAAAGTTGTATAATAAAATCAAAGGGTATTAAAAGTAACACAAGTTGAGAATTAGAGTTGCTTAGCAATGAATATAAGTCAAAGAAAAATATTTGTAGAAATGAGACAACTTATGGTCAAAAGTTACATTCAAAGATAGTAAGAGGATATAGTGTTAACATCCTCATTAATCAAATCAAGTAGAAATCAACATGCCCCAAAAAGCATAACAAAACTATTAAATCTAACAGATTTAAAAACGTTGAAATGAATATTTTAATTATAAAGCTTGTTAAGATGAATCAAATGACATTTGCATCATCGTAATTAGATATTAACTAAAATAATCAAAGTTAACAAGTAAAAATAACAATAAATTGTTATTATTATTACATTAAAAAAATAAATATTCATGGTCAATGGGCAAATTAAAGCAATGTAATACAACAAAAGTGATGCATAATGTCATTTGAGATAAGATTTAGAGTTATAAAGAAAAATTTCAAATTAAAATGAAATATTTGAAGAAATGTTGTTAATTTTATGAGAATGTTACATTGAAAAATATAATGGAGAACTAGCGTAACTTCTTGAATAAGGAAATCATATACAATTTAAATGACCTCCTTAATGCTACCAAGACAAAAAAAATATTTAAAATAAATAAATAATTATTTAAAAGAATAAACTCATTAAGATAAGTTGTATGATGATTTTTTTAATCGCAATTAGGTCTATATTGGCATGAAAGAAAATTATTAAAGTAAATGTCAAAAAATAACAAAATATTATTATTTTAATATTACATAACTATTTATTAAAGTTAAAAAAATAAGTTTATGCAATATGTGTAGATCAAGGTGATGTAATGGTCAATTGAGAAGAGATTTAGAATAACATAGAAAACATAAACAAATAAAAGAAAAACACTACCCAATCCATACAAAATTGGAATCAAAATATTATTATTTTGATATTAATATAAGGAAAATGGCATTCCAAGATACTAAAGAGATTTTGTGTGACATCCTTTATCATCATATCAAATATGTATCAAAATACTTCATAAAACCTATGAAATAATAGGAAACAAAAAAATTTCAAAAATAAAAAAATAACTATTTTTTTATATGGTTTTTAAGAGGTTTCAAATGAGATTTTTTTAATCCCAAAAGGACAACATCCATAATTACTATGAGTTAAAAAAATTAATATTACAAATTATGACAAAAATATTGCTTTAATATTGAGCAAAAATATATGAATACAAAAATAAGATTAATTAAAGTAACGTAATATATTAAAAATAAAACATTGCAAAAGGAGCACATTTGGAAAATTAGTGTTTCTTAATAATATAGCTAAATCAAAGAAAAAGTTTTAATGAAGAATGATAAATTGTAAATAAAAGTTGCATTTAATAATACGAAAGAGATTGAATGTAACTTGCTCAATCATTAAATAAGCCACAAATTGAAATGTCTCATTGAGTTTATAAAACCTTATAAAATTAAAAGTTCAAATATTAAAAATTAGTATTTAATTGTATATGACGCAATGAGGGTCTAATAACATTTATTTTATCACTATGGAATCTCATTTGTAATTATTAAGAATTATCAAAATAAATAAACAAAAATAATAATAAATCTTTATTTTGATATTAACTAAATACATAAATTTATTTTAAGTAATATATATAACCAAACAAAAGAGATGTCAAGGGAACAAAAGAGGAGGCTTAATGTTTCTTACTAAAAAAATAAATTGAGTTAAAAATTTTGAAGAAATGAAAAATTTTACTCTAACATTGCGTTTTATGATACATAAGTGATCGAGTGTAACATCATCAATCACCAAATCATTCATGAGTTGAAATATCTCATAAAACATAGTAAACCCCTTGAAAAAACTATTAAAAAATGTTGAAATGAATCTTTAATTTGATAGAGCTCATAGAGGTAAGTCCAATGGCATTTGGTTCAACTTAGTTGGATGAAGTTCTCAATTACTAAGACAAAAAATAACATCAATAAAAACAAATTTAATTTCATCATTGTGTATATTATAGTGGAAAAAAATAAGTTTACAGATTGTAATATTAAGAAATTCAAAGTGATGTAAAGGCCTCATGAGAGAAGATTTAGAATTATATAGTAATACAACAAAATAAAACAAAAAACATTTTCAAAAATAATTCAAATTATATGGGAACATTTCATACAACAATACTAATAAGCTAGTGTGTAACATAATTGATCTTAAAATATGATATAAATCGAAATACCTCAAAATGCATGATGAAACCATAAAAAATAAAAATATTTAAAGAAAAAGAAATGGTTATTTAAAAGGATAGAGGTCATCAAAATAAGTTGAATGAGATTCATTTCATCTTGATTATATCTCAATTGTGTCAATGCAAATTCCCAAAGAAATATGAATAAATAATAAAAAGTTATTATTTTATTATATTTCAAATTTATAATGATGCTGAAAGGAGAAAAATTTAAGTGATGCAATATAACTAATTAATGGTGACGTAATGGTTCAATGAGAGGAGTCTAAGAGTACACAATAATATAACCAAATTATGGCTTAAAATCTTAAGAAATGATACAAATTATATAAGAAATTTGAACTCTAAGAATTAGGAGATAGATTATAACTTCCTCAGCCATTAAACTAGGTATGCTTCAAAATACCTCATATAGTTTAACAAAACCATACAAAATAAAAACATTAAGTTAAAAAAGACAAGAATTAATTTGATATTGCTCTTAAGATGAGTTTGAGGATTTTTATTTCATCTCAATCAGATTTTATTTCAAATTATTACAAATTGCCAAATTAAGTAGGTATAAATAAAAATAAGCAATTATTTTAATAATAAGTAAATACTTATTAAAGTTGAAATTAGATTAATTGAAACATTATAATATACAAAATTAGAAAGATGTAATAGTAACACGAGAAAAGAAATAGAGTTCTTGGCAATGTAGCCAAATAAAAGAAGACTAATTTATGAATTGTGATAGATTAAGCTAAAAAGTTGTAATCGATCATATTAATAAGAATGTATGTGACATCATTAATCAACAAAAAGATATGAATATAAAATCTAGAAAAGCAAATGAAAACTTTAGAAAATAATAATTTAATAATAAAAAACAAACATTAAATTGAATATTGTTTCCAAAGATGAGACTAAAAACTCATCTTTCTCATCCTTATAAGACCTTTTTTTGAATTACTACAAATTATAAAAAAGAAATATTTATACATAATAATAAATTATTTAAATATTAAGTGAGTATATATTAATGTAGTATAACCAGGGAAATGTAAAGGTAGTATAGTAGGAGATGCTTTATATTGATCAAAATCATCACATAAAAGTTGAAGAACTGAGATAAAAAAATTTTGAATGTTGCATTAGAGGAAACTAAGGAGTTCCCGTGTTACGTTATAAATGATAAAATCAACGACAAATCAAAGTGTCTCATAAAGCTTTTATAACCTTTAAAAGAATTGCTTTTTAAAATATTTCATATTTAGTTGGATAGAGCTCATTAAGATGATTCGAACAACATTCGTTAGTTCTTAAACAAACATCATTTGGAATTATTACAAATTATAAGAATTAAAAAGCATTAATAATTAAAATTACTACATTTATATGAAATAAATATAAGTTGTTATAGAAAAAGATAAACCAAAGTAATTTAATACAACCAAAGCAAAATGAAAAATATCATACAAGAGAAGATTTAAAGTTAGATAGTAGTGTAACCAAATAAAAGAAAAACTTTAGATGAAACGAGATAAGTGATGCGACAAAGATGCACTCCCACATACTGTGGATATCGAGTGTAACATTCATGATATAAAAACTAGATAACAATTAAAATTTTTATAAAATACAAGTCTTTGAAATTTAAATAATATATATATATATATATATATATATATATATATATATATATATATATATGTAAATAAATATTTAATTAAATAAAGCTCATAGTTGTAACGATATTTGATTCATCTCAAGAACATTAATTCTTGAAATTAATGAAAATTTACAAAATAAATAAGCATAAATATGAATATATTATTCTTAACAATAAGTAAGTATATATTAAAGCTCAATTAAGGTAAGTTTGATAAACAAAATAAAAAATCAAGGCAATTTCAAGGTCAGACACGAAAAGACTTATAGTAAAATAGAAATGCGAACAAATTTAAAAAAATTAAAGAAAGGAGATAAATTATATTACAAAGTTGCATTCCAATATAATAAGAAGATCTAGTATTACATTCTCCATTATAAAATTAAGAATGAGTCAAAATGCCATGTAGAGTTTGCAAAAACCTCAAAAAAAAAAAGATTTAAAATAAAAAAATAAATATTTAATTGGATAGAGTAAATGGAGATGACTATAATGAACATTATTTGATCTCATTCAAGTCTCAATCAGAATTACTATCAATTAAAAAACTAAGAAAATGAATAAATAATAATATAGAATTATTTTATATTAGGAAAATTTATATATTAAACCTAAAATAAGATTAATTGAGAATTTTGAAAAATTGAGATAAATTTTATTCAAAAGTTGCTTTACAACATAAAATGCAAATTGAGTATAACATCATCAACCATGAAATTAGGTGAAAATAAAAATATCTCATAACATATGCAAAAATCATGTAAAAACCTATAAATTTGAGATAAATTTCAGTAATGGAAAACAACAAATTTAAAGTGATGTAGAGGTCTCATGAGGGGGGATGTGGAGTTAAAAATATTATAACAAAATAAAAGTGAAAAATTTGAAAAAAGCATGAATAAAAATGTCTAGTAAAACATGCACTAACCATAAAAAATAAATATTCGAACATATAAAAATAATATTTCAATTATAAAGAGTTCATGTAGATGAGTAGTAAGATGCTACTTTGGCCATGGTTTAATTTAGATCAAATTACAAAATAATTAAGCATAAATATTAATGCAATATTATTGTAATAATAAGTAAACATATGTTAAAGTTTAAATGGATTTTATTAAAGTGACTTAATATAACAAAAAAAAAGAAAAAATATTAAGAAGTGAGATAAATAATATATGAAATTGGTGTTATAAGATACTAAGGGGGTTGAGTGAAACATCCTCACCCATCAACTTAGGTATAAATAAAAATGTCTTAATTAGCTTAAAAAATTAAAAAAACATTAAATATGTAAAAAAGTATAGAAATGAACTTTTAATTTGATTGGTATATTGTAATGACTACAATGACGTTTATTACATTAAAATGAAGCAACATTTGAAATATTACAACTAGCGAATTCAATAAGCATAAATATTAATAAATTATTATTTAAATTTTAAGTAAATATTTATTGAAATTGAAATGAAGCAAATTGAAGGACTATAATCTAAAAAAAAATAAAGTCATGTAGAGGTCACACAAAAAGAAACTTAGAGTTAGATAACACGATAATGAAATCAAGAAAAAAAATTTAAAGAAAAAAGATAAATCATTTGTGAAAGTTGCAATTTATGATCCTCACAAGATAGAGTGTAACGTTGTCAATCGTCAAAGTGTTCTAAAGTTCTCCAAAAAGTATTTAAAAATACAAAATAAATATTTAATTTGATATAGCAAGTCAAGACACATCCAACAATGTTTTTTGGATTTCAACTAGTTTTAAATTATTACAAATTAACAAATATAATAAGCATAAATAATTAAAAATAAAAAATATTTTAGTATTGATTAATTGTAATCAAAGTTGAAATGTGATACATTAAATCAATTAAATTTAACCAAATAAAATGGATATAATGGTCATATGATAGGAGAAATATAATTACAAACAAAAATAACCAAATATGGGAAAAAAGATGAAAACAATTAAATAACAATAAAAGAAACTTATATTCCAAGATACTATGGAATTCAAAATTAAGTTAGCATAAATAATTTGAAATATTAGTTCAATATTAAGAAGATACATATTGAAGTAGAGATGGGATAAATTGAAGCAATATAATTTAATTAAAAAAAAGTAACGTATATGGCACAAGTGAAGAGAATTAGTGTCATATAGTAATATAACAAATAGATGAATAAATTTGAAAGAAATTAGATAAAGATTAAAATAAAATTACATTTAAAGATACTAAGGAAATCCACTATAACATTCTAAATTTTTAAGTCATGTATGAACTCAAATGGCTCTTATTGCATACAAAAAATCTGAGTAAATAAAATATTTAAAAAATGCCAAATTTTTTTTTAAATATTCTCATTGAGACTTGCCCAACGACAATTTCTTTCTCTTTTTTTGACATTGATCAGGATTTCTTGAAATTACCATTGCAAATAATCATAAAAATAAAAAATTATTTTTCTGAAATTTATCAAAATATATTTATTAAAAGTGAAACTGTGTAAACGAAAGAAATATTATAAATAAAAATTCATAACGATGTAACGACCACTTCAAAAAAGGTTTTGATTTACCTATTACTACAACCAAATCCTAGAAAACAATTTGAAAAAATTTTGTAAATTATATAATAATTTTGCATTCATTGATGTTAATAGGATCAAGCATGAACTATTTATCATTAATCATTTATGAATTAAAGTATTACATAAAACATGCCAAAACAATTTATCAAAAAGTCTCTTCAAGCAAGAAAAAATCATGGAAAATTAAAAATTAAAAATTAAAATAATAATATTTAACTAAATAGAGCATATCAAGATGAATCCAATCATGTATGTTTCAACAGCACTCAGCAACCTTCTGAACTATTCCATATTATCAAATTAAAAAAAAGGAAATTATTAATTTAGTATTCAATAAATATATTAAAACAAAAATATGATTAACTAAATAAAAGAAATGTAATTAAATAAAAACATTGTTTTTTTCGCACGATAAGAGACTTAAAGTTACATAGTAATATAACCAAACAAAAGCAAATAATTTTATGAAATGTGATAAACTCTATAGGACAATTAATAGTAAGAAGATTGAGTATAACCTTGTCAATTATCTAATCTAGAATGAAAAACAATTTCTTGTTAAGCATGATAGAAGCAAAAAAATAATTAAAATAATAGTAACTAATATTTATTTCCCTAGAGCTCATCAAGATTAGTCAAACGACTTTCTACATTCTAATGAAACCATATTTCAAATTACTATGAAATACAATCGTAAATGTCCATAAATATTATTAAAATTTTATTTCAAAATTAAGTAAAAAATAAGAAAACTAAAATGAGATAATGAGAGGTAATATAATATCAAATAAAAGTAATGTATATGCCACACCAAAGGAAACATGGAGTTCTATTGCAATATATCCATTTTTAAAAGAAAATTTTAAACAAATGATGTTAATTGTTTGACAATGTTGCCTTCCAAAGGTGCTAAGAAAATAAAATATATCTTTCTCTATCATCAAGATAGGCAAACAAATGTCATAATGTGTGCAAAAAAAATTAAAAACAATTTAAACATTTAGAAATAAATATAATTAATTAAATAAAACTCATTATGATGTGTCTAACGACATTTATTTTGTCTAAACTTGACCTCATTTTGAATTCCTATGAATTAGCAAAATAAATAAGCAAAGATAAAATTTTTTTAACAATTATATATATATATATATAACAAAGTTAATGTGAAAAAGTTTAAAGCAAATTAAAATTTCCAAATCAAAATGATATGAAGGTCATGTTAGAGAAGAATTATAACTCTATACTATTGTAGAATAATATGATCAAGGATATTTTAGCGCCTAAAAAATTATGAAAGGATTAGATTCATGCAATATATCCATACATTGGGTTATACAAAGGTGTTTTATTTTAAGAATTTTGATTCATAGGAACAACAAGCAAGAACTTTATCATAAGGTAAGAAGTTGTATTAACTTTTGGCATATAAGATCTCAACCTAAGGAATAATGATATGAAAAATCAAACTCAAATACTCACATTGGTGGTGAAGTGACTTGGTACACAAAGTGGAGTTTGTAAATGTCAAATATGGAATCACCTTGTCAAATGCTTTAATAAGAGAGTTGGATATGATAAATAAAATTTTTCAAATAAGAAATAAATTATCTAAGGACTTTTCTACTGACCTTGTGATTTTTGTTTACATTGGAAATGGCTTGAGACTTTTCTAAGGCACCTCGTGAATCACATCATGTGATGTTTACACAACAAACTTGGATCACGCAAGCAAGGTCACAACATTATGTTACTTCAAATTATAAAATAAATATTCTAAATCAAAATTTAAACTAATTTAAAAGTTACTAAATCGATCAAATTATGTTCCCAAGTAGAAAATTCAGTTCGTGCGGTGGTTATGGATAATTGTGCAAATAGAGAGGTGGATGATGCCTTAGGCTGATTATTTGTATAATGTAATATCAAGTAAATTAGCATAAGTTAATGGTTTGACCTACGTGTTTTGCAATAAACTCATTCATGGACTAAAACCCTACTTGAGTTGATAGGTCAGTGTGGGTTGAGCCGATCACATAGGTTATCCCAAACTAGTTTGTCGGCTTGGTCGATGTGGATGGCACATGGGTCGTGTGGGTTGTGACACTACAGCTAACGACAATGTTACAAGAACAAGTGTTGATGGAGGTTGTAGATACTGGAAAAAATTCCATACTAAAATCTTAGCACTTTCGAAGTTATTCATTGGCCAAATTTTGTGCCAAAGGAATTATGATACTACATAATAGTTGACCAATAATAAATTTAAAACAATAAATTTTCAATAAGGTATCAATTACTCTTCAAATGGCTAAATGAAAAATATCAATGATACAGGATATTAATGAGAGGTAGATGGGCTTATCATTGCATGACTCTTTGTTTGAAAAAGACTAATATGCTTCCAAGTGGAACCTATGCATGATATACCAATCACAACTATGTAATCATAATTGTGGTACACGTATCATTGCAAAAGCATAGAATACTATAAAAAGAACAAGTTCAACAGTTAAATAATATCCTAATACTTAAATGATTTCATGGATAAATAAACCTCAATTTACATACAACAAAAGATTTGTGTTCCTTTAAAACTTGGCCAATATTCTAAGAAATTATAGTGTGATGTTATCCCATGCAAGACAGAAGCATTAGTACTCTTTAACTTTTTAATTAACTAGTCATCTTTTAGTTTTGTGTATTAGTTATTAATTGTTAAAAGTTATTAGAGTATATATCAAAATAATAATATTTCTCGTTTGATATTATAACATCCCTATAGTTACATAGTCCCTTGTTTCTTCATTTTTGGATTATTTGTTCACCTTGCTTTATGATCACTAATTAAAAACTTTATTTTCAATCTAATGTATTATAACCACAATGATTTGATTCTAAACCGATAACAATAATGGATATACCCTTATATTGATGTAATGATTAAACCTAAGGGTTTATCAATTTTTATGAGCAAAAATAGGATTTAGCATATTATCATACATTAACTTTTGTGTTAGTGCACATGGTCTTCTATTAAAACATGACCTTTTCATTTCCTAAATAATATATGAATTTGGGATTAATGGAGAGGTAGTAGTAACAAAAAAGAAATAGGTAAAGAGGCACACAATGCCTATGGTATTCATTTTAGGCTAGTGCAAGTTGAAACAAATCAGCACAAGTAAACTTGTGTACGGACGTATTTTTGGCCAAGCATGTTCATGGATTAGGTTTGTTAAAGCTTTTTGGTCAGTGTGGGTCAATGTGTGATGGCCAACTGATGTGGTCAACATGTGAGGCATGGCAGTCAATGTAGCCAACAACAATATAGTTGATAGTGATCATATATTAGAAGATAATGATAGAGATAGTGGATGGTTGTGGGAACAACCCAAACTCAAATTTGAGCTCTTTTGGTGTCATCTTCAGCCAAAATTTGCATCGATGAAATTATGAGAGCAATGAAGAGATAAGAGGTACTAAATTTTAAGGTTGGAATATCAAAAAATCCATCAATCATTCTTAAAATGATAGAAATGAACAATAATAATGATAATAAAGACAACTGAGAAGACTAGGGCGGGCCATTTTTTTCCCTAGTTTGTCATGCTATACAAGATATTTTTATCTATACTAGATTAGATGATTATTGATGTTATGCTCGATCTCCTTAGTGTTATTGTGTGAAAATTTCTTGTGCAATTTTTTGCATTTCTTAAAATTGTTTCTAGGTTGATTATGTTACTATGTAACTCAAATGTTTACTCTTGTGCGACCTTCATGTTGCTATAATTTTCTTATATTATACTAGATCAACTCATCTCATTCTTGCATCAATATTTAGTCTTTTAATTAAAAAAACTTTTTTATTTATGCATATGAATCATGTCAATTAATAGTAAGCTTAAAGATATTTTGAAGGAGTAAAAAAAACCTCAATTCATTTGTCTTGATAATTACTATTTAAATAAAATGTACTTGTTAATATCATAAAAAAATTTATTACTTTTGTATTGTTAGCTTTCATGAGACATTTCTTCATATATTTCACTTTGATATAATTAAATGATTATGAAACTCTAATTCTTCCATTCTGAGACATTTGCATCACTTTTATTTGGTTATATTACATTGCTTTAATTTATCACATTAAGTTATAATATATATTTACTTGATATTAAAATAGTAATCCCTCATTATTTATCCTTATTTACTTTAGTTATTTTGTATAGTTTTGGCAAGGAATACGTGACCTTTCAATATGTCACTTAGTGGTCAATTGAGGATATTAACCACAAACATCTTTGTGTCATAGAAATAGAACTTTCTATCATAGTTTATCAGGTATCTTAAGATTTGTTGCTTTGTTTTGTTATACCAATATGTAACTCTAAATCTCATCATTTTTTTGATTTGAATTGATTTATTTTGTTCTACTACAATTCTTCCTTTTAGCACATCTCAACTTTGACATATATATTCTTAATATTAATGTAATAATTCGATAATAGTTTTGCTTATTAATTTTTCTTATTGACTTTGTTTATTGACTCTACCTATTTATTTTATGATTGCATCCTTTATGAGATATTTTTATTTGTATCATGTTTGACAATCTTTGTTACTACACATGCTCTATTTAGCACTTGTAATATCACTTTCCTATAAAATTTATCTTATTTCATAAAATTTTTTATGTTGTATTTTTACATTAATATGTACATCTAAATCTCAAATCATATGTCATTTATATGTATTTAATTTGGTTAAGTTAAATTGTTTCAAGTAATCACTTTTTAGCATTAACATATTTTTATTTTTTAAAATAATAATATTTCGAAATTTTTTCTTATTTCATTTTTTTATTGGTAGTAATTTTAAAGGAGGTCCTTTTTTTAGAAATAAACGTCATTGCACTCGTCGTGATGAGCAATATCATAATTTGACACTTCTTATGAATTAGTTTGTCATATATGGTTTGGTAATTTATGATATTATGCCAAATCTCTTTAGTATCATGAAATGCGACTTTCTAATTGAAATTATCCTATTTCTTCAAATTTTTTTAGTTTCATTCGGTATTGTTACTCAGCTTCTATTTCTGTCATTTTAGGTTTATGAAATATTTCCTTAATATTAAAAACTATTTTTAAAAGTTAAGCTTATTTGATCTTATAATTAATAATAATGTAAAATGAGGTGTGATCGAGATGAAATAAATATCGTTAGCCTAGCCTTGAGAAGTTCTATGTAATTATATATAAATGTTTACATACATAACCTTTTTGCTTATAAGCTTTTCACATATTTTTTTTTGGGGGATCTAGTTTTATAATTTATTTGATGATACTATATACTACACTTGAGCTACTTAATTTCTTGGAATGTAATATTCTAATAATATTTTTCTTATTTCTTAAAATTTTTTGGTTTGATTTCATTATATTACATTGCTACCCCACTTCTTTGTTCGTGTATCCTTTACATAGAAATGATTGGAGTATATTATATTACTTCAATTTTTCTTTATTAAATTACAATATATATTAACTTAAAACTTAAGTAATAATTTATAATGACTAAGATTTTTATACTTGGTAGTTCATTGTAATTTCTATCATGGTCCAACTTAGATAAAAGAAACGTTTTTATACTCATTTTGATGAGCTTAGATAAATCAATATTCATTTTCAATGTTTTTACAAATAATTTTGATTCAAAATTGTTTTCTCAATAAAGAGTGTCATTTCCAAACTCTTTAGTATAATGGATTATAATTCTCCCATATGCTTCATCTCACTTCTTTCATTTTTCACTTGGCAATGCTTAAACAATCATGTGGCACTTACATCTTGATTATTTCATTTTATTATGCAGCTATAGTTTGTCACATGTTAGCATTAATAAATATTTACTAAATGTTAAAATAATATTTTCTTGTTATTTTGACCTATTTAATTTGATAATTGATAGTAATTGTACACAATTTTTAACTATGTTGAAACAAATGCTGTTAGATTCTCTTGGTAGGCACTATCAAAATTTGGCACATTTATGAGATATTTTGATATGTGCATGATTTGAAATTTGGGGGTATCGCACTTGATTTTCATCTAATCTTATAGTGTAGCATTTTGGTAGAGTTTATCTCATTTCTTAAGCATTTTTGTAATAACTTTGTTATATTACTAACAAATTATATGTCCCTTTCAGTATGACCTTAAGTTTGCATTATAGTGCATCCATTTATGTAATTTAGGCATAATTCCCTATTTAAATAATAGTAATTTAAGTCTTTTTATTAGTTATTTTTAATTTTGTTTGTAATTCAAACTAATTTCAAACAAGATCTAAAGGAGACTAAAACGTCTTTGTTGGACTGGTCATTTCAAGCATTTTTCATTTGAATATTCACTTTTATATTTTTCAAATAATATATTTTTTATGATTTTCAAATCTAATATGAGGCATTTTGATTCATTATTAAGTGTTTAATCAAGGATGTTATTCTCGTTCCACTTTACATCTTAGAAATGCATCTTTTCCATAAAATTTATTTTATTTCTTCCTTTTTTCTCATTTCATTGAAATACTATGTAACTCTAAATCTCATCTCATGTGCCATTTGTGTTGCATTGATTTTGTTATATATGTTCCCTTAACTTAATAAATCACAGCTTTAACTTATATTTTTTAATATTACAAAAATAATGTGTTACTATTATTGCTTATTGAATTGGTAATTTATAGTAATTTCAATAGATGTCTACTCAAGAGTAAAAAAACATTGTTGGACTAACCACAATAGGTTCTATCCAACTAAATGTTCATTTAAATATTTTATATTCTTGAGCTTTTTTGTACTCTATGAGTTACTATTATTTGTACCAAATGATTAAGAGCATTACACTTGATCTCTTTCATAATTTCAATATGACTTTCCTAAATACTTTATCACATTTCTTCAAATGTTTTTTTTGTTATATTACCTTATACTTTTTTTTATCTCATCTCATGTTGTGTTTATAATGCTTTCATTTGGTTATATTAAATTTGTTGAATTTATCATATTTTTGTTCTAAAACACATTTATTTAATGTCATAATAATTTTTTGTATTATTGTTTCCTATTTACTCATTGAGTGTCAAGTACTTTCAATCAACATTCTATCGAGATGAAACAAACAACATTAGACTCAAATAAAAGGTCTCTAATTATTAGAATGCTCTAATTATTAGGATGCTTCAATTTGTCTAGTGCTTTAAAAAAATTTCTTTAATTTTATTATATCATATAACTTTTATTTATCTAATTCAATTTTTTTTGTTTATCCCATTTTTTAAAAAATAGATAATTATTTATTATTGATTCATGCATGTTTTTATTATTAAGTGTGTTACACTAAACCTCGTTAATATCTTAGAATACAACTTTTCAATAGAATTTATATCAAATTTTAAAATGTTTTTGCCTTTATTTTCTTATATTATTAGGAAACTCTATTCCCTTCTCATGTAACATTTACATCGACTTTATTTTATTTTATTGGATTGTTTAAATTTATCAAATTTTTTCTCTTTTATATAATTATTTAATGTAAAAATAAAAATTTCCTATTTACTTTTGTAATTCATAGTAGTTACAAACAACACTGTGTAAACGTATTAAATATTTATTTTTATGTCAATATTTTCGAAATAATTTATTATTTGGTGTTTTTTTAATTTGTTGGACATTTCAACCTATCCTTAATTTTATAGTTAATGATTTCAGAATCCAGCTACTATGTACTCTTGTAGTGCAATATTCTTCTACAATTTTCTCATTTTTCAAATATTTTATTTTCAATTAGATATATTGTTACATTACATAAAATATATTCTCTTATTACCGTTATGTTATTAGTTTTATATTATAATTGCTCAATGTATCACATTTTAAGTTTAATATTTATTTTCCTAAAATTAAAATAATAATTATATAATTATTTATGTTTAATTGCTTTAGTAATTCATAGTAATTGCAAATGATGTTCAATTGAGAGAAAGAAAAAACATTCGATGCCATTAGATGAGAATTATCCAAATAATTACTTATATTTTATATTTCTAAGGATTTTATTTTCTATGTTTTGCTTGCCTTATGAGACATTTGGTTTTGAACATGATTTTCACAATTGAAAATATTAGACACTACGAACTAAGTCAATTATAATACAACCTTTTCATAAAATTTTTCACATTACTTCAACTTTTTCAATGATTTGGTTATGCTATAATGAATATGTAATTCTAATTTTTGTGTGACATTTACATTTTTTTTATTTTGTTATAATGCAAATGTACAATTTATCTCGTTTTAGTTTTAATATGTTTAATACACATTGTGGTTATTATTAATGTTTAGTTATTTTAGTAATTTCCAATAATTCAACCAATGTTAAGATCAAGATGAAAGAAACATTGCAAGAGCAATTTGTAAAAAAATATTAAGAGTTAAATTTTTATATATTTTTTTCTAAACTTCACAAGAAATTTCGTTATGAAAATGATTTCAAAATGAAGGTTATTGCCATTAATCTCCTTAGTATCTTGGAAGGTAGCTTTCCCTTTGAAATTATCTTCTTCAAATTTTTTTCTTTAATTCTTTCATTTTGCTATGAAAATGTAACTCTTCACTCATTTGGTATTTACAAAACTTTCAATTTGTTATGTTACATTATATAAATTTGTCTCATTTAACCTTGAATATATATTTACTTAAAACTAAAATAACATTTTTTATTATATTTTAATTTACTTAATTAATTCCATTTAATTATAAATGAGCTCTAATTATAATGAAATAAGTATTAATAAACTCAGATTGATGAGCACTATAAAAATAAATGTTCTTTTTTATATTTTTTTTGACACTTTATAAGACATTTTAAATCGTACATGACAAGATGATTAAGGATGTTACACTCAATCTCTTTAGTATCTTTGTATGTAATTTATTTTATTTCCTTACATTATTGTCTTTAATTTTTATTATATTACTATGAAATTTTCATTTTTGTATCATGTGACATTTACATCGATTTGATTTTGTTATCATGCATTTTTTTCAATTGATGCATTGTAAAAGAACAAAATCATAGTGATGTAAATCTAACAATAGAGAAAATCTAGGGCTCCATATTAATATAGCCAAATTCAATTGATATAGTTAAAGAATATGCATAAATTATATTAAAAAATTTAATTTCAACATAATGAGAGGACTGAGTGTAACATCCTTGATTATCAAATGAAATAAAAATAAAAATATAACTCCAATAAGTAAAAGTCTTGTACAAAATATTTAAAATTATTAGAAATCAAAATTAAATAAATTTAGCTCCTCAAGATCACAACAACGATATTTTTTTCTTAAACGCAAATCATATTGAGTTACTAGGAATTATAAAGTTAAAAAACATAAATATTGGTATTATTATTTTAATACAAGGTCAAAATAATATAAACCTTAAATGACATAAATTAAAGAATTATAATATAAGAAAACTATAGAAAAACATGAAGAAATATTATATATTGTTTCACAAAACACTATTCTAATATTTCAAGATGGAGCATTATATCCTCGAGCATCAAATTATGTGTGATTCTAAATGTATTTTAAAACAAAGCCACTCCAATAATGTTTTGATCATGAAAATTAGCTGCAATACAACATGTCTTAAAAATCAAGGCAAAATTCTTAGATAATAAAATATTTGAAAAAGCCAATATTCACTATGATAGAACTTGTCAAGATGAGTCTGTGAACTTTCATTTCATCTCTTTCAAAACTTGCTTCTAATTTCTATGAATTATTAAATTAAATAAGAATAAAAAATATGATTTTAAAATTATGTTAAAATATATGAAATTTGTAATGTGTTAAGTTGAAATAAAATCATTTAACCAAATAAAAGATATGCGTCTCACACATGAGAAGAATTAGTGTTAATGATATTTTAAACAAATCAAAATGACATATTTGAAGAAATTAGATGCATTATATATGAATGTTACACTCTAAGATATTAAGGAGAAAAATTATAACATCCTTGATCAATAATTCAAGTACAAAATAAAATTTTCTCATAAAGAGTGCTTCAATCTAAAAAAAATATTTAGAAATACTGTAATAAATTCTTTATTGTATATAACACATTGAGATAAGTCCAGCAAAATTTATTTCATATTGTTCAAAAATTTCTTTAATTACTATGAATTACGAAAGAAAATAAGCTTAAATAATAGTAAATTATTGTTATATCATTAAATTAATATATTTTGAAGGTCAAATAAGTAAAATTTAAGAGATTAATATAACCATAACAAGGAGCTATAAAATGGAAATGATAGTAGATTTAGAGCTACGTAAAAATATAACTAAATCTTACTTAAAAAGTTGAAAAATATGATAAATTAAGTAATAATGTTGAATTCCGTGATCCAAAGAAGGTAGAATGTAACATCTTTGAAAGCCAAATCTAGTACAAATTCAAATGTCTCATAAAAAGTGCTAAAGCCATACAAAATAAAATATTTAAAAATGTAAAAATGAAAACATATTTTGTGGAAGATTATTAAGAAAAGTCCAAAAATAATTTTTCCTCTCCATCAAACATATTATAGAATTTCTATGAATTGCCAATATAAATAACTAAAAATGATAGTAAATAATTTTCTAACACTTACTAAAATAATCTAATATTTAAATGAGAGAAATTAAATCCATGTATTGTAACTAAATCTAGGTGATGCAATGGTCATGTGAGTAAGGAGATATAGTTTTACCATAACATAATATAATAAAAGTGAAAATATTAAAATAATAAAAAAAGCTTCAAAAAGTTCAAATCAAAGAAACTAACTAGACAAAATGTAACATATTCGATCAACAATTAGTTACGAAATGAAATATCTTATAAGACACACTAAAACTATAGAAAATAAATTTTTTAAATGTTTAAAAAACATATTTAATTGGATAGAGCTTATTTAGATGAACCTATTAACATTTATTTTTTTATTAGACCTTGTTTTGCATTACTATGAATTACAAAAAACAAAACTATCAATAGTATTAAAATATTATCTTTATAAAAAGCAAATGTACATTAAATCAAAACAAGGCAAATTAAACTAATATAATACAACCAAGTCATTACTATGAAAAAGTTATTGAAGAGAACAATTAGAGTTACATAGTAATATAACAAAATTTAAAAAAAAACAATTGAAAAATAGAGATAGTCTTTGTGGGAAAGTTTTGTTCCAAGAAGACAAGGAGATTAATTGTAAGATCACTAATCTTTAAATAAGCTCGATTCAAATGCCTTGTAAAGCATGAGAAACCCTAGCAAATAAAATATTTGAAAATATAGAAATGAATATTTTGTTTTACAAGCTTATCCACAAAAGTTAAAGAGTAGTTCTTTCATAGTGATCAGAACTCATTTTGGAATTATTATGAACTCATTTTCAAAATATCATAAATTACTCTAATTAATCATAAAAAATAACAAATTTTTTTTTAAATATCTATGAAATATATATTAAAGATAAATTGATGTAAATTGAAGTTAATTGAAGCATTCAAATATAACAAAAATGAAAGTGATGTAAAGGTCACACGAGAGGAGGATTAGTTTTTTGTAATAAATAACAAAATTAAAGTAAAAAATTAAAAGAAATGAGAAACAAATGCATGCTAAATTTGCATTCCATAAGACCAAAGAAAATAGTAGCAACATCTTCATTCATGAAATAACCTCTAAATAAAGATTTCTCATAAAGAGCAGAAAAATATTTAAAGTAAAAATACATTAAAAAATATAAAAATGAATATTTAAGAACATAAAGTTCACCAAAAAGGCCCACTGACATTTGTTTTATCTTGATCATACATCCTTTTTAATTACTATGAATTACAAGATTAAGGAAGCTAAAGAAATAATTTTAATATGATATAAATATAAACAAAAGGTGAAATAATATAATATGAAGCAATGTAATATAACCAAATCAAACTAACCTAAAGCTCAAATGAAATGAGATTTATGACTACATCGTAAAATATCCAAATAAAAAAAATAATTTTAAAAAATGAGATATATTATAGGGGATGGTTGCATTCAACGATACTAAGGTGGTCAAGTGTAACATCTTCAATCGATAAATTATTAATTTCTTAGAAAATATTTAATGTATTTAAAAATATAAAAAATATCTTTTGGAATTAATTTGAAATACTAAATTAATTCTACAAAAATAATAAAATTATTAATTAATATTATGTAAATTCATTTTAAAATTGAAATGAAAAAATTGAAGGAATATAATTTGGCAAAAAAAATAAGGTAGTAGTCACATTAGATAAGAATTTGTACTATAGAGAAACAAAACTAAAGTAAGGAAATAAAAATTTTAAAAAATGATAGAAAGTTCAATTGCAAGATATTAAGAGGATTGAGTGTGAAATCCTCGATCAACAAATTAACTACAGATAAAATAACTTAGAAAGCACAGAAAAAAAAAGCGATAAAATTACTTTAAATCCAAAAAATGAAGATTTTATTTAATAAAGCTCATTGGAATAAATTTAAGTATTGTAATATAAACAAATGAATGGTTTTTGTCACACCAGAGGAGAATTATGGTTTTATTCCATTATAACTAAATCAATGCAAAACAATCGAAGAAATGAGATAAATTCTATTAAAAAATTGCAAAAAACATATTAAAAAGATGGAATGTAAATGTCGATAATATTATTAGGTACAATTCTATCCCTAAATAATTAAAAATAAAAATCAAATATTTAAATAGATAGTACTTTTTAGGACTTCTCAAAATATTTTTGTTCCATCTTGGTAAAACCATATTTAGAATTATTGTGAATTTAAAAGAGGGATAAATTAATTAAGAATAAGAAAAATGAATTTTAAATTGATAAAGCATATTGATAGGAGTTTATGATAATTCTTTCATCTTTGTTAAAACTTATTTTGAATTACTAATGTAAACAAGCTTCAATAATATTATGGTATTATTTTAATATAAAGCAAATATATGTTAAAGTTGAAAAAAGATAAATTTAAGAAGTATAATATAATAAAGTCAAAGTGCTATAAAGGTGAATAGAGTTTCATAGTAACAAAAAAAGTCAAAGCAAAACATTTCACAAAATAAGACAAATTGAACAAGAAAGTCACATTTTAATAATCCAAGGTGATTTAATGCAACATCCTCAATAACAAAATTAAGTGTGATTGGAGTTCACTTAAAAATTTGCCAAATAAAAGCAAATCATATTTAAAAAAAATAAAAATGAATATTCAATTAGAGGAGCTTATCGAGACAAGTTAAAAAAATATTTATTTTGTCTCCATCACAACATGCTTGGAATTACTATGATTTTTAAAATTAATCAAGAATAATCAATAAGAAGATAATATTTAAATATTAAGTAAACATGTATTTACAATAAAGGGATATAAATTGAGAGAATGTAATGTAAAACAATAAAAGTGATGTGGAGGTCACAAAAGAGAAGAATTAGGTATTCCTTGTAAAATATCAAAATCAAAGTAAAATATTTGAAAAAAAGTGGTAAACTATACACGAAAGTGGCATTCCAAAATATTAGGAATGAGCATAACTTTCGTAATCTTGTACAAACAAAAATTTCTCATAAAAAATGTGGAGTCTTAGAAAATAAAATTCTTAAAAAGATAAAAATTAATATTTATTTATATAGAGCACATCGAGTTGATTTCGTTAATGCTTGTTTCATCACAAGAGAGGCTTTGTTAGAATTATTACAAAATATAAAAGTAAAATTGCATAAATAATAATTAATTAGTTTTTTCAATATGTTAAAGGAAAAAATGGACAAATTGAAGTAATTTAAACAACAAAATCAATCTGATGCAAAGGTCACAGTATAATGGACTGAGACCAAGTAATATAGCAAAGTAAATGTGAAACAATTTTACTAATATGAGAAATTATATAGTAATTTTACATTTTTAGATGCTAAGGAGTTCGACCATAGCATTCTAAAATGTTTGATGAGGTACAAATTGAAATGACTTGTAAAGCATGCAAAAATATTTGAAAATAATATATTTTGAAAAGTTTAAAAAAAGATTATTTAATGATAAACAACTTCAAGTTAAGTCGAATGATAAAAATAAATTATGAAAATTTACTATAATAACAAATTAATATGTATATTAAATCTAAAATAAGCAAAAGTGATGTAATGTTACTTGATCAAATTAAGGCAACCCAAAGATCACTAATGAAGAGATTTAAAGTAACATAATAATATGACTAAATTAAAGAGAAAACTTCAATGAAATAAGACAGATTCTTAAACATTGTTGCATTTCAAGATTATGAGTAGATTGAGTGTTACATCATTGATTATCAAATCAGGTACAATACGAAATGTCTCGTAACTTGTAATAAAACCCTAGAAAATTAAATATTCGAAAAAATAATATTTGATTAATAGAGATTGCTAAGACATGTTAATTGATGAATTTTTTTAGACCAAAAATAAGTTTAGTTGATGCAATCTAATATAGCAGAACTAAAATGATATAAATGCTAAACGATAAGAGATATTGAGTTACATAACACATATTTGAAATCAAAATAAAAACTTTAGAAAAATGAGATAAAAGTTTATTGGAAAGCTATATTCCAAGAAACTAAGAAAACAAAGAAATATTTTCAATTTCCAAAAAAAGTATAAAATAAAAAACAAATATATATAAAAAAAATTTTAAAAAATGTTTCATAAGGTAACACAAAGGTCTCACAAGAAGAAGGTTAAGAGTTATTTAGTAATATAAAAAATTCAAGGTGAAATACTTGAAGAAATGAGACAAATTACAAAGGAAAATTACATCATGAGATACAAGGGAGCTCAGTATAACATTGTCGATCATCAAATATGCTATGAATAAAATTATCTCCTTAAGAGTTCCAAAATCCTAAGAAATAAAATATTCAAAAAAAATTAAAATTTAATTTTAAAGGGTTTGTTGACATGAGTCAAATAACTTTCGATAAGTCACAATTGGACCTCATTTAGAATTACTATAAATAAAAAAGAATATTATAACAAAAATTATGATTTAATTACTAATTAAAATATGTTAAAGATAATATATTTTAAATTTAAAGAATGTAAAATAAATTGTTCAAAATGATGTGAATGCCTCATGAGAGAAGATTTGGAGTTAATAAAATTATAATAAAAATAAAGTAAAAAATTTGAAGTAAGCATGAAGAAATATTTCAAGAAAAGCAAGTGCTAACTTTGAAGAATAAAATATTTCAAAATATAAAAATAAATTTTTAATTTGGTAGAGCTTTTCGAGATGAATTCTAAGATGTTTATTTTGCCTTGGTCAAACCATATTTGGATTTAGAAAAAATTAAATATTAAGTAAGCATAAATAATATTCCATTATTATTTTAACAATATGTAAATATATAATAATGCTCAAATGTGATTAATCGAAGTGATATATTATAACCAAAAAAAATAATGTAAATGAAACATAGGATGAGAATTAAATATTCTTAATTCTAATAATAAATAAAAACATTTGAAGTAATGCAAAACATTTTGCTCAAAAGTTGCATTCTGAGATACTAATTAGATTGATTGTAGCATTCTCATTCCTCAAATGAAGGAAGAATTGAAATCTCTTGTAAAATGAGCTAGGTACCATGTAGGCAAAAAAGTTAATAATGTGAAAATGGTTATTTAATTATATAGAACTCATCTAGATCAATCCAATGATGTTTGTTTTGTTTAAAATAGATCTCATTAACAATTACTATGAATACTTAATTATTATGCATCAATAAATATAAATCATTATATTTCTAATATATATATATATATATATATATATATATATATATATATATATATATATATATATATATATATATATATATATATATAAGCTAAATAAGCTAATTTGAAGTAATATATCACAACTAAAAAAAAAGCTTTTGAACATCACACAAGAGGAGGTCAAAGAAAAAAACTAAAGAAATAAGATAAATTGCATGAGAATTGCATTCCAATATATAATGGAGATTGAGGATAACATTCTCAATCATCAATTAGTAATGAATAAAAACATGTCGATCGACTTTTCCAACACTTCAATTTGGTTATATTGCAATGTTTCATTAATTAACAATTTATTTAATATTAAAATAACATTTAATTATAGTTTAAGGTTATTTATTTTGATAATTTAGACTAATTAAAAGCATAGTGTCTTCGAGATTAAACTATTATCATTAGACTCGATTAGATGACCTTTAACAAATTAAATTAATTTTTTAATTTCATATGCTTTTTAAACTGTTTGCATACTTTATGAGGTATTTTCATTTATACATAACTTTACAATAATAAATTATTTTGAAAAGTTATTAAAATAATACATAAATAAATATTAATTTGGAAGGGATCATTAAGAAAAACAACCACATCTAACGATCTGTCTTGTTTGAATTTGAACTAGTCTTTATTTGTTACAAGTTAACCAAAGAAATAAGAATAAATAGTAATAAATAAATATTATATTAATAATTATTATATATAAGTTAAAATAAGATATATTGAAAGAATTAAATTTGATCAATTCAAATGATATTGTGTCATATGAGAGAAGAATTATAATTACAAACTAAAATAACCATTCAAGGTAAAAAACTACAAAAAGTTAGGTAATTATATAAGGAAGTCTTGTTCAATGTTATTGCAAATTTTAAGATTAAATTAGTATACATATAAAAAATATCACTTCAATGTTAGGTAAATATATATTGAAACAAAGATGAGATAAATTAAAGAAATATAATTTAATTAAAATATAGCAATATAAAGGTGTAGGAGTGGAGAAATATAGTGACATAGCAATATAACCAAGTAAAAGTATAAAATTCAAAGAAATAAGATAAAGTTTATAGTAAAAGTATATTTTAAGATATTATGGAAACTGATTAGAACTTCCTTAATTTTCAAGTGAAGTATGATTTGGAATGCCATCTAATGCATCGAAAAAATCCTAAAAACATTTAGAAATCCAAAATTGTATAATTTTTGGAAAGCGCTCATCAAGATTTGTTAAATGACATTTTCTTTCTCATTGTTGGATCTTAATTGAAATTTCTACAAATCATCAAAGCTAACATTCATAAAAAATGATAATTGGTGTTTTAAAGTTAAGTAAATATAGAATAAGCATGAAAAAAAATTATCAAAAGAGGTATAACAAATGAAATTTATTGCGACATAATGGTCACTAGAAAGAATGTTTGGCCTTACATATTAATATAGCAAAATTAAAGAAAAATATTCAAACAAATAAAATAAATTAAATATCAAAGTTTCATTTCCTAAGCTAAAGAGATCAGGCATAAACTCCTTTATCATTAAACATTTAAGAATAGAAAAGTGTCATAAAAAATGTAGAAACCCTAAGAAATAATTTTTTTTAAAACATGAAAAGAATCATAAATTGCATGCTCCTCCTAAAATCTAATATAAGGATGCTTGTCTCATCTCGATCGAACTTCATTATAATTTACCATAAATTACAATATTAAAAAAACTAAACAATAATAAATTATTGTTCTTACATTTTGTAGAAATACAGTAAAAGCTAAGATAATATATATTGAAGAAATGCAATATATTCAAAATCAAAGTGATGTAAAAGTCATAAGGGATGAGAATTTGAGCTTCATAATTTGATTTGATGAAAAAAGATAAATGATATAGTAAATATCATTCAAAAATACTTAAAACACGACTGCAACTTGCTTATTCTCCAAATTAGGCAAGAATGAAAATGACTCATAAAACACAAAAAAATCATAGAAAATTAAAATTTTAAAATAAAAAAAATAATTATAACCATATAAAATACTAATTTTATGACATTTTTTTCAAGCTCATTCAACAACCTTTGAACAATTTCTTATTATTAAAATAAAAACTATAAATAATAGAAAGTTTTTAATTTAATATTTAGTACATAAATTATATCTAAAAATATGAATAACTAAAGAAACATAATATAATGAAATCAAAGAAATGGAGTGGCTACAAAATAAAAATTTTGAGTTACATAAAAATATAGCAAAAAAGAAAATAAAACATTTTAAAAAATGAGATAAATTATATTGGACAATTACATGCAAAGATGCTAAAGAGATTGAGTGGAAGATCCTCAATTGTCAATTATTTTATGACTTTAAATTTCTCATCAAGCATGACAAAAATAATAAAAGTAAAATAATTAAAAATATTGTCAAAATATTGAATTCCATAAAGCTCATTAAAATGCATTGAATGACATTCTTTTGGATTAAGCCATGTTTGAAATTATTATGAAACATAATAGTACATGTAAATAAATAATACTTAATTTTTTATTTCAAGATTAAGAAAAAATATAAAACCTAAAATGAGAGAAATAGAAATAATGTAATATAACAAAATAAAAGAGATATAAATGCCACATGATGGGAGATTTCATGTTACTTTGTATTATACCGATTTTAAAAAGAAACATTCGAACAAATGACATAAATTATATGAGAATATTGCATACCTAGATATTAAGAAAATAGAATATAACTCCCTCTGTTGTCAAACAAAGTACAAAATTAGAAGTTTAGTAATGCGTGCTGAAGTAAAAAAATAAAAATATTTATTAATAAAGAAATGGAAATTTAATTGGATAAAATTCTTCTAGAGAAGTCAAATGACTTTTATTTTGTTCTTGAACATGCAATATTGGAATTTTAATGAATTAGTAATATAAATTCTAATAAATAACAAAAAATTGCTTTTTTACATTTAAATAAATATATGATAAAGTTATGTGTGATAAATTGATGCGATTAAATATCACAAAATCAAAATAATGTAAATGACATATGAGTAGAGAATTAGAGTTCTTTAGTGTTGTAGGATACTATGATAAAACTTATTTTAGAACCTAGAAAATCAAAAAAAAGCCTAGATTGAAGTAAAATACGTATAGAAGGACTTACCCAATGGTGTTGTATGGTTAAAATTTGAATTCATGGGATCACCAAGCAAGCAAAGACTTTCTTACAAACCATGAACCTATAGTAACTTTTAATAAAAGGGATCTCAACTTAAAGAACAAGGGTAAAAGAACTCACGATGAAGTACTTACATTGGTGGTGAAGTGGCATGGAAATCAAACAATTTATTTTGTAAAATGTTAAACAAGAAATTGCATAGTCACATGCACTAACAAGAAAATCAGATGTGACAAATAACATTTTGAAGATGTGAAATAAAGTATATAAGGACTTTTCTTTGTGATTTGATGCTCTTTGTTGATGTTGGAAAATGGATGCATACTTTCCCAAGGCACGTCATGAATGACATTGTCAAATTGTTTGCACACGCTCACTTTTATGACACAACCTTTGTGATAATGCTTCGTTACTTCTACCAAAAGATTGCCCATCACAACATGATGAGCATTCCTATATAAAGAGGGCTAAAAGGTACAACAATTTTATTTTTAACCAAGGTATATGAAATAAAATAATGTTTTGGTGTAGAGTAGAAGGACATTTTAGAGTAACAAAAGGCACTACAAATTACAAATAAAATACATTATCTTAAAATTTAAACTACTTTAAATTTGCAAAATAAATTGAATTAAGATGTTCCAAAATAGCATATGCATTTCAGGTAGTGATAATGGTGAGTGGCATAGGTGCAGAGGTGGAAGAAGCCTTGGAATAGTTATCAAGTCTACATGGGTTGAAGAAAATAAGTAAAAGTTAATTGGTCAACCCATGTGTTTTTGGTTAGGCACATTCAAGGATTGAGCCTATCAGAGTTGATGGGTCAATGTAGGTCGAGCCGATCATGTATCATATCATAGACTAGCAGTTCAACATGGTTGATGAAGGAGTCAAGTGGGTTAGTATGGCTTCGACACCATAGCTAATGGCAATGTTTAAACTACGTTGGGCGACAGAAGCGGCAAATGTTGGAAAAAAATATTCTAAGCTCAAACTTTAGCCCTTTCGAAGTCATTTTTAAACTTTTTTTAAGGCATTATAGTACTTTAAAATGAATGACGATTACAAAATTTAATACTAAAAACATCTAATAAGCTACCAATTGCTCTTTAAATTAGTAAAATAGAAAATAACAATGATATAGGATGCTAATGTGTAGTAAAGGGCTTAATCTTGGAATGTTTCTAAGTTTGAACAAGACAAATATTCTTGTAAGTCGAACCTTTGCATGATGTACTAGTCACTAATTTGAACTAATGCAATAAAAGAATATCTAAGAAAAATATTTTAAAAAGTGCTAGCAATTGAATAAAAAATTTGAATCCCAAGATAATATTGAGATCGAGAGTAACATCCTCATTCGTCAAAGCAAGTACAAATAGAATTTTACGTACAGTGTACTAAAGTCCCAAAATACATATATAAAATCATAATAAGAAATACGTAATTAGGTTTAGGTCATTGATATGAGCCCGATGACATTTACTTTGTCTCTACTACAAATAGTTCAGAATTTCAGTGACTTATAAGAGTAAGCATAAATAGTAAAAAAAATTATTTTAAAATTAAGTAAACATGTGTTATTGTCCAATTAAGATAAACTAAGGAAATATAATATAACCAAATAAAAGGGTTGTAAGAGTCGAACTACAAAAGATTTAGTGTTACATAATCATAAAACAAATCAAAGTAAAACATTTGAAAAAATGAAACAAATTATAATAAACTGTTTGATTCAATGATACAAAGTAATTTGATTATAACAAATTTGTTCATTAAATCATGTATGAAACAAAATATTGTTAAGCATCCAAAAACCATATATAATAAAATATTTAAAATAAGAATAATGAATTTTTAAATGGCTAAAGGTGATGGAGACTAATCCAATGACATTTTCCCTCGATCAAATTTCTTTTTGATTATTATGAAATACAAAAGTTAATAAGGATAAATAATTTTAAATTATTTTTTTTAATATTTACCTAAATAAATACCAATAGTAAAATAAGATATGATGAAGTAATTGAATATAACAAAATTATTGTAATATAGAAGTCACATGAAATGAGATTTAGAATAACATAGTAATATAACCAAATCTAGGAAAATAATTTCAAAATATAAGATAAATTATATAATAAAGTAATTTTCAAAGGCATTAAATAGATTGAGTGTAACATAATTGATCATCAAATCATGTATAAATCAAAATATTTTCTAAAACATGCCAAAAGTATAAAAATATTATATTTTCTAATAAAAAAAAGAATAATTAATTTTGTGTAGCTCATCGAGATGATTCCAATAATGTGTGTCACATATCCATCAAATTTTATTTAAAATTAATTGAAATGATACTATGCTACTATTTAAATATTAAGAAGACATATATTAAAACTAAAATGAAATAAATTTAAGTAATGTGGTTCCATGAAATAAAAGAGATGCAAAGGTCACGCTTGTTGAGATTTAGAGTTAAATATTAATATAACTAAAATCTTTAAAAAAATTTCAAAAAATGACATAATTTTTATTTGAAAATTTCATTCCACAATATGAAAAAATTAATGGTAACATCATTAACCATAAAACTAGGAATAAATCTAAATGTCTTATAAAGCACATCAAATCACATGAAAATAAATATTTAAAAATATTAAAGAGAATATTTAATTAGAAAGAGCTTGTTAAAAAAGTAAATAAGCATAAATAAAATAAATAATTATTTTAATAATAAGTAAATATATAATAAAGCTGAGATGAGAAATCGAGTAAAATGGAAAACATTAAGAAATCGAGTAAAATGCATAAGAAAGTTGCATTTGAAGGAACTAAGGAGATCAAGTGCAACATATCTTAATATGAAATGAAGAATGATACAAATTTCTTACAAAGAATTTTAAAAAATAATAAAAAATTTAAAAAATTAGCTTTAATTAGATAGAGCTCATCAAGTCTTTTCTAATGAAGTTGGTTTCATTTGAATCATACCTCATTTTGAATTACTATGGACTACAAAGGTAAATAAACAAGAATAAGGATATATTATTATTTTAATAGAAAATGTTAGCACAACGAACCTCAAATAAGATAAGCTAAAAATATTATAAAACAACAAAATCAAAGTGATGTAATGGTCACACAAGAGGAGATTTTCAATTACATAATCATAAAACAAAATCAAAACAAAAAATGCTCAAGAAATGAGCTTGATGTTATGAGAAAGTTATATTCAAAGATATTTATGAGATTGAGGGCAACATTAAGAACATCAAAACAAATATGAATAAAGATGTCTCATAAAATTTTCAAAAAATATTAGAAATTAAATTATTTAAAAAATATTAAAAAATTATTTAATTACATGGTTCAAGTGTAGGACATTTGTTTAATTTTTATCATACCTCATTTGGGAAAAGTAAGAAATAGTCAATGCAACTAACTTAAAATAAGAAAAAAATAAACTAAAGAAATATAATATAATACAATGAAAGTGATACTTAAGTCACATGAAATGAGATTTATGGCTACATAAGAATAAAAAAATTCAAAGGAAAAAAATTATAGAATTATGATAACATTTTTTGAAATTTTGTGTTTCTAGATATTGAGAACATCAAGTGTAATAGCCTGGATCGTCACATCACATATGAATCAAACTTTTGTCATAAAGATTCCTAAAACCTAGAAAATAAGATATTTAAACAAATATAATAATTTATTGAATTGTACTCGCCCAGAAAAATCAAGCAACATTTCTTTAATCTTTATCAAATCTTTTTTGTAAATTTGGTTATTTAAAAAAGTAAATAAGAATAAATAATAATAAATTATTATTTTTAATGTTATGTAAATATTTTTTATAATTGAAATGAGATCGATTGAACATTTGTAATATAAGAAAATTAACACAAAGATAACTTAAAATATATGATACATTGCATGAGAAAGTAGCATTGTAAGATACAAAGATTATCAGGCATCACATCAATGGTCATCAATTTGGTACGAACCAAAATTTCTAGCAAAATGTCTCAAAAATCTACAAATTAAAACATTTAAAAAATATATAATAAATATTTAATTAGATATATCTTTTTTAGAGGATTGCTATGAGTTTTTTATCTACATTAGACAATGTTTGGAATTACTATGAATTGTAGAAGTAAATTAACATAAAAAATTAGTATATTACGATTTTAGTTTATTCTGACACTAAAAGGATACAAATTGAAGCAATGGAATATAACAAAATATAACTGATATAAGTGTTACGTAAGAATAGATTAAGAGTTACATTGTAATATAACCAATTGAAAATAAAATAATAGAAAAATTACGAAAATTTTTTTGGGAATGGTGAATTAAAGGGTATTAAGAAGATTGAGTATGGCATCGTCAACCACCAAAATGTTTTTGAATTTAATGTCCTTATAAAGCATGCCAAAACAATTTATTTAAATTATTATAAAATATAAAAATCAATATTTATTTAAATTGAGCTCATTGAGACATGCACAATGATCTTTGTTTCATTTTGATCATAACTCATTTTGAAATAAAGTGAATTACCTAACTAAATCAGTATAAACAATAAAATTTTTTTAGTTTTTTATTAATTAAATATATAATGAAGCTAAAGTTAAATTAATTGAAAGAATGTTATGTAACAAATTGTAAGAGATGTAAATTTCCAATAAAGAGAGAATTATAGCTTCAAATTAATATAATATAATAAAATCATATATTAAAATTGCTTTAAACTTATCAAAACGTTAGAAAATAAAACATTTCAAAATTTAAAAATGAATATTTTTTTTAATAGAGGTTGATTGGATCAGTCCAACGACATTTGTTAAGTCTCGATCAGATCTTATTTTAAATTATTAAGAATTATCATAATAAATACTCTTAAATAAAATTAAATTATTATTTTATATAAATATATAATAATTTTAAAACAAAATAAATTTAAGAAATATAATTAAAAAAGTAATAAGTACCACATGACAAGAGATTTAGACATATATTGTAAAAAAAGCAAGTTAAAGTGAAATATTTGAGATGATTTAAAGGTCATATTAGACTAGATTTAAAGTTAACCATGTCAAAGTTAAAACCATGAAGAAATTAGATAAAGTTTGAGACAAATTTTCATTCTAAGATATTAAAAAGACAAGTGTAACATTCTATAACATCAAATCATTTATGAATGATAATTGTTCATAAAGCATTCCAAAAACAATGGAATAATTTATTCTAAATTATATACTACAATATTTAATCAAAGGGAGCTCATTAACATATTTAAGTCAACTTGATAAGTTTTTTTGGGGAATTTCTATGAATTAATAATGTAAATAAGTATAAATAATGATAGATTATTATTCTAATTTTATTTAAATATATATTAATGATAAAATCACCTAAATTGAGGAAATGCAATATGACAAAAATCAGAATGTTATAAACATTATATAAGAGGAGATTAAGAGTTACATAGTAAAAAAATTCAAAACAAAAAATTAACATAAATGTGATACTGTTTATCAAGGAATTCCGTTCTAAGATAGTGAGGAGATATAGTATAACATCCCTTATTTTTAAATGAGATATAAATAAAACACTCTTAGAAGGCTTGAAAAAACGAGAGGAAAAGAAATATTTGTAAATATAAATATGAGCCAAATAACATTTTCTTTATCTCAATTGGACCAAGTTAAGGGTTAGTATAAATCACAAAAGTAAATAAGTATAAAAGGGAAAATTTTTAACAAATAAGTTAAATTATATAGGAAAGTTACATTTCTTAATAAAGAGGAGATCGAGTGTAACTTTTTTGATAATGAATGCAAAATTGATATGAACTAAAAAATAAAATCCAATAGAATAAAAGGAATCTAATTATGACAATGACAAGATTTTCAATTGCAGAGTAATATAACCAAATAAATGAAAAAACTTTAAATAAATTAGATAACATGTACGCAAAAGTTGCACTCCATGATTCTACATAGTTTAAGTGTAACATTCACTTCTTTCAAAAATGATATGAATAACAATATCTTCCAAACCATAACCAATACTTTAAAAAATACTTTTTAAATAACAATGAAATACTTAATAGCATGGAGCTTATAATGATGAGTGCAATGATATTTTTTGTTATCCTGATTGGTTCTCATTTTAAAATACTCCAAAAGAAAAGTGTAAATAGCCATAAAAATAATAAATTACTGTTTTAATATTATGTAAATTTATACAAAAGATGAAGTAACATAAATTTAAAAAGTATAACTTAGCCAAATCAAAGAATATAATGAACATAAGAGGGGAGATTTAGAGTTAAAGAAATCAAATAAATTAAACGGGAAAGTTGGACTCCAACGAACTAACGAGATCAAGAAATATCATTGATCTCCAAACCATACCCAATGCTTTAAAAAACATTCACTTCTGTAAAAAAAGATACGAATAACAATATCTTCCAAACCATACCCAATGCTTTAAAAAATATTTTTTAAATAACAATGAAATACTTAATAGCATGGAGCTTATAATGATGAGTGCAATGATATTTTTTGTTATCCTAATTGGTTCTCATTTTAAAATACTCCAAAAGAAAAGTGTAAATAACCATAAAAATAATAAATTACTATTTTAATATTATGTAAATTTATACAAAAGATGAAGTAACATAAATTTAAAAAGTATAACTTAGCCAAATCAAAGAATATAATGAACATAAGAGGGGAGATTTATAGTTAAAGAAATCAAATAAATTAAATGGGAAAGTTGGACTCCAACGAACTAACGAGATCAAGCTTAACATCGTTGATAACCAAATGGCTTTCAAATCAAGTTGCTCACAAGTATGCCAAAACAAATAAAAAATTTGCTATAAAAAATAATCTAATTGGTTAGAGCTCATTAAGATGAAAGGAACAACAATTGCTTCATATCCATCAAACCATGTTTGGAATTATTTTGAATCACCAAAGTAAATAACCATAAATAAAAATAATTTATTTTGTATTATTATGTTGATATATACCAAAGCTTAAATAAGATTAATTGAGACAAAGTCGAAAAAAGTTTGAAGAATTAAGTTAAATTTTATTGAAAGGTTGCACTTCATGATAATAAGAGTATAGTGTATGACATCTCAATCATCAAATCATGTATGAATAAAAATACTTTTACAAATTTTCAAAAAAGTTTAGAAAGTAAAATTTATAAAAAATATAAAAATATTAATATTTAATTAGACAAAGCTCATCAATATGTGACAAATAATATTTGTTATTTCTTGATCCCACCTTATTTCAAATTACAATTAATTTCCAAAGTAAAAAACCATAAATAATAATAAAATTTTACAATAGTACTAAATGAATATATATATTATATTTGAAATGAGATAAATTGAAGTAATGTAACTAAACCAAATAAAAGTAATGAAAGGGGTCACACATGATGATGAGAATTTAATTTACATAATAATATAATGAAATATAAGTAAATAGTTTTAAGAAATAAGATAAATAGTATAATAAAGTAGCATTCCAATATACTAAAGAGATTAGGGGCAATTAAATAGAGCTTTAGAGATGAGTCCAATAACATTTTGCTTATCTTAATCTGTCCCTATTTTAAATTTTGACAAACTGCTAAATTAAATAAATATAATAATAATAAATTATTATCTAAAATTAAGGACATTATATGTTAAATCTTAAATAAGATAATTTTAAGAAATGTAATATAACCAAATCAAACTATTGGAAGGGTTACATGAAATAAGATGTATAGCTTCATAATAAGGAGAATGATTATAAAATCCATGACCTACAAATCTGGTACATATCAATATCTCCCACAAAGTCTATGAAAACTCCATTTGAATATATAAATATGAATATTGAATTTTATATAGATCATTGGGATGAGTCTAATAATATTTGGTTGACCTTATTTGGACCCATTTTCAATTACTTTGAATTACCAAAGAAAATAAGAATAATAAATATTAATATTTTAATAAGAAATAAACATAATTAATAATCAAAATAAAAAAATTGAAATAATATTATATAGCCAAATAATAGTTATGTAAACAACATAATTGTTGTTAATTAGAGTTCTATAGTAATATAACAAAATCATAGAGAATTTTTAGAGAAATAAGATAAATTATGTTAAAATGTTATATTCAATAATAACGAAGTGATCAAACACAACATCAATGATCATCAAATCTGGTATGAATCAAGGTGTTTCTATTGTCCAACTAGACCGTGTTTGGAATTACAAGACAATTACAAATTAAATAAGCATTAATAATAACAAATTATTATTTCAAAATAAATCTAATATATATTAAAAGAGAAAAAAGAAGATCAAAATAATGTAGGTCAACAAAATCAAAGTAATGTAAAGTTCACATGAAAAGATATTTATAGTAATATAATAATATAACTAACACAAAAAATTATGTGATTATACTAAAATGAATGCGAAAGTTGCATTCCAAGTGAGTAAAGAGATCGAGTGTAACATTCCTGATCGCCATGTTAGGTACGAATCAAAAGGACTCAAAAAGTGTACAAAAACTTCTAAAAATATTTAAAATTAAAGAAAGATAATTAATAAGATAATGCACATTGAGATAAGTAGAATGAATTTTGGTTCATCTCAAGCAGATGTCATTTGCGATTACTATGAATTGCAAAAGGAAATAATCTTAAAAATTAATAAATTATTATATTAAAATTAAGAAAAATATATTAAAACTCAAATGAGATAAATTGAATAAATTTAAAATATAACCAAATCAAGTTGAAAAATTAAAATAAATAAGATAAACTATACGAGAAAGTTGCATTCCATGATAATGGGGACAGCCAATGCAAGAAACTCTAACATCAATCGAGGTACAACTGTAATTAACTTGTAAAGCATGAAAAAATCTTATAACAATTATTAATAGAAAACATAATAACTGATTTTTAACTAGAGAGAGCATTTCGACAAGGTTGGATGGCATTTATTTAGCCTAAATTAAATCTCACTTAGAATTACTATAGATCTCCAAAAAATAAAAAAAAATAACAATAATAAATTATTTACATAGAAGTAATTATATATTAAGGTTGAAGTATAACCAAACAAAAAAAATTGAACAAATGAGTCAAATTATATTGAGAAGTAGCACTCTAAGATAATAACTGGATTGAGGGAAACATCCACTATTATAAAATCATGCTTGAATCAAAATAAGTCACAAAGAGTTCCAAAACAAAATTAAACAAACATCAAGAAGTAATGAAATAAATATTTCATTTAATAGAAGTCATTTAGATGGATCAAGTGATGTTTGTTTTCGATTGATTTAATGTTGTCTTCAATAGAAGTGATGAAATGATCCTACAAAAGAAGAATTAGAGTTACATATTAAAAATACAAAATAAAATAAAATAATTTGATGAATTGAGATAAATTATATTAGAAAGTTATATTTAGAGTTACTAAGATGACCAAGTGTAATGATCTTGATCATCAAATCAGATATGAAGAAAAATATCTCATAAAGCTTACTTCTTCTATTTCTTCTTCTTTGCCATCTTCTTTTTCTTTTTCTACTTCTTCATCTTTTTCTTCTTCTTCTCCCTCTTCTACTTATTCCTCTTCTCCTCATCTTCATCTTCTTCTTCTTCTTTCTTCTTTTATATGTAACAATCAAATTTAAAATCATAAGGTAACAACTAGATTCGAAGTAAATTTTTTCGTTGTTCTTATTTTTCTTATGTGCCAAATGGGGACAATAATCCTCATTTAGAAAGAATTTGAAGTAATAAAATATAAGGAGAACTATATAGTAATGTACAGTACAATGTAATGTGAAGCATATGTTCTTGACTTTTAATACATATTATAATAATATTTTTGTTAAATATATCCTTTTACTTATTAAATTTTTATCTACAAATTCATGTGCCAAGCTATAAATGTTTAAAATTTTATTCTAATGCGCTTGCTTGTTAGGAATAAGGTGTAGTTTTGAAGAACAAGTCATGCAATTTTAGATATGGTGAATTACTGGTGATGAAAACACCTTTTCATGTTAAATAAGCTAAAAGGATTGAAGACATTCACATCAAATTTAAAATGGTTTTCCTTTTATATGAAATATAATATGAGCTTATTTAAATTTAAATAAACAAACTCCTCTTCACTCATTTTAATTTAAAACCCTACTTAAGCATTTGAGTTATTCGATACATTTCTTGATTTGCGAAACATCTTGGATTGCATTTTTTGTTCAATTAATCCTTACTTTATTAAATCCCACCTATGCAATTTTTCCAAATTTCGTTTTTATTAAATTAGGAAAACAATTAATAAAAATATTTTATTCTCATAATATCTTAGGCTTATTTAAAGTGCAATGCGCTTGGACTGATCAAGCTTGAGCGAACCTAAGAAGCCTCAAGTTAGGAGGCCATTTGAACAAGGTAAGGTTGACAATATCTTGTTTAAGGTGATTAAATAAAGGACAATACTCAACCCAATCAAGGTTAACTATCAAAATTCTCTTCTACATATCAGTTAACTTATCCTTGAATCCAATAGTGACACTCTTGGTTTTGATTCCTTTGACAAAGATCATTCAAGCATGTATTATTAATGAATTTAATGCTGTATATCTCATATGATGTGTTAAAACAACCCAAATCTAATCCTACCTTATTCAACCACCCATAATTCTTTTATTATTACGATTATTGATCTGATAGGCTAGATCTACTCCTTGTAGATTCAAGGGCTCTAGGCAACCACACTTAATGACTAATTCCAAAAGCTATTATTTGTGCCATTATAGAATCTTTTTGGAAGAAATTTTGCATGTTTTTTTGGTAGTATCTTGTAAAATAATTTTTCCTTGACTTTTTAATATCTAATATAAAACGGTTTATACAAAAAAACATTATGAATGAAGGTGCGAATGAACGTTCACAAAATTTGAGATCATATTCTACTTGTTTAGGTTACGAAACAACACATTATGGTTTAATACTACTAAAAATTGAAAACTCTTCTAGTTGTGCCTAACACTTCTAAACTTTAATTTCCTTAAGTCTCTTCATAGTTTTGACTTTCTTTTGTTGCACTTTATTCATGAATAAGCTTTAAAAGTTGTTTGTTTTATCAAAAAAATTTTATTGTTGGATTTATTTTCCTTTGGCTTTTGTCATCCAATATTTATGAATGGTTGAGCTTGGTCTGATCTACAAAAAAATTGAGTTTGGGTTGAGCTCATAAAAGCTTGGGTTACATTGATCCCAAAAGAGCTAATAAGTTTGAAGTCAAATGTAAGGAAAAACATTTAGTTATATTTTTTTGTAATACTAGTATTTTTGTTGACCTTTGTTAGAGTCATAGGTTCTTATTTGAACTGAATTACCAAAATCTTTTAGTGTACATTTTTATTTTGAATTTTATTTTTTTCTTAACCATAACAATTAAAAGTTTTCGATATAAATTTTAATACTAATGTTTTTTAAAAAAGAGAAACCATTCTTATAAATAATTTTTGAAAATAAATACATTAATGAAATGTAAAAGGTATTTTAAAACAAAAATTCAAAATTCTTTTGTGGGATTCAAAAACTCGAATTTTTCTTGAAATGAATATGATGGATAATTCATTATTATATGAAACCTACAAGTTAAATAATTTAAAAAAATTACTTAATCATGCTAATTAGTAAACAAGATAAATATTGCTTGGTTATACTTTACTTATCTTTTAAAATTGCAAACTAAGGGGAAGTGTCTATTATATCTTAACTCAATCATGACCACAAATATCAATTAGATTCATGACTTGTGTTAGGCAATGCTAATAACACGGTATGAATCTCTTAATTCTAATGTGAAGTTCTCTATTGATGTTCCTTCAAAATTTCAATTTAAGACACCATAACTCCAATAGCTGGTATAAAAGCAACTAAACTAAAAATCTTGTTGATTATGTTTTGGATCATACTCGTACGATGAATATTTTGTACTCTATGATGTACTAAATTTTCCTTTATTAACAATTAATTCCACTGATTGTAACTATATCATTGCATTATTTTTGCATGATAATACACTATGCACAAATTTTTCACATCATAACTTAATGATTCTCATGCGTGAAAACACTGTTATATTGTTGATATTTATAAGTTAGCACTAATTGTACTATATGATAATCAACTTACCTAACATGGAAAGTTTTCTACTTTTATTATCATACTTGAATGATCCATGACTTCACACTTCTATGACCATAGCATTGCTTCCAATCTTTCATTAATGCTCTTCAATGCTATTGTAATAAGCAACTTAACTAAGTTTTATAGCTTTATCACATTTCTCTCCTTGTTATACTTTATTGCATCTTATGTTCAACATAAATTTTTTCTTTATTGTTTATATGAGATGTAAATAGCAATATTTCTCATCACATTATTATAGTTTTATCATAATCATGATGTGCTATTATGACCAAAGTTCACATTAATAGCTTATTCATAATTACATCTTGATTGTATTTTTTTAACCAACTATACCATAGGATTAACCAATATAACAATCTACAATATTGCTTACTAGGCTTTCATTGATGTTTTCCTACAATGTGCTATGTGGCCATGTACCATAATACTAAATGTTTCTTCATAGAGGCACAATTAGAATAAAACTAGCTTATTTAGTAACATTTACAGGCATTTAAGTATAAAAAAATAAATTAACATATTTGTTTGCCAGATGAGGGGTGTACCATGGTCATGATAAGTATTGAAAAATTAAAGATTATAGACTTTTTAACATAAAGAAGAAGGTTTCAAAAGTTCCTCAAAGCATTGCATTATAACACAAGTCTCCAATAATAATAGGAATTTTAAAAGTTGATATGAGCTATTGGCTAAATGAAACAACTAATTCTTAAAATATGTGCATTCATAGACTATTCATGTGTTTTTTTGTTATTGTTAAACTATTATTTATATTAAAAATGGTTCTTTAAAATCATCGTAAAATCATTAAATCATGATTTTCACTTATCTAAGGATATTTCCTAATCCATAAAAAAGCTAATAAGAAACTTTAATTGCAAAAACTTTCAAAGAAATTCAAAATAAAGTGATAGTCTTTCATTGTTGATATTATCATCTTTATCTTTTTTCTTTAGCATATTATAGTAAACATAAATTGACTTACTAATGAAATTTAGCTCTTAAGCAATAACTCAAAATTTTGGTGTCATAGATAAGTGTCTATTTGAGAACACATACTATATGCACTCTATGTTTTTTTAAAAATATGAATGATGTATTGTATAAGGAAAGGAAAGTTACAATGCAACCTATAAAAATTTCAACGTTCTTAATTTTTTCGAAGTCCAAATAGTTAATGCACGAAAATATTTTTAACAAACCATGTAAATGCTCAAATTTTTATGATTTTTTAAATGATGAATCCATAAATAATAAAATTTTGTGATAGCAAAGATAAGTTTTGTAAAAGTACTAGTTTTTACAAGTGTACCTAATAAAGCTAGGATCATACAAGTATGATTATAAAAAAATATTCTAAATTTAACAAGTAACATGAAATGAGTTGAAGAATGTATATTTGGATAAGCACAATAATATTTGCATAATAAAGTTATGAGAGGCATTAGCTATATTGAATCATAATGTGAAAGTTAGTATGCTATTTCATTATAATTGAACAAATTTGAAGGTCATACAATTATGACCAAAGTGGTTAGCAGTTAGAAAAAGACATATTTAGCACATCATATAATACAACAATAGCCATAGTACTAGTACAAGATTTCATATGGAATAAGTGGAGTTTTTTAAACGAGTTACTTTTGATCTTTGCCTGGGAATTGAAGACTATAAGTCCTAAAAAATGAAAACAACTTGGATAGAGATGGTAAGGGGAAAAAAAATTTTAGAGAAACAATAACTCTAGAATGCATGTGTCCTTAATAAAAAGATAAGGTGATATATTTTAACTACTCTAAAAGTAAATCCAATGATTTAAGAAATACTTTTAGCTATATAAGGTCTTAAGAAGTGGTAAGGCTAGAAATATTTTCACCTTCTAGCATCCAACTCTTCTATGATCACATACTTGAGAAAAATCTAAAGAAAAAAGCTAGCAAAAAGGAGGGAAAAGTGGGATCTTGCACTTGCTTCAAGAAGAAGACTACCCTTATTTTGGGTAGGCCTTTGCTTAGTTTCTATGGTTGGCAACCCATGGTTTAGCATGAAAACCTAGAAGCATATTACCATATTATTAGCAAAGGAAATACCCACTAAGCATGTACATAAAATTTGGACTGAGATCTATTGTTCGTTTGCCTTAAAACTAAGATTTTACACATTATACTTTGCCTATCATGATAGAAACTAAGTCATGATATTTCCAATTGATAGTTAAAAATAAATATTCATTTTTAATTAAAATTTCCCTCTTGAGGAAAGCATGAATTTCGTAAATTTATCTAATTAAAAATTGTGTAACATGCTTGACCAAAACATTATGATGTTATTGTTTAATTATGTTTGAAATATATTCAAGTTCTTGTTATGATATAAATAATGATAATTTTTTAAATACATGCAACTGAAAAGACATTTAATTGTTCCAATTCTTTTATGTTGGAATTTAAAGAAACTATGTGGTTAAAACTTGCTAGGTATATATGTTATTTCATGGCATTGCATGATTAAATCAAAATCTTAAATTTCTAAATTATTTATGATGTTAATAATTGCTTGGTTAAATTCAACTTTTTATTAAGTGAACTTCCCCAAAGAATTGAATTTTTATGAACATGAAAAGGAACTTTGATGTCTCCTAAACACTATACATTTTATTTGATTACTTCTTCCATAAATAAATTTTGTTTCCAATGAAATGCAATCATGTTGTTGAGATTTCTTTTTTATGAATATGATACCTACGATAATTGAGTAAAGTAATTGATATTGTGATTTTTATTGGAGTATGAATTCTGCTTGAACTATTTCTTGAATGCCAATGCTAAAATGTTTAAATTAAGCTCTACTTTAAGCAAATCGTGAGTACATACAAGTATTGTCATCTTCAAAATTTTAATTTGAGGTAATTATTTCAATTTGCAATATTGAAAAAAACCTATAACACGATGAAATTTTGGTGTTTTATGTTAAATTAAGATTAACCAACAATAAGAGGATGTGATTAGAATTTTTATTTTGAATGTTGCTATTGTAAGGCTTCTAATTTTGCTAATTATGCCAAAATCTAAGAATTACCATGAAAAGGCTTGAACTGAAAGCTTGAGGGGCATTGCTGGACCATAGAAGAAGTCCAAATTTTGACCATTTTAAGCTCAATGAAAATGACATTATGAATTAAAAATTTGAAAGTCTAACTAGTACCTTTCATAAACTCAAACTAAGTCTAAGAGTTCATTGCAATTGCCAAAATCAACCTAAGGATTGGTATTAGATGCTTGGGGATTTGGAATTTAAATGCATTAGGTTTGAAATCTCAATGTTGTTTGTTAAAAACTTGAATATTTAAGATTTGGAGTATTAAGAAATGCTAGTAAGGTTAAGCACTTAAGAAATGTTAGTAAGGCTTAAAAGGAAGTTTTCTCTTGAAAATATCTTTGATGCTGTTAAGGATTGTGCAATAAGTATTCATAAATTAAGATAAAATAACACCTAACAACTACCCCATTTACACCGTAAAATAAAAAAGATAAAAATTGGGATAGGACTATGGATATCAACTAGTTGATGAGATTATTCTAACACCTAGTTTAAGTTTATCATTTGATTATGGTCTAAATTTTTTTCCTTAGAAGTGGTTGTAAGAGAGCATAAATGGGGCTTATGATCCTACTTGGTTTTAGATAAACACTAACCTAGTTTGGATTTTTTGGTAAGATCTTAAGTAGCCCTAAATTAGGCCCTTAGACCATTAACAAGTGCCTAAGAGGGTAATCTTTGTCTCATATGTGGTTTGTAAAAGGCTTTTTCCCTATGTCTGATAGCTCATGTTTTTATGTTAGGCATGTCAGTTATTAAGGTAACTCATATGAATCATGGATTAAAAATAAGGGCATTAACTTTAACTAATTCAATAAAGAAGTTTTACATTGAGTGACTACTTAGTTGATTTTCTTTATAGTCTAGAAGATTTTTCAGTAACCTACCCTTCGTTATGCAAGGTAGCTGTTGAGGTTTTGAAAAAATGTTATATGATCTTGATAGATGATTAATATTTTAATGAAAGCTCAAAGATTATATTAAATTATAAAATGGAGTTATAGAAGATATCTAATGAATCTTCTAATGTTGGATGATGAAACTATCATACTTGATAAGAAAACCTACACTTTTGACGGCATATCTTATCATGTAGTAAATATTAAATAATAGCCCACCAATAAATGTTAAGTTAGTAAGATGTACTAGATAGTAACAATCCTACAAGTTTCTAGACTTGGGTGACATCTTATAAAAGGAAGTGCCTCGAAGGTTTTTTCCTAGAGAAATACAAAACTTGTCACATGAATTGTAAACCCTCGATGGTGGGCTTTTAGATCATTTTCTACTTATTTATAGCACATCACCAAAGACAATAGCGAAAGTCACCTAGTAAAGTTCTATACAATTATTGAGGACACCTAAAGACAGATGGGATAGCCCCAATTGCTTGGACTTTCTATAACAAAGTGGAGAAATTAGTGATGTGATTTGAGCTTAGAAGACACACTAAGGATATCAAAGCTATATAGGGAATGCCAAGCAATTGTTAGGTCATTGACTATCCATTACTGTTTTAACTTGCATCATTGGTTGAGACATCTTTTGTTATATCACTCTCTATACTAATACATTTATTCTATTATATATGTCATCAAATTATTACATTACTATTCTTATTTGACAACTTAAGGATTCATTATTGAGAATGGCTAACCCTTCTCCCTTATATCATCCATAAATGCAAATGAATAAGAACTAAGATATGAGATAAAAGGGGGAATCTTACTAAATAATTTAATCATTATTCATTAGTTGGTAATTTATGATGTTATAATTTTCTATTCAAACACAATGTTATCATTTATATTTGTTGGACTTTGGATTCTATGTGATTATTCAAATAGACTCTGATATCTTTACTTTAAATTTAATGAGATAAAGTTACACTTTAAGATAACTTGTTGATCATGCAAACTTTTTTGATGGCATGGATTTGTATAAATATGCATTATCACAAGTTACAAGGTTTTCTATCATTCAATACACAAGTTAGTACATATTGGAAAGTTCCTTAACATTGAGTGAACTAGTTCATGAGTTAACTGGGCATGACTAGTTGGTCTGGCAATAAGCTTTAACTTACAAGTTAAACCACAAGAATGATGATTATATTGGGAGATTCCCAGTCTAAACTATAATGTCGTGCCCAAGGAGTGAAATGCTACTTGCAAAATATATTGACTAGTGGATTGTTCTGGTTGTTCGCAAAGATGAAGAAAAAAATGTTATTAAAAAAGTTATGCCTCAAGTTCTTTATATTAATGAAAATTTCAATATTTTTTAACATTCATTGGCATCCTTAATTGTCAACATAATACTCATTATCACTCATTACCAAAATTAACAAAAAAAAATTATTTATTTAAAAATGATAATGATATTACAACTTAATAGTGAAGCATTTTAGATTCTATAATATTTCTTGATATAGTTCTTAATAATATCCTAAAACACAACCTAGCAAGCCTAGAAATGTCATAATGAACACCATAGGATATCTAGTTGTACCAAAATAATTTGATGCTCCATATTGATTTGTGAGATACTCGACATAAGCTTTGTACTTCGATCTCATCACATGATACAATAATTTATAATCTAAGCTCTACTAATTACATGGACCACTCTGTAGGGCTATAAGAATAATTGCAAACCATGTGTCACTATACCAGATACTCTGGCAATTCAAAAATCTCTAGTGACATCCTTTTATGGCATGCGATCAACAAGGAATCCAAAATCTCTAATTGGAGTTGAATGATTTTGCATATATCTAACTTGTCTCACTCTAGCTTTACAAGAGATCATTGGGGTCTACAAGATAATAGCATATGTCCAATATATAATCTTAACTAACATCATCATTAATTTTCTTGCATTAACTTGGGCTATGTGACCCTAATCTATCAATTATGATTTCTTAAAATCCCCAATCATTTGTTAAGTATTTATGTCTCTTATAAATCTACTCTATTATCTAGTTAACCTAGGGGTTCCACTAAGAATAATCTACATCTTTGGGTGTCTTTCCCATTCACATTTCATGTATTTGTGTGAAATCCTTAACAATAATTTATAAATCCATAGCTTGAATACTTTAAGTCATATTCTTGCTCTTTAAACATGTCCATATGAATTTCCCTGCTACTCCTCTCTTCCCTCATAAAACAACTAGATTTACTTATCTTTCTTAATAGCCTTTCTTATGTTGTTCCATTCATAAAGCCATTAATGGCTATTCATGATCTTACCTATCCATAAAACTAGATCATGTTTTATAAAAAATCGAAGTCACCAAAGTTCTTTGGCTAGCACAAGCACAACTCCTAATGCCAAAATAGTCATCTTAATTAGTCTTACTTAGGACTAACTAACAACATCATGAAATGATGGCCACTTTTCGAGTTTGTTGAAGGATTCCCAAAACATTACATTTTTGATTTAATACTAATTCTTATCTTAAAGTTTTGTTCAAATAAAACATTAATGCTAAGAAAATTTTCTCACCAAATTCTTAAGTTATTTTAAACATTATCAAAGGTTTCTTTTTGCCCTAATTTAACTTCATCCATACCACTCATTCTTCGGTTCTCAAACTTTAATTAAATTTCAGTTTCAAAACCCCTAGGAATTTAAAATTTAAATCCTAGATATTAAAATTACAAATTTAGGACATAAATTTCCAATTAAAGACTTTTGAATTTTAAAATTAAAATAGTATTACTTCTAATTCTTTTACTCTCTTTAATCCTATAATTTCACAAGTGTAATGTAGGCCAACTAAGCATATTAGTGCGGTTAACTTCCTTCCTAATTTCCCATTATTCCTAAACAAAACAAAAAGTTTTTTTGCTCCAAAACAATACTTAGTCATTCCCTATCCTTCTTCAGTAGTTAATTGAAGCACCAAAAATCTTCCCATAAGAAAACACATTGGTTTACATGCCTTTGAATACATTTAAGTTTAATTTCTAGGTATTTTCTTACATTTAGTATTTAGGACTAAACCATAAAATCAACCTCAAGGCAAAATTGATTCATTCAATCCCATATTTTGTTGTAAAATTGTTTCCAAGGTTTTATTTTGTTTGGATGAAATCTTGTTGAAGTCATAGTAATAACTTATGATATAGTTTTAAGAGAGCATTAGTAGGTCTTAACTCTAGGATTTTTTAAGATTTCTTGGTTTTGCTATCTAATTAGAATTCTTCATAGCTAAATTCTTCACCATAATGTATAATAAATCTGATTACTTCAAAGATATATTAGGAACATATTCATAGTAATTATTCTAACAAAAAATATATCAACCAAAACTCTTGTATTAAATAATGTAATCTCCACAAAATCATAAAATAACATTCATGGCTAGGTTTTTTCAAACATAAATACATCAACGTTTTACCATTTCGCTTAAAATCAATCCAAATAAGACAACAAAGCCTTATCTTCGGCATACTCATTAAATTTTGCATGGAAAGCAATATAAATTTTGATAAGTGATGTTTAAGATTGCATATATCTTCATTCTTAAAACTCAAATTAGGGATTGGCATGCAATTTCAGAAAAAATAAATTGAGCAACACATAATATTCCATAAACATGAGAACCATTAACCCAAAAACATTGTGTAATCTTCATATTCTTACTAAACCCAAGACTATAAGATGTAATGATTTTTGATGGAGATGAAGTAAATGTCTTTGGACTCCTCTCAATAAGCTTTATCAAATTAAATAATAATTTTGATATTTTTTAAATATTTTATTGTCATAAGTTTTTGCTTGATTTTTGAGATATCTTGATTCACACCTAATTTAATGATTAAGGATCATAGATTCGATCTTCTTTATATGTTGGATTCAGACTTTTAGAAAATATTAAACTCATTTTTTGAAATTAAGTTGCTTTAATTAATTTAAATTATTATGTGATTCTAAATTTCTTATCTTGTGACCTTTATATTATTTTTATTAATCATATTATATTGCTTTAATTTATTTCATTTTAGCTTTAACATATGTATTTACTTAATAATAAAATAAAAAATTGTTATTACTTATTCTTATTTACTTTGTCAATTCATAATAATTTGAAACGACATTCAATCCCACACAATGTATCTCATTTCTTCTAATATTTTTCGTTGATTGTAATAAACTACTATAAAATTGTAATTCTACTCTTGGGTGACCTCTATATCATTTTAATTTGGTTATATTGCTTTACTTTTGTTTAACCCTTCTTAACATTAGCATATGCTAACTTATTATCAAAATGAAGATTTTTTATTATTTATACTTATTATTATTTTTGTAGATAATAGAATTTCTAAATTCAATTCAATCAAGATAAAAGAAATGTAGTTAAACTCATCTTGGTAACCTCAATATATTTAATCATTTATTTAACTATTTTTAACTATTTTATCTATATTTTTGAATGAATGATGAGACATTTATATTTACACATATTTTGATAATAAAGGATGTTATACTTGACCTCTTTGTCATTTTGGAAAATAACTTTCCATTACACTTTGAATTAGTTATATAATATTCCATCAATTTTTCTTATTTTAGCTTTGTTATATAACTACTTAATATTGAAATAAAAATTTATTATTACTTTTACTTACCATTTGATAATTATACTTAATTGAAAACATGGTCCACTCATGATGAAAAAAATTTCACATGCCCTATTTCAATGAGCTCTAACTAATTAAATTATTTTAATATTTTAAATTGCTTTAAACATTTTAGTATATATTTTATGATATATTTTTTATTTGTATCTAACTTTTCCATAAATGATCCCACATTCAAACTCTATAGTACAATGGAATGCAACTTTTTGAGATAATTTATTTCATTTTTTTCAAATTTCTTTTTGAATTTGCATGATTCCTTTGATAAACCATTTCACTTATTGTGCAACCATTACATCACTTTTGTTTGGTTTGATTACATTTCTCCAATTTTTTTAATTTATGCTTTATTTATTTTTATGCAATATTTAAATAATAATTTGTTATGATTTATGCTTCTTTGCTTTTTTAGTTCATAAAAATTTCAAATTGTGTCTATTTAAGATGAAATAAACATTGTAGGACTTATTCCAATGTGCTAAATCTAATAAAATATTCATTCTATATATTTTTTGAAATAATTTATTTTCCAGGGTTCCATTACAATTCATAAGTGACTTGTAGTTGTTCCTTATTTAATGATAATGTAAGCTACATTTGATCTCTTTTGCTTCTTGTAATGCATCTTTTTTATAGTATGTGTCTCATTTTTTCAAATATTTTTTTTTTACATTTTGTCATATTATAATGAAACTCTAATTTTTCTCCTTTGTTACCTCTACAATGCTACAAAATGGTCATATTTCATTTCAATTTTAATATATATTTACTTAATTTAAAAATTGATAATTTATTAATATTTAAACATAATTTCTTTTCCAATTCATAATATTTCCAAATAAGATCCAACGTATGCAAAATAAAAGTTATTAGCTCATCTTATCAAGCTTTATCCAATAGGATATTTACTTTATTATTTTGTAATATTTTACCTTCTATGGTTTTGGCATGGTTTTTGAATTATTATGCTTCATACTTGATTTTACAATAATGTTATGCTAAATATCCTTTATATTATAATGAGACTGTAATTATCTTATTTGTTAAATTTTTTTCTATCATTGGTCAAATTATAATGTGTCTCTAATTATCCCATCCTACTACTTTCTCATCACTTTGATTTTATTGTATTATATTTCCTTTATTTATCTTATTTTAGCTTTCATAAAAATTTATTTAATATTTAAAAAAATATTTGTTTTTACTTATATTTGTTTACTTAGGTAATTTGTTTTATTTCTAAAATAGGTTCTATCAGCATGAAAGAAATTTTGCTAGACTCATTTTGAGGAGATTTATATAATAAAATATTTAATTTTATATTTTTAAATATTTGTATTCTATTTTTCCATGATCGATAAGTCATTTCTATTCATACCTGATTTGATGATTTAGCTTGTTATACTCAATTTTCTCAACATTATGGAATGCAGCTTTACACATTAACTTTTCAAAATTCTTAAAAAGTTCACTTGGATTTGTTTACATCTCTATAAAACTCTACTTTTCCTCTAGTGTGACCATTAGATCAGCTTAATTTAGCTATAATATATTGCATAAATTTATCTTATTTTAACTTTATTATATTTTTATTAATATTAAAAATAAATTATTTATTATTTATTTTTATTTAATTTGGTAACTCATAGAATTTCAAAATGAGGTCTGGTAACATGAAATAGTTAACCTTGGACTCCTTCGAATGAGTTCGATGTAAATAAATATACATTTGTCTTTATTTTTAAATCTTTTATTTTTCTAACATTTTAGTATCTTTTACAAAACACTTCTGTTTGTAACCAACTTGATTATCAAAGATGTTGCATTCAAAATCCTTAACATCTTGGAATTCAATTATCCTATACAATTTATCCATTTTCTTTAATTTTTTCATTTATTTTATTATTTTTTCTTGAAACTCTAACTCTCTACTCCAGTGACCATTACATCAATTTTATTTGATTATATTACATTTTCCCACTTTTCTCTTTACAGCATCAATATATAATTACTTAATGTTAAAATAATAATTTATTTTTTATTTTACTTAACTACTTTAGTGATTCATAGTAACACCAAACGAAGTCCATTCATCAAGAAACAAAAGTCAATGGTCTGATCTGGATGCGGTCAGTCCAATTAAATAGACATTTTTCATACATTTAAATAATTAATTTTGTAGGTTTTTGGTATACTTTACAATATATTTTAATTTATTCATGTACTAAGAATTTAGATATTAAACTTAATCTCCTTAATATCATGGAATGCAACTTTGTCAAAAAATATAGTTAATTTATTGAAACATTTTGTTTCAACTTGGTTGTACTATTTTGAAACTCTAATTCCACTCCCTTATCACATTTACATCACTTTAATTTTCTTTCATATCATGCCTCATTTTCTCTCATTTGAGCTTTCGTATATATTTACTAAATTTTAAAATAATGATTTATTATTTTTACTCTTTTTCTCCTTGATAATTCAATATAATTTAAAGCAAGGTCCAATGGTCACAAAATAAACAAAGTTTGATTAGTGTCGATGATCTTTATAAAGTAAATATTGATTTTCATATTTTTTTCAATTATTTTTTTATTATTTTAGTATATTTTATGTTACATTTCCATAGCACCTATTTTGGCAAATAAGTATGTTACAGTTGATATTCTTTGTATTTTAGAATACAACTTTCTCATAAAATTTATCTTATTTCATCAATTTTTTATGTTTCGTTTTCTTACATTATTATTAAACTATAGCTTTTGTTTCATTTAAACTTCACATCGCTTTAATTTGTATACATTACATTTGTTTAACTTTTCTCAGTTCAACTTTATTTGATATTTACTTTGTATTAAAGAATTAATTTATTATTATTTATTTTTAATTAATTTAGTAATTCTAGTAAGCCCTCATAGGGTCCTATTAGGGTAAAATAATTGTCAATGGGCTCATCTCGATCAGTATTATTTAATTAAATGCAAAATTTTAAATTTTTGTGTATTCTTTTTATTTTTTACTGATGAATAAAAAGTCATCTCTTTTCATATATTATTTATTGATAGATGACATCATATTCGATATTCTTAGCATGCTACAATGTAGCTTTTATTTATCATTTCTAACATTTATCCAGGTGCTTCTTCTTTGTTTGGTTATATTATTATGACACTTTAATTATCTTAAAATGTTATATTTATATATCTTTTATTTGGTCATATTATATCTAATAAATCTATCTTTATTTATCATTGTTATTAATTTACTTAATATAAAAAAATATTTAATCTTTTTTTTTCTTATTAAATTCCTTAATTCGTAGTAAATTCAAATGACGTCCTGTTGAGATGAAGCGAACGTTACTCGACTCATCTTGATGGGCATAATTAAATTTATTATTCATTTTTACAAGTTTAGATAGTTTATTTTTTATAAGTTTGACATATTTTATAACGCAATTTATCTAGATTTCTAAAAGCTTTTGGTTTAATTTAGATATATTATTATTTAACACCAATTCTCCTTTCTTATTAGATTATATGTCTTTCTTTTGGTTATCCAAGATTACATGAATTAATCTCATTTCAGCTTTAATATATATATATATATATGTGTATATATATATATATATATATATATATATATATATATATATATATATATATATATATATATATATATATATATATATATATATATATATATATATATATATATATATATATATATATATCCAATTAACTACTATTTTAAATTTTTAAACATTTATTTTTTGGTGTTTTGGCTTTTTTTATGAGACATTTTGATATCAACTTGATTTGACTATTAATTATTTTGCATGCAATTCACTTGCCATGCGGGAATGAAACTTTTTTGTATAATTTAACTAATTTCATTAAATTTTTTATATTAATTTGGTTAAACCTTATATTACTCTAAATTTTCTTTGGTTTGATCTTTACGTCACTTTGATTAAGTTATACTATATTTCTATAATTTATCTTATTTTGGCTTTAATATATTTTTACTTAATACTAATAGTATAATTTATTATTATTTATGATAATTTAACTTTAAACTTTTAATAATCCCAAAAAAGGTGAAATGATGACATGACAAAGAACATTGGACTTTCTTGATGAGCTTTAGTAATTTAAGGGACAGATTTTATAATTTTTAAATTTATTATTGTATTATATTTTTCCATGTTTTATGAGTCACTTCTATTCATAATTTATTTAATGACCTTTTATGTGACACATTATCTTCTTAATATCTTGAAATTTAGCTTTCCTATATAATTCATCTAAATTATTAAAATATTTTGCTTTGATTTATGTTATTTTAGATTTATTGTAAATTTACTTAATATTCAAATATACATTTCGATAAGGTCAATCAAAGCAATTTCTATTATTTTAAATATCTTTGCATGTTATACTTGAAAATTTGATCCATTCCTGATTTGATATAAGGATGATACGATTGATTTAATTATATTACTAAGATTATATTATGAGCTCTATCTAATTAAATGAATATTTTTATATATTTCTTTATGTTTTATTTTTTAGAGTGTTTGTATGCTTTACGAGTCATTTACTCTCATACATGATTTGACAATTGAGCATTCTACACATGGTCTCCTTTGGATCTGCAAATGTAGCTTTCCTATATAATTTAACATGTTATTTGAAAGAGTTTACTTTCATTTAGTCATTTTAAATTGTATTAACATATCTAACTTTATCTTTAGTAAATATATATTTAATATTAAAAGTTAATTCATCTTAACTTATGTTAACTTACATTTGTAAGGGAAATAGAGCAAACACAAAATGAGAGTGCATTTCTTTGTAGTCAGAAGGGTTGTTTATCATTGATTAGTTTTCCTTCTAAGCATTTGTTCTTTCTATATAAACCCTCATAAGTACTTAGCAAATTTCCAGGGAAGATAAATACATGATAAGAGAGGGAGGCTATAAAAAATGATAAGTAATGGGAACCTACATCAATTAAAGACAAATCTTAAACTTTCTTCATTTTATTCTTCTCCCATTCATGCCTTGGAAAGAATTCTTCCTTCCCCACCAAGATATGTATTTTAGATAATAGTATACAATTGCCACTCATCTTTCCTTATTGAAGAGTTGGCACATAACTTACTTCTCAAAAGGAAACTTCCTCTTAATTGATCTTGTTGGCTTAGTAGACTTTTTTGACACAAAATTGTAGGGTGGATCTCAAATGAAATGAAAAATCTACCTCAAAGTCGTGCATAAGACTTTCAAGGCACCATGTTCATTCTTGTAACAACTTCTCACCCCAAGGCTCACTAAAATGTTTCCTCTGGGCAATATTGATTGGCTTTATCGGAACAAAAATTGGGGCATTATTGGTGGACATTAGTCTTTTTGTTTGAAGTGATACAAGGCCCCATGCCTACATTAAATATTAGGACATCAAAAAAGCATGCCCACGGATGACTTCCTTGCACTGCATGAATTACGTGAAAGTAAGATACCTAAAACTTAGGAGTAGGAGAGCGAAAGCCAAAAAGACAATTCCTCAATCACTTCTCTCACAATTTATGTAGACGAAGAAGAACGTATCCAATGGTTGAACTTATTCCAAATGTCTTTCACACATGGAAAAAAGTTTCATGGTAGATAGTCTAAGAATACCATCAAGTTCTCATAGGTGAACTTATGAATTCATCTATTTTTTAGAAAATAACATTGCATTGAGTATGCATATGAGGACTGGGAAAATGTCAAAATTAATTCCCTTAATTCTTTCAAACCGAATTGTATGAATATAATGGTGAACATAGAGTTTGAATTGATTTCTGAAATATCTCTTTTCGTAGGTTTGTTGGAGCCGTCTTCGGGCTGCATGTGGTCATGTAGTGCACAGTGCCTCTTCGCTCCCCCTAACACAATCTTTCTTGAAATAAAGAAAAAGAATCAAATGTATCAACAAATATCCAAGAGTTCATTGGTTAATGATTCTAATAAAAATTGAATTTGGGGTCAATCCAATCGACAACTCCACTTACATGACTTGCTAGTGACAAATTTTCAACTTTACTTGCTTCTCTCCATTTGGTTCTTTCCATTATTTCCCAGCATCCTAATTTCAAAAATGCTCAATTTGAATTAATGTATTTTATTTATTGTGTTTATTTCTTTTATTTTTCTTACTACAACAGAAATTTTGCAAACCATTTCTTCTTATTCTTTTTCAAATTTGATAAACATTAGCTGATCACATAGAGTAATTGAAAGATGCTTTCTTTGTGTAAGGCCTCTCATCTTTTGAATAAATAATTTCCTAATAGATCCTATATCAATCTACATGAATAACGAATCATGTTAGGTTGGCCTCAAACAAACACATGACTTTTATATTTATTTGTTCAAGTAATCAAAAGATTGTCAATTTTGTTAGACAACCTTAGGAAGAATGATGATTGGATAGAGAACTATATAAAAGGCCAGTTCATTCATGGAATTATTGACTATGCAATGAATCTTAGTCCTTGAATGGACGAACTAGCTTTTGTAGCCCTACTAGTAAGTGAAGAGGGCCCTTTTAGGAACTTAGGAAAGAATGAGTGAAGGAACCCCCTACAACATCTTTTCTATTTGGGACTCACAGCCTTAATTCCTTAATCAATGTTAGGATGTGTAATTAAGTTATTTTATTGAGATTTAAGGAGTTGCTATTTTGAACATGTTGACTAGGGTTGGCAGCAAAATCAAACTTTGCTTCACAATAAACATTCATTTCATCCAACTCATTGAAACACTCACTGAGGAAATGTTACATGTTTTACTATTCAAAATACTAGAAGTATCAAAGGGTTAAATTGATATTCTCAATTCTATTATATGATAAAATTATCTTTTTTAGTTAAAACAGAGAAAGAATAGATAATTTCTATCTTTTCTGAGTGGGGGAGTGAGATAAGGAGAAGGACAAGCCTTTAGGATGAAGGCACAATAAGTCTTAACAACGATTCATGAAGGTGAAATCAATGTCATTGAATTATTCTCAAATAGCATTATCGATTTAAATATTGATTCTTATGTTTTAAATTACTTTTTTAATAGTTTTAAAAGAATGAAACTATGCTTTCTATTCATGTCATTTTTAACAAATAATGGTGGCATACTAGATCTCCTTTGCATCTTTGAATATAGCATTCCAATGTAATTTGTCTCACTTATTCAAATTATTTTAACCAATTTATTTCTATTACTATTAAACATTAATTTTTCTTTGAAGTGGCCATTACATCCCTTTGATTTATTTACATTATATTGTTACAAATTATCTTATTTAAATTTTATTATATATTTTTTCAAATTAAAATAATTTTTATATGAGTTATGCTTATTTAATTTTATAATTATTATTAATTCAAACAAGGATTGATTAAGATGAAGCAAATGTAATTCGATGATTCTTGAAGAGTTTTACCTAATTAAAAATTCATTTTTTAATTTTCAAATATTTATTTATGAAGATTTTGGCGCACTTACTATATATTTTGATTCATACCTTATTTAATAGTTATGGATGTTATACTCAATCTACTCACTATCATGGACTCTAACATTCCAAAACAATTTATCTTATTTTTACAAAATTTTTACAAAGTATGATTTTATTACTATGTAACTCCAAATCTAATCTTGTGTAACCATTACATGTTTTTCATTTGATTATATTATATTTCTTCAATTTATCTCAATTCAATGTTAAAACATTTTTACGTAATGTAAAAACAATAATTTTTATGTTTTTAGTTTACTTTGATAATTTATTAATATTCCAAATTATGTTTGGTAATGATGAAGCAAATGCCATTAGACTCATCTTGATAAGCTCTATTTTATGAAGTATTTTTTTTTAAGATTTAATTTCTAAGATTTCGTATGTTTTACTTGATTGAATAAGCTTCACTCGATCCACATATTAATAAGGAATGTACATTTTATGTACAATTTATCATATTTCCTTAAATGTATACCTGTAATTTTTTATATTATCATGTAACTCGAAATTTTCCCTCTAGTGACACTTTCACCATTTTGATTTTGTTATATTATATTCTTTATTTTATCTTATATCAACTTTAATATATATTTAATAAATATTTAAATAGTAATTTATTATTATTTATGATTATTTAATTTTATGCTTCTTAGTGATAGGAAATGATGTCCAATCAAATTTAAGAAAGGTAGTTGTACACTTCTTTACTAGCTTTATAAATTTAAATATTTATTTTTTTAATTTTTAATTATTTTCTAAGATTTTTTCATTTTTATAATATATTTTAATTTGTACATGATTTGATTGTAGAGAATGTCATACTCAATCATCTTAGTGAATTATCGTTCAACATTCTTTAAAAACTTATAAATTTTTTTTAAATATTTTCTATTATCTGGCTTTATTTTTATGTAACTATAAATATCCTATTGTACGATCATTACATATCTTGGTTTTTAGTACATTAAATATTTTCAATTTATCTTATTTTAGCTTTACTATATATTTGCCCAGTTTTAAAAATAATTTATTGTTTTTTATTTTACTTAGTTTAATTACTTGCAAAAATTTTGAATGGACACCTATCAAGATGAAGCAAACATCATTGGACTGATTTCAATATTCTCTATCACACTAATTTATATTTTTTATATTTTTAAATGTTTTATTTTGTAGGGTTTAGTAGGTTTTAGGTTACATTTCGAGTTTTATTTAATTTGATGATCTACTATGTTACACACAATCTTCTTTGTATCTACAATAACTACTTTTTCATATAATTTATATCATTTCTTGAACTACTTCACTTTGATTTGATTATATAACTATGAAACTCTAGATCTTCTCTTATGTCTCCTATACATTGCTTTGATTTCCATATGTTATATTTCTTCAATTATCTTATTTCAAATTTGTTAATTATATCATTAATAATAAAATAAGAATTTATTATTTTTGATAGATATTTAATTTTGTAATTTATAGTAATTCCAAATGAGGTATAATTGTGATAAATAAACATCATTAGGCTAATCTCAATGAGCTTTATATAATCACTATTCATTTTGTATAATTTTTAAGAAATTTCATTTTCAAGTAACTCGGCAAATTTTACAACATGCTTCAAGTTGTGCTTTATTTTGATTTTAAAAAATGTTACACAAGCTTCTTAGTATCTTAGAATATAACTTTCTCGCAAAATTATCTTGTCATTAAATGTTTTATCTTAATTTGGTTGTATTATTATGAATAACTAAATGTCAATTCATTTTACTTTTAAATAACTTCTATTTAGTTATATTATATTACGTCAATTTATCTCGTTTTATATTTAATTTATATTTACTAACTATATAATCAATAATTTTTTATTATTTATTTTTTATTTTTATTTTATAAAATATTTTTATTCAAAATTAGGTCTAAATATAGAGAAAAAAGCTGTCATTAAACTCATCTCATTTTTATCTATCTTATAACTTTTTTAATATTTAAATATTTTACTTTCAAGTATTTTGTCATATTTTTATGACATTTTTAATCATATTTTATTTGATGACTGATAATGTTGCACTCAATCTATAAAGGATCTTTGAATGCAACTTTCTTGTACAATTAATCTCATTTCTTCAAAAGTTTTACATTGAATTTTTCATATTAGTAAAAATTTTCATTTTCTTCATGTTTGTCCTATACATCAAATTGATATGTTATACTATATTTCTTCTATTTTAGATCATTTAAACTTTATTATCTATTTACTTCACATTAAATCAATATTTTATTACTATTTTTGTTTACAAATTTATCAATTCATAATAATTCGTTATGTAGTATGATAGATATAAAACAAATATTATTACTCATTTTGATGAGATCAATGCAATTGAATATAAATTTTTTTATTTTTCAAAAAATTTCATTATGTATGATTTTGGCACATTTTAGTTTGTATTTTATTCATAAATGAATTGATGATCGAGGACATTACGCTTCATCTCCTTAGCATCTTAGAATGTAACTCTAGTTCAACTTATCATTTTTTTTTCAATTTTTTTTAATTTATTGGTTATATTTCTATATAAATTTAGATTTCCACTCTTGTGATCTTCAAATTAGCTTGATTTTGCTATATTGCATTATTTCAATTTGTGTCGTTTGAACTTCAACTTTGATTATTTAATATTTAAATGAAAATTTATTGTTTTTTATTCTTATTTACTTTGTTAATTTATAGTAATTTAAAAAATGTGTATTAAAAAAAAGACATCACTAAGCTTCTCATGCCAAGCTAGAAAAAATTAAATATTCTTTTTTTGAATTTTTCAATATTTTATCTTCCAAAATTTTTACATGCTTCATGAAGCAATTTTATTTCTGCTTGCTTTCATGTTCGAGATTATTAGACTCAATGTCCTTAATTTCTTCAAATTTAATTTTTCATTAAAATTTATCTAAATTCATCAAACTTTTTACTTTCATTTTGTTATTTTATTATAAACAAATTAATTTCTTGTGTGAGCTTTACATCACTTTGACTTGGTTGTGTTACAATACTTTAATTTATTTTATTTCAACTTACATATATATTTTCTTAACAATATAATTTAAAATTATTTGTGCTTAATAACATTGGCAATTTGAAGGATTTCTAAATGAGTGTAGATCGAATTGAAAAAACATTATTGAACTTGACTCTATCATGTTTGTCAAATTAAATATAAATTTGTGCATTGGTTTTTAAATATTTTACTTTATAATGTTTTGCCATTGTTTATGGGACATTTCAAATATTATCATATTTGATGGATGAGGATGTCAAACTTTGCCCCTGGGTATCTAGGAATATTATTTTCTAGAATAGTTTTCTCGTGTTATCAAAGGTTTTCTTTGCCTTTTTTATAAAATTATGAAACCATAATTCATCCTTAGTGCACCCTCACAATGACTTGATTTTCTTATATCACATTTGATACAACACAAAAAAAAAGATATTATGAGAAAATAACAACTTAAACCCATACAAGTCTTAAACGAGAATCAACCAAGCTAATACACTATAAAATTTAATACATAAATGATAATTTTGAGATCATGTAAGTGATAGTCTTGAAAAGTCAAGTGTTTATTCTTTAATCAGCATGAGTGAATAGTTGTTTCTACTTTAATGAAGGTTTCCAAATTTTAAATGAAATCCTTCAAGTAGGTAAGAAGTATGCTTCACATTAAAGTCTTTAAGAAGTTGGTAAGAAGTATGCTTTTATGTTAAAGAATAATGTGGATGTAAATTTCTTGAAGAGTTAGGTAGAAAGCATGATTATGTATTACAAAAGTAACATGGGCATGAAAGCCTTTAAGAAGTAGGTATGAAGTTTCTTTTTTAAAATAAATAATTACTTGTCATCTCTTATTTGAACGAGCTCTGAAAAATGAATGAATTGTGAATTATTTGTGGAAAAAAAATGTTTACTGCTTCATTCATTGAGTGCTTGAGTTGGATTGGTTTCCTTGTTTTGGAATTACCTTGGTGAGTGAATCCTTACTTTCTTCTCCATCTTTTATAATTATATTCTACTTCCTTAAGACCCTTTTGTCAAACTTTCAACTACATGACCAAATCCACTCTTCATTTACATTATTTGGCATCAGAGCAAAGATCCTGACCATTTTCTTGAGAGAATACTACACCTTGAAGAAAAAGATGATATACCGTTAGCCTTTGAGATAAATGTTTTTGATTATTAGTACTTTACTATTCTGTAAGCATCCTTGAGTATTGATATGCATCACAAGTTCCTTATTCATTGGAAACATTAGCCACCATCTAAAGGTACTTAGATGAACATGAATAATCCGAAAAGCTTGCTTAACACATGTAGATGATTTTCTTGACTTTAACTCTATAGAGTATAGTTCCATTCAGTTAGGAGAAATAGATAAAATACAAAAAAAATTATGCCAAAACAATAACATTGACCCATTATGTCGTCTTAAACTAGAATCAATAAAGCTAAATCATTCTAAAATTTTATACATGTATCGAAGTTTTGAGAACATTTAAATAATAGCCGTAAGAAGTCATTATTCATCCATGCATCATCATAAGTGCATCGTTGGTGTTATAATAATGAAGGTATCCAAATTTTAGATGAAAGTCTTTAAGAAGTAATCCGTTTTAATTGGGCACAAAATTGTTCAAGTGGTTCATAAGAGGCATGCTTTTATAGGAATTACATCAACATGAAAGTCTTCAAAAGTGAAGTAAGAAGCACGATGATGCATCAAAATAATTAGCTGGGTATGAAAGTCTTTAAGCAAGCATAAAGCTTCTTTTTTGTAATAAATAATTACCTGTGATATCTTATTTAAAAGAGCTCTCATGAATAGATGAATGGTGATTTTGTTCTGGCTAAAGAAAGTGTAAAGTTTTATTATTTGAGTTCTTGGGTTGGCTAGGTGGTTTTCTCATGGAATCACTTTAGTATATAAATTATTTTTTAAAGTGTTTGCATTCTTTATGAGGGATATTGATTAATACCAGATCTTATGATCAAGGTCGTTAAACTCGACCTAGAAAATTTACCTTATTTCTTCAACTTTTTTATGTGATTTAGTTATATTCATACAAAACACTAATTTTCTATCTATGTGATCATTGCATTTCTTTAATTTTCATATATTGTGTTTCTTCAATTGATCTCATTTTTATTTTAATATATATTTAACTAATTTTAAAATTTTATTTTTGTTATTTATTTTTATTCATTTTTTTACTAATAGTAATTTCTAATGAGGATTAGTCTAGGTGAAATAGCCACCACTGAAGTTATCTTGATGATTTTTGTCAAATTAAGTATTTATTTTTTATATTTTCAAATATTTTATTTTTAATGTTTTAAGTAGGTTTTCTAAGACATTCAAATGTCTGCTTGATTAGATTGCACAGATGTTATAGTCAATCCATCTGTTTTTTAGAAACACAATTTGTCTTGTACGATTTGTCTAATTTCTTGACAAATTTCAGTTTGATTTAGTTATATTATCACATAGCTCAAAAGTTTCTCTCATATGACTTAAACATTGATTGATTTGGTTATATTATCAACTTGTCATTACACCTAATGCAAGCTTTCTGTCTAGTCTTCCAAGGAGATAGTCAGACATGGACCAGCAATAATACGCTTGCTCTCTTTTCTAGACCAACCAACCTCGCATTTCCCAGTGGTATGTTTCCATTCCAAAGAGGAAGAAAAATCTTTGTCGAAGACCAAACCCTGTAGATAGGATGGTTAGAATATTACTTTCACTCTAAACTAGAGATGGATATGATTTTCACTGATTTGACTATTTTACAGACCTTTGTGTCTTCTTAATCCCAAGCCAAATATTGTGTTACTTTTGTCCTTAGTCAAGCTATTTATTCTTTAAATTTATCTCATGTCAACTTTGGTATTTATTTACTAAAAATTAAAAAATGATAATTTATTATTATTTATTCTTGTTGTTGTCTATAATTCATAGTAATTCCAAAATGAGGTTCAATTGAAACAAAGAAAACATGTTGGATGCTTTTAATGGGGTATATATAATTACATATTCATTTGTATTTTTTAAAATGTTTTATTTTTTAATATCTTAGCTTATTTGATGAGATAATTCAATTAATATAAGGTCTTAAGGTTAAGAATGTGATTCTTGTAATTTTTAGTATCATGGAGTGCAACTTTCTCCTAAACTTTGTCTTTTTTCTTTAAATTTTTACTTTAATTTAGTTATATGATTATGAAACTCTAAATTTGCAATCATTTGACATTTAACTCACTTTAATGATATTTTATTAGATTTTTTTCAATTTATCTCATTATAAATTTGACACATATTAACTTAATATTAAAAAAATAATTTATTATTCTTAAGGATTGCTTGCATTTGTAATTTGAGTAACTGAAAAGTATGGTCTAATCGAGATGAAGCAATTATCATTGGACTCATCTCATCATCCTTTATCCAATTAAGTATATTATTTTTTTTTAAATATCTTATTTTATAGTATTTTGGAATTATTTTATAAACACAATTCAAATCGTATCTTATTTGATGATCAACGATGTTACACTCAATCTTCTCAGTATCTTTGAATGATATATTTTTATATAATTTAATTGATTTTTTAAATTTTTATCTTTGTTTTTGTTATACTACTAAAACTTATCTTTTTCCTCTCATGCAACCTCAACCTCGCTTTCATTTTGCTATGTTATAGTACTTCAATTTATTAAATTTTAGCTTGAATATAAATTTACTTTATATTAAAATTATAATTTGGGTTTATTTATGATTAATAACATTGCAAATTTTTTTCTTTTCTAAATGAGGACCATTAAAAAAATAAATGTTGGACATGCCCAAATCAGAAGTATCCAACTAAATAAATATTTTTTAAATATTACATTTTTTATTATTTTGACACATTTTAAAGGGAATTTTTGATCCTACATGTTTTATGAAAGAGGATGCTATACTCAATTTTCTTTAGTAATATCTAGAACAATTTATCTTTTCTTATTAAAATTTCTAAGTTTCATTAGTTGAAGTGTTATGTAACTCAAGATCTCCTCGCTTTTAATCGTTACATCTCTTTGATGTGGTTACATTTTATTGCTTCTATTTTTTTATATTTCAACTTTACACATATCAACTTAAAATTTAAACATATATTTATTATAATTTATGTTTATTTAACTTTTTAATTTATAATAATTATAAACGAGCTTTGATCAATTTAAAAAAATATTACTAGACTTGACTTGATGAGATCTATCAAATTAAATATTTATTTTTATATTTTTATATTTGTATATTCTATTGTTTTCATGTTTTATGAGTCACGTTGATGCATATGTTATTTGGTGAAAAAAGATGTTACACTCGATCTCCTTAGTATCTTGGAATTTAGGTTTACCATAAAATTTTTCATGTTTCTTAATTTTTCCTCTTTGATTTTATTAAATAACAATGTAAATATATGTCTCCTCACAAGTGATCTTTGGATCACTTTTACATAGATAAATTACATTTCTTCAATTTATCTTATTTCAACTTCAAATCATATTGCTTTTTTTTCTATTATTCATTATGATAATTTATTTTGATAATTCATAAGTATTCTAAATAGGTTTCATGGAGAGAAAACATCATTTTCCTTGTTTAATTAGCTTATACTTTAAATATTTTCAATATTTTAGTTTAGAGTATTTTTTATATATTCTATTTTATCACATTTAATGATTGAAGTTGGTAAACTTGACCCTATAGTATCTTGTATTCTTGTTTTTTGGTATAACTTATCTCATTTTTTCGAAGCTTTTGCTTTGATTTTGTTATATGACTTTGAAAAACTAATTCCCTTATCATGTGAATTTTCCATTGCTTTAATTTAACTTTTTTTTCTTAATCTAATTTATTACTTTTTTTTATTATTTATTTGCTTAATTTTTAAATGATAATTTATCATTATTTATGCCTATTTATTTTTTAATTTAAAAAACTTTCAAAGAAGATAGATTGAGAAGAAATAAACTTTGCTGAACACATGTTAATGAGCTCTGTATAACTACATACTTTATATTTTAAAAAATATTTTCTTTTGTTTATGCATTTTTTATGTCAGATTTTGATTTTTGTGACAATTGACAATCTAAAATGTTATACATTATTGTATAATTATTTTGGAATATATCTTTTTTGTATAATTGTTCTTATTTCTTCAAAATATTTGGTTTGATTTTTTTTATTCCTATAAAAATATGAGTCATGGCTCCTATGATCTTTCCATTACTTTAATTTACTTATAATACATTTCTTCAGTTTATTTCATCTCAACTTTCATGAACATTTATTAAATATTATTGTTATAATACTGTAATATTTTTTATTTAATTTGGTAATTCATCATAATTCCAAATGAGGTTAGATCGAGATGAACAAACATCATTAGACTTAATTGAGTAGTTGAATGTAATGAAGCATTAACTTTTAAATTTTTAATATTTTATTTTCAAGAGTTTTGTTATGTTTTACAAATCATTTCTATTTTATTAGATTTGATGATATATAATTTTACACTAGACCTCCACTATACTATGGACAACAACTTCCATGTAAAATTTATCTTGAGTTTTGAAATATTTTCCTTTCATTTGGTTATAATATAGTTTTTCAATTTATCTAATTTTAACTTCGTTTATATTTTTTAAATATTAAAATAATTATTTGTTTTTGGAGCTTAATTAATTCTATAATTCATGGTAAGTTCAGAAAATTTAATCGAGGAAAAATATACGCCATTGGTCACTTCTTGACATGTTCCACCCAAAGAAATATTTTTTTTAAAATTTCTATAAATTTTTTTTATTATTTTGTCATTCTTTATGCCACATTTTGATTCATGATTGATTTTACCATTAAGTACATTAGAATCAATGTCTTCAATACCTTCGGATTCCACTTCCCTAAACAATTTATCCAATTTCTTCTAGAGTTTCGGTATGACAATGATTTATTACTATGTAACTATAAATCTAGTCTTGTGTGACCATTACATGTGTTTGATTTGGTTATATTATGTTGTTCAATTTATCTAATTTTAACTTTAATATATATATCTAATATTCAATAATATTTTCTAATTATTCATTTTTTCGTTATTTACTTGTACTAATTCCAAAAAGCAACAAGTCGAGGAGAAGCAAATGACATTGGACTTATCTTCTTGAGCTCTATCTATTTAACTATTCAATTTTATATTTATAAATATTTTATTTTATACGGTTTTTATAGGTTTTAAAAGAATTTTTATTTTTATCTCTTTTAATGATCTTGGATATTAATTTTGATCCTTTAAAAATTTAGGAATGATTCTTTTTTATATTATCAAAATGTTTTAGCTTGATTTTATTATATCACATTGAAGCTCTCAATCTTGTCTAGTGTGGCCTTCACTTTATCTCATTTTAGTTTTATTATTTATTTACTAAACCTTAAAGAGGTAATTTGTCCTATTTATTCTTATTTATTTTCATAATTCTTAGTTATTCTGAAAAGGTCTGATTCACACAAAATAAAAATCATTGATTCCTTTTGAACTTGTCCTATCTAATTAAATATTTAGTTTTCTTCTAAAAATATTCTTACTTTCCAACATATTGACATATTTTTATGAGATCTTTTGATTCATACCTAATTTTAGAATCGAGAATGTTACAGTCGATCTTCTTAATATATATGAATACAACTTTTTCCTGTGTTTTATCCATTTTATTATTATTTTTTATTTTCTTATATTTCAATTAAAGTATAAATCTCCTATCATTTGACCTTTAGATCACTTTGCGTTAGTTATATTACAAAGCTTCAATTTGCATTGTTTTTTCTTTTGTATATATTTATTTAAACAAACATCTTTGGAATTATCCTATCAAAATCTACCCAATCATTTGCCAAAAAAGTGAAGAAAGGATTTTGGTACGTTTTATTTTGATTAAATTTCTCAAGTTAGTAACGTTAGAACAATTACATGTTTCTTAATTTAGCTTTAATATATATTTTCTAAATATTGTAATAATAATTTATTATTATTTATGTTTATTTATATTAGAAATTTTTAGTAATTCTGAGTAAGAAAATATGGAGATGAATAAACATCCTTGGAGTGATCTTTATGTGCTATATCCAGTTAAATATATTTCTTTTATTTTTGAAACTTTATTTGAAAAGGTTTAACACTTAATGAGATATTTCCAATCTATCATATTTGTTGATCAAGGATGTTACATATGATCCCTATATATATTAGAATGTAGCTTTAGAGAATACTGTAACTCATTTTTTGAATTTTTTTCTTTTATGCTATTACATTTCTATGAAATTATAGTTCTTTTATGCTGTGTTTTTTTGCATTACTTTAATTTTTTTATATGAAATTCCCTCAAATTTCTTTTATTTTAGCTTTATTATATATTTACTTAATATTGAAATGATAATTTACCATTATTTATGCTTATGCACTTGCTAATTCATAGTTTTTCAAAATGATGTCAGGTTGACATGAAACAAATATTATTATACTTTTTTTGAAGAGCTCAAAACAATAAAATATTTATTTTTATATTTTTAGATATATTATTTTCTAGAGTTTTGGCTTTCTTTACATGGCATTTTAATTTTTACATAATTTAATGAATGAGAATGTCACTCTAGATTTCTATAGTTTTTATTGAATATAGTCTATAAATTAATTTATATCATTTATTCAAATTATTAACTTTTGATTTTTTTAATATTCTAATAAAACTCTAATTCCCCTCAAATGTCACAATTACATTACTTTCATTTTATTATATTATATTTCTTCAATTTATCTTATTACTATTTATCATATATTTACTAACAATTACAATAATAATTTATTATTTTTTTAGTGACAATAGTAGTAAATCCATATGAGATCTGATAAAGATAAAAGAGATGCCCTCAGACTAAAAAAAATGATCTCCAGTGGAGTATGATTTTCTATATTTTAAAGTATTTTTTCCTACATTTTGGTATGTTTTACAACATATTTAGTAATTTACCAGATTTAATGTCCAAGTCTATTATAGTAAATCTCCATAGTGTCAAGAATGCAACTTTTTCATATACTTTATCTTAATTCAAAAAGGTTTGGTATTATTTTTTATATTTTTAAGTACAATATTTTTTAATGTTTTGGTTTGCTTTACATGGCATTTTATTTGGTGACTAATTTATTTTATTTTTTTAAAGTTTGTTTTATTGTGTTATACTCTTACAAAACGTGTTCTTCTCTCGTGTGACCTTTTTATTACATTCATTTTGTCACATTATCTTTCTTTAATTTATCTCATTACAATTATATTATTTATTACTTAATATTAAAATATAACTTTAGTATTCTTTATTTTCATTTGCTTTGGTAATTAATAGTAACAAGGTTTGATCAACAATCAATTAATGTCTTTTGACTAGTCTCTACGAGGTCTATCCAATGAAATATTAATTTTCATATTATTAAATATTGTTTTTAAGCTTTGTCATGTTTTATGAGGCAATTTGAATTTCACTAGATTTAATGATTAAGATGCCTCACTAGATCACCATGATATCTTAGACTGCAACTTTTCCATACAATTTGACTAATTTCTTGAAATATTTTTGTTTTACTTTTATTTCATAGAATATATTATTTTTTAAGTCTTTGTCTTGCTTCACAAGACATTTTGATTAGCATATAATTTGAAGATCAAGAAAGTTACACTTGATCTTTATAGTATCTTGAAATATTGCTTTTCCATACCCTTTGTCTTATTTTCATGAATGGATTTACATTAATTTAATTATATTCCTATAAATCTCCAACTCTCATCTCATGTAAACTTTTCAATTACTTTTATTTCATTATATTACATCTTCATTTTACAATTATTATGTACTGTCTTAACAACTTCTGTCATATGAAGTATTAATTTTTTATTTTTTAAAAAATAATTTTCTCTATTTTTGGTATGTTTTACTTGACATTCAAAAGTTACAAAAATTTACAATTGAGAATATTACACTAGATCTTCTTAGTATATTGAAATGCAACTATTTTACATAATTTGCCTTATTTTTTAAATATTTTATTTTGATTTTCTTATTTTATCAGGTAAATGAATATCTTCTTATTCTTGCTTTATTTAATACTTACTTAATATTAAATAATAATTTATAATTATTTATTCTTATTTGTTTTTATGAAGTTGAATTATTTAATGTGTAGTTTGGTTGAGAAAAAATAAACATTGTTGGACTTATCAAAATGAACTCTATCTAATTAGATCTTTTTCATTTTTAAAGTATTTTAATTTTTAATAAATTAACTTTTTTATTAGATACTTGTATTAATACCCGGTTTCATAATCAATAATGTTTTGTTTAATTTATTTAGTATCTAGGAATGTAACTTTCTATTAAAGTTTATCTCATCTTTTAAAAAAATTTTCTTTGATTTTGTTATATTACTTCAAAACAAAAAATGTTATATCACGCTACTTTTAAATATCTTTGATTTGTTTATATATAAAATTTAAATTTTTCTCATTTAAACTTTTATATATATTTACTTCATATATATATAATTATTTAGTGTTTTTTTGCTTATTTACATTAATAATTTATACTTTTCCATATGTAGTACGATTGAGATGAAACAATTATCTTCATATTTCTATAGATATTTTGATTCGTACATGATTTTAAAATTTCTTTTCATATTTTTAGATATTTTTTCTTATGAATGTTTTGGCCCATTTTTAAAGATATTTAGATGCATACATGATTTGATGATTTATTATGTTATACTTCATCTACTTTGTATCATGGAATGCAATTGTCCTATACTATTTATCTAATTTCTTTAGATATTTTTCTTTCATTTGGTTACATTACTTTGAAAATATCAATCTCCTCAAGTGTGACCACTACATTACTTTAATTTAGTTATATTATATTGCTTCAATTTTACTAATTTTTAGTTTTAAAATTTATTTACTTAAAACTAATGTAATATTTTGTAATTATTAAGGTTTATTTAGTTTGAAAATTTGTAGTAACTTTAAATGAGATCAAACCAAGACAAAACAAAAATCATTATACTGATATTTAAAAGCACTATCCAGTTAAATATTGGATTTTATATTATGAAAAACTTTTTTAATAATTTGGCATGAATGACATTACATTTATGTATGTTTCTAATATGATGGTTGAGCATGTTGTACTCTATCTACTTCTTGTTGTTGAATGTGGTTTTCAGAACATTTTTGCCATTTATTCAAATGTTTCACCTTTATTTAGTTATATTACTATGAAACCAGAATTCTTTGCTTGTGTGTTATTTACATTGATTTCTTTTTGTTGTAATATATTACTTAAATTTATCTCATCCAAATAATTGATATATAATTACTTAATATTAACATAGTAATTAATTTATTATTTATGCTTTTAAAATTTTATTAATACTAAAAAATTTGAAATGAGATTTCATCAAAATGAAAAAACTCACTAGACTAATCTTGAAGAGCTTTATCCAATTAAGTATTTATGCTTTAAGATTTTAACAAGTTTTACAAGTCATTTTAATTTGTAACAGATTTGATGATCTAGGTTCTTAAACTAAATCACCTTAGCACTTTGGGGTCCAGTATTATTAATTAAATTTATCTCAATGTGCTCTTTCTAATTAAATATTCATTTTAATATTTTTATATATTTTTTATTATAGTTTTTTCTAACTTCATAGGATATTCTAACTTGTTCTTGATTTAATCATTGAGCTAGTTACACTTGACCTCCTTAGTATCTTGGATAATTTTTCTTTTTTCCTTAAAATTTTCTTATTCATTTAATATACTATAATGTTACTATGAATCTCCTCTTGTGTGACATTTACATGTGTTTGATTTGGTTATATTACATTACTTTCCTTTATCTAATTTCAAATTTATTATTTTTTAACTAATATTAAAAGGATAATTTAGTATTTTTTTCTAATTTATTTTTGTAGTTTACAAGAAATCATAATGAGATTTGATTGAGGCCAAATAAACATCATTGGATCCACCTCAGTGATACCTATCAAACTAAATATTCAACTTAATATTTTTTAAATACTTTTTTTACAACATTAGGCGCTCTTCATGTGATATTTTGAATCAAATCGGATTTAACAACTAATTTATTATGCTTTGACTACAAATTATCATGGAATACAACTTTCTCAAAAACATTATGTTATTTTTTTCATAGTAACTTGGAATATAGCTTTCCAATGCACTTTATCTAATTTTTAGATATGTTTTTCTTTGATTTGGCTATATTACATTTTAACTCTAAATCTCCTCACACATGACCTTTACATCACTTTGATTTACTTTACTAAATTATCTCAATTTATCATATTTTTCATTTAAAAAATATTTTCTTAATTTTAAGATAATAATATATCGTTATTTACTTTGATTTATTTCAATAATTTGTAGAAACTTAAACTAACTTTTGATCGAGACAAAACAGGCATAGTTGGACTCATCTTAACTTGCCCTATCCAATAAAATATTCATTTTATTTTTCTAACTAAATTTTTTGCAAGTTTTTAAATGAACTTTCTTTTGTATCTGAGTTGATGATCAAAAATATTACACTCAATCTCTTTAGCACCTTAGAATGCAACTTTATCTTACAATTTAAGTCATTTGTTTCAAATTTTTGCATTATAGATGTCACACTTAATCTCTTTTCTATCTCCTAATACAACATTCTATTTAATTTACGTCAATTTTATGAATGTTTCACTTAGATTTGGTTAACTATAATGAAGCTCCAATTCTCTTCTCATGTGATCTTCACATCAAATTTCCATGGTTATATTATATTGATTTAAATTATCTCATCTTCATTTTGATATGTATATTTATTTAATATTAAAATAATATATTTTTATAATTTTTTAATTTTGTAATTAATCATAATCCAAGCAAGGTCCCACCTAGACAAAACAAACATTATTCAAGTCATGTTGATGAGCTCTATGTAATTAAATATTCATTTTTATACTTTTAAATATTTTTTGCATTCTTTTGTATGCTTTAGGAGATATTTTATTCATATCTAAATTAATGATTAAGAATATTATACCCAATCTCCATTGTGCCGTAGAACGATTCATATATGGTGTATATCATTTCTTCAAATGTATCGCTTTGATTCTTTTACACTAAAATGTAAATCTAAATTTTTTGTGAAATGATATTTATATGACTTTGATTTGGTTCTATTATATTTCTTTAATATATCTCATTTCACCTTTAATATAAATACTTTTTATATTAAAATTATTATGTATTATTATTTATTCGTATTTTATTTTGTGATGTTAAGTTTTCTAAACCAGTTCGATCAAGAAACAAAAAAAATCATTGGACTCATCTTGATAAGTATTATGAAGTGATTTATTTATTTAATATTTTTAAATATCTTTTTAAGAAGTTTAGTGTATTTTACTAATCTTATTTCATTCATATATGATTTGACTATTATGTATGTCACACTTTACATCTTAACTATCTTGGAGAGTAACTTTACTATAAAATTTATGTCATTTTTTCAAGCTTTCACATACATTTTCAAATACTACATTTATAATATAAATATCCCTGATAGGGCCTCAACATCCCATTGTTATTAATATATCATATTCCTCTAGCTTCTCTAATATTATAAATATATATATATATATATTAACATAAAATAACTTTATTATTTATTTTTTAGTTTTAGTTGCTTTTGGATTTTGTGATATTTCAAAATAAGGAATATTTGAATTTAATAAAGGTCACTACAATCATCTAATGGAGCAATATAAAATTAATTTTAATATTAATACTTTTAAACATGTTTTACTTGGTGACTTTTCATGTCAAATGAAATATTATAATTCATACCTTATTTAATAATCATGTATGTTAGGCTCATTCTCTTGAGTATATTTCAATGAAACATTCTAATAAATCTCATCTCTCATGTTACCTTTATATGTTGTTGATTTGCTTTTACTATATTTCTTTAATTGGTGTCATTCTATGTTTAATAATTATTTACTTATTTAGTTTAGTAATTCTTAGTAATAAAATATGAGGTCTAATTAAGGCAAAACAAATGTCATTGAACTTAACTAGATAAGCACCAATATTAAACATTCTTTTTTTTATTTTTAACTCTTATATTTTTAAATTTTAGGCACACTTTTAAAAGGCATTTTATTTCATACCTAATTTGATGTTTTACAATGTTACACTCAATCCCATAATCATCTTGGGAATAAATTATGCTGCATAATTAATCTCAATTCTTCAAATTACTTTCATATTTTTAATGTTATTACAAAATTATAGAACTTCTCTCGCATAACCTTTACATTGCTTTGGTAAGGTTGTATTGCATTATTTAAATTTATCAAACTTTAGCATTAACATATATTTACATAATGTTAAATTAATAATTCATTATACTTATGTTCAATTACTTTATTAATTTCTCATCTTGAAGAGTTCCACTCAGTTAAAATTTCATTTGTTATATTTTAAAAATTTTATTTTCAAAGGTCATTACATTCTTTACAAGTGATTTTAACTCATACCAAAAGTGATGGTTGATGATATAATATTCAATCTTTGTATAATCTCGCACTAACATTTTTATATAATATTTATCCCATTTCGATTTTATTGGTTTGATTTGGTTATATTGTTTATTAAATCTGTATTTACTCTCATCTCACCATTCAATTAGTTTTATTAGTATTATTATATTACTTTAATTCAGCTCATTTCACTTTTAATATGTATATTTTCTTATTATTAATAAAATAATTTATTACTATTAATGCCTTTTTATTTTTGTTATTTGTATTTTCTCAAAACTAGTTTTGATCAAGGTTAAAAACAACTCAGTTGTACTTATCTCAATGTGCTCTTTCTAATTAAATATTCATTTTAATATTTTTATATATTTTTATTATAGTTTTTTCTAACTTCATAGGATATTCTAACTTGTTCTTGATTTAATCATTGAGCTAGTTACACTTGATCTCCTTAGTATCTTGGATAATTTTTCTTTTTTCCTTAAAATTTTCTTATTCATTTGATATACTACAATGTAACTATGAATCTCCTCTTGTGTGACATTTACATGTGTTTGATTTGGTTATATTACATTACTTTCCTTTATCTAATTTCAAATTTATTATTTTTTAACTAATATTAAAAGGATAATTTAGTATTTTTTTCTAATTTATTTTTGTAGTTTACAAGAAATCATAATGAGATTTGACTGACGCCAAATAAACATCATTGGATCCACCTCAGTGATACCTATCAAACTAAATATTCAACTTAATATTTTTTAAATACTTTTTTTACAACATTAGGCACTCTTCATGTGATATTTTGAATCAAATCGAATTTAACAACTAATTTATTATGCTTTGACTACAAATTATCATGGAATACAACTTTCTCAAAAACATTATGTTATTTTTTTCATAGTAACTTGGAATATAGCTTTCCAATGCACTTTATCTAATTTTTAGATATGTTTTACTTTGATTTGGCTATATTACATTTTAACTCTAAATCTCCTCTCACATGACCTTTACATCACTTTGATTTACTTTACTAAATTATCTCAATTTATCATATTTTTCATTTAAAAAATATTTTCTTAATTTTAAGATAATAATATATCGTTATTTACTTTGATTTATTTCAATAATTTGCAGAAACTTAAACTAACTTTTGATCGAGACAAAACAGGCATAGTTGGACTCATCTTAACTTGCCCTATCCAATAAAATATTCATTTTATTTTTCTAACTAAATTTTTTGCAAGTTTTTAAATGAACTTTCTTTTGTATCTGAGTTGATGATCAAAAATATTACACTCAATCTCTTTAGCACCTTAGAATGCAACTTTATCTTACAATTTAAGTCACTTGTTTCAAATTTTTGCATTTAAATAGTTATATCATCATGTAACTCTGAATCTCATTCGATGTGACCTTTACATGTGACTTATTTAATTGTATTGCATTATTTTAGTTTATCTCATTCCAATTTAAATTTTTATTTAATTATTTATGCCAATTCTCTTTCATAATTCATAGTAATTTAGAATGAGGTCCAATTGAGATGAAAGAAATGTTGTTGGACTCATTTTGATAAGCACTATTCAATCGAATATACAATCTTACATTTTTTAAAAACTTTTATTGAAATTTTTATGCTTTTTGAGATATTTCAATTTGTGACAAATTTGAAGATCAACGATATACACTCAATGTCAATAGTATCATTGAGTAGATCTTTCAAGTATAATTGGCCCTACTTCTGCATTATTTTTCTTTGATTTGTTAACGTTACTATGAAACAATAATTCATCCCCAATGTGACCTTCACATTGCCTTCATTTGCATAAATTAAATTTCTTAAACTTATCTTATTTTTTCCTTCTTATATATTTTCTTAGTATTAAAATAGTAATTTACCACTACATGTACTCATTTTGATCTTGTAATTTGTGGCAATAAAAAAATTGGTTTGATCAAAATGAAATAAGCATTGTTAAACTTATTTAAACCAGCTTCATCCAATTAATTATTCCTTCAGTTTTGTAAATGTTTTATTTTCTATTGATTTTGTATTCTTTATGTGAGTTTTCAACTACTACCTAAATTTACTAGCTACGTTGTTATGCTCGATCTCCTTAATATCATGGAACTAAACTTTTTAAAAAAATTTATATAATTTCTTAAAAAATTTTCTTTGATTTTGTTTTGTTACTATGAAACTCTAATTCTCTTCTAGTGTAACATTTTAATCACTTTTGTTTTGTAACATTACATTGCTTCATTTGATCTAATTTAAGCATTAATATATATATTTACTTAATATGACAATAATAATTTTTTTTTATTTATGTTTATCTAATTTTGTAATTCATAATAATTCAAAATGACAATTAATAGAGAAGATTAAGACAAAAGATTAATTCATACTAATTCATAATAATTTAAAATGTTTTATTTTCTAGAGTGCGAGGATGTTTTACAAAATATTTTGAAATATTCATGATTTGATGTTCGAAGGCATTACACTCAATCTCCTTTATATCTCTTAATGGAATGTTATCATATAATTTATCTTTATTCTTGAAATGTTTCACTTTGATATATTTAAATTACTATCTATCTCTATATCACCCCTCATGCTATTTTTGTATCATCTTCACTATGTTTTTGTGACTATTTTTTAACTAACTTCTTTTTAGCTTTAGTATATATTTACTTAATATTAACATAACCTTTTTTTTAGAATTTATGCTTCTTTAGATTGATAATTTTGGATAATTCCTAATTTGGTTCATCTACAAGAAAAATATAATTGGACTCATCTAAAAAGTGGAATTCTAATTAAAGATTCTTTTCTTATTTTTTAAAATATTTTATTTTCTAAGACTTTTTCACATTTTGTAAAATATGTTAAAATGTACTGATTTAACGATCAACATTATCACAGTTAAACTCTTTAGTATCTTGGAATGGAAGTTTACCAAAAAAAGTTATCTTATTTTCTCAAATATTTCACTTTGATTTTATTATAATAAGATGCAACTTTAATTCTCTTCTTATGTGAACTTTATATTACTTGGAATTGGTTATGTTGTATTGCATTATTTTATTTTGTTTTATCTTTGATATATTTTCATTTATTATTAAAATAATTATTATTTATTATTTATTCATTTCTGTAGTAATTTCAACTGTAGTTTGATAGAAAAACAAATATTATTGAATTTGTATCAACAAGTTCTATCAAATAAATAATAAATTTTATGTTTTAAATATTTTACTATTTTTGGCAATGGAATAGTTTATTAGAGATTTTGATTCATAATTTATTTCAAATCAATGATATTACACTTGACAACTTAATTCTATTAGAATGCAACTTTCATGTATAATTTGTCTCACTTATTCAATTTTTTTTGTTTTGGTTATATAATAATGCAACTCTAAATCTTCTCTCATGTAATGTTTACATCGCTTTGATTTGGTTATAGAACAATTCTTTAATTTATAACAAATTAGCTTTAATTTATATTTATATGATAATAAAATAATATCTTTTTATTATTTAAGCTTATCTAAATTTTTAATTTATAGCTATTATAAGTGATTTCTAATCAAGACAAAGTGAACATTATTTTGGTCCTCACAACAAGCCCAACCTAATTAAATAATTGTTTCTAAATTTTTAAAATATCTCAATTTTTATAGTTTTGGCTTGCCTAATGAGATATTTTAAAAGAAAAATGAAAGTTTTATAAACAATTTATCTTACTTCTCCAAATATTTCACTTAGACTTTGTTATGTTTCAATGAAGCTCTAATTCCCTTATGTAACCTCACATTACCTTTATTTTGTTATATTACACTACTTCAATTTATCTAATTTTTTCTTTGATATATGTTTAAGTTATATCAAAATGCCTTTTTTTGTTATTAATTCTTATTTGCTTTGTTAATTTTTCATAATTACAAATGACGTTTATTGGAGTAAAAAAACATCATTGGATTCATCTCATCAAACTCTATCAAATAAATATTAAATTTTATATTTTAAATAAATTTTTAAGTTTTGGCATACTTTAGAAGTTATTTTAATTTATACCTAATTTGATGATTAGAATGTTACCCTTGATCTCTTAATTTTTCTTGAAATGCAACTTTCATATACAATTTATCTCACAACTTTCCTATTTAAGGTAATTTAGCTTAGTTATAATAGTAATTTTATATAATATCCAATAAATATGAAACAAACATCATTAGACCACTCTAAAAGAGCTCCATCCAATCAAACATTCATCTACCTAACTCTTAATTGCTTATTTTACATTACTTCTATTTTTATCACTTCAAATTTGTCATATATTTATTTAATACTATGGAAATAATTCATTATTATTTATGCTTATTGTCATTCTGTAAATCGTAATAATTAAAAAATAGTTAGATGAAGATGAATAAATGCTCATTAGAGTCATCTCTATAAGCTCTATCCTATTAATAATACATTTTTAATTTAAAATATTTTACTTTTTAGTGGGTTGACATATTTTACAAAACATTCTTATTTCTTGATGATTCAATAATCTTGAATGTCACACTCAAACTTATTACGTTTTAAAATTTTTTACTTTGATTTGATTATACTTTTTAATCAAAACCATCTTTAGTGTGATCTTTACATTTGTTTTATTTGGTCATATTATCTCTTTTTAGGTTTAATATATATTTATTAAATATTTAAATAATTATTTTCTATTTATGTTTATTTAATTCAGCAATTTATTATAATTTTAGATGAGGTTAGATGGAGAAGAAACAAACTTTATTATAGAAATCTCGATGAGCTTTATCATATTAAATACTTTATTTTATATTTTTTATATATTTTATTTTCTATGGTGTTAGTATTTTATATTAATTCTTTTTATTTATACCTAATTTTGTAATCGAAGATATCACACTCGACCCGCTCCATAACATGAAATGTAACTATCATGTGCAATTTATATCATTTCTTCAAATTGTTTTCTTTAACTAGTTTTACTTCTTACCCTAATTCTTATCTAATATGACCTTTACATTAATTTAGTTATATTAGAAAGCTTAAATTTATCTTATTTTGACTTTTGTTTATTTGTACTTAAAATTAAAATTATAAATTTTTATTATTTATGTTTATTTAAAATTATAATTTTGAAATATTCCAATCATTGTTTGATTAAGAATAGACAAAGATTGTTTAACATTCCTAAACATGCTCAATCTAATTAAATATACATTTTTTAAAAATTTTTTAAGTTTTCTTTTCCTTTAATTTTAAAATTCTTTACAAGTTGCTTTGAATAATAACTTAATTGTCAAGGATTTTATTTAACCATGTGAGTGCGTTGAAATGCATCGTTCTAATGCAATTTGTCATTTATTCAACTATTTGACTTTTATTAGGTTATCTTACTATGAAACTTTAGTTCATCTCTAATCAGACATTTATGTCACTATGTTTTGGTTATATCATATTATTTTATTTTAACTCATTTCAATTTTAATATGTGTTCACTTAACATTAAAATAGTAATTTATTATTATTTATGTGCATTTACTTATGTAATATGTATTAAATTAAAATGATATCTAATGTTAATGAAACAAATTTATTTAGACTTGTCACAATGAACTATATCTAATAAAATATTCCTTTCAATATTTATAAATATTTAATTCATTTGTTGTTTGACATATTAATAAGATATTTTGATTCACACTTGATTTGATAATCAAAGCTTTTATACTCGATGTCCTTAACATCTTAGATGGCAAATTTATTTCAAAACTATCATACTTCATAAAATTATTCATTTTGATATTTTGTATAACTATGCAATTACAAATCTCCTATTGTGTGACCTTTTCATCCCTATCATTTAATTATAGTACATTGCTTCAATTTCTCTCATTTTAGCTTCATTATATATTTTCGTAATTTATACAAAAAAAATTCATTTTTATTTATGCTTCTTTGCAATAATAATTCATTGTATTTGCAAATGACTTCCAATGTTAATGAAACAAATTTTGTTAAACTCTTCTTAAACAACAATATCAAGTAAATTTTTGTTATTATTATTTTAAATCATTTTTTCAGGCTTTAACATTCTTTATCAGGCATTTAAATTCTTACCTTATTTCATGATTAGGAATCATACACTTTATCTGCTTTGTGTCATAAGAAAATACTGTCATGCAATTTATGTCATTATTTTAAAATTTTTAATTTTAAATCGTTATCATTTTATGTGACTTTAAATCCACTTTTTTATGATTGTTACATTACCTTCATTTTTTATTAATTTTGTTAAATTTATCTCATTTTAGGATTATCATATATTTAAATGATAAAAAAATAAGTTATTATTTATGTTTTTTTACTTCTGTAAATTTCATTACTCCAAACATGGTCCTACTCAGATGAAAGAAATTTTGTTGGACTCATCTCGATAATCTCTATCCAACTAAATATTTAATTTTAAATTTTGAAAGATTTTTTTTTGATATTTTGCATGTTTAATGATATTTTTTAATTTGCAATTAATTTGAGGATCATGAATGTAACATCAATCTCCTTATTAGCATGGTATGTAGTTTTCCAAAAATTTATCTAATTTCCTAAAATTTTTCACTTCAATTTAGCTTCATTACTATCGATTTCTAATTTTGAACTCATGTTATCTTTACACCGCTTAGTTATGTTATATTTAATTGCTTCAATTTATCTTGTTTTAGTTATAGTATTATTTTTCCTTATACAAAGGCAGAAAAATAATTTTATTAAGGCATATTTGCATTTATAATTCATAGTAATTCGAAAAAGGGTTAGATTAAGACAAAACAAATGTTCATGCACTTTTTTGGATGAGTTTCATACAATTAAATAATAAGTTTTGGCTTCAAAATATTTATATTTTTTGGATTTTGTATTCCTTTGATTTGGATAATTTGCAAATATTTGATTGAACTTATTTCAACTTTAATATATATTTACCTAATTTTCAAATAATATTTTTTTATTTTTGCATATATTCCTTCGAAATTCAATGTAATTCTAAATATGGTTTGATCAAGTCAAAACTAGTGTTATTAGACTCATCTGAGCTATCTTTATCTACTTAATGATCTTTTTATATATTCATTTGTGTACTTTCTATGATTTTGGCATGCTTGAAAAGAAATTTTAATTTATGCCAAAGATGATAATTCAAGACATTGTACTTGATCTTTTATATCTTGGAATTAAAAATTCTGTTATAATTTCTCCTATGTATTTAAATGTATTTCTTTAATTTAGCAATATTACCATTGAAATCAAATTCTCCTCTGGTGTGATATTTACAACACTTGGATTTTATTCTATTACATTTCTTTCATTTGGTAATTCATAATTTTTACTAACTAGATCATATCGAGGAGGAACAAATCAAATTAGACCCAACTTGTTCAACTCTATGCAACTAAATATTCTTCTTTTTAATTTTTTATCAATTTTTTTTAGAGTTGTTAGTTCTATTTATAGAATATTTTAATTCATGCTTTATTTAATAATTAATGATGTTATGCTCAATCTTCTTAGAATAAGGGAATACAAAATTCTTATACAATTTATATCTTTTTTTTAAAATGTTTTGTTTTGATTTGGTTATATTACTATGAAACTCTAATGCATATCCCATATTACCTTTATATAGCTATGATTTAGATATGATAATTTAGTTTACTTCATATAATTTCATTGTTAATATATATTTACTTAATGTTAAAATAATAATTTATTATCTTTTATTTCTATTTACCTTTTAAATTCAACATAATTGTACATGAGATCTAATGGAGATTAAACAAATGTCATTCGATTAATGTGGATGAGGTAAATTTTTTTAAATATTTATTTTATTATTTTGAAATATTTTATTTTGTGGAGTAATTACAATTCACATGACATTTTGATTCATATATGATTTAGGGATTAATAATGTTATACACGATCTCTTTATAATCTTTGAATGCAACTTGCTTGTATAATTTATCTCGTTGTTTCAATTTCTTGTTTTGATTTTGTTTCTTACTAACTCAAAATCTCTATTTGTGTGGCCTTTAGATTATTTTAATTTTGTCATAAAACCCTACTTCAACTTATCTCATTTCAACTTTAATATATATTTGTTAGATATTTAAATAATAGCTTCTTATTATTTATGCTTAATTAATTTTCTAATTCACCATTTTTCAAGATGATACTCAATTAAGATAAAATAAAAGTTGTTGGACTAGGCTAGAAGAGTATTGTCCAATTAAAAACTTATTTTATACGTTTTAAAAATTTTATTTTATAAAATTTTATATCTTTATAAGATACCACATTTTCTATTATATCAAATGACATTTTGTAATTTCAAACATGGTCTATTGGAAAAGAAACAAACCTTTTCTTAGTTGTCTCGACTATCTCTATAAATTAAATATTAACTTTTACATTTTAAAACATTTTTTATTCTAGGGAATTGGTACATTATGACTCCTTTAAATTCATACCAAGCTAGAATAGATAAAAAAGGTGACATTAAATCTCCTTAATATCAACGAATGCAGCTCTCATGCATAATTTCTCTCAATTCCTTCCTTGTTTCACATTGATGTGGCTATATTTTTATGTTTCTCTAAATCTCTTCCCCTATTGTATTTAAGTCACCCTGACTATGTTATATTATAATTCTTTAATTGATCTCATTTCAATTTTATATATATTTACATAATATTAAAATATTAATTTATTATATTTTTTCCAATTTGTTTTGGTAATTCATAACAATTCAAAATAAGAATAGATAGAGATTAAACATAGATTTTTTTAACTCATCATAACGAGCTCTATCAATTTAAATAGTCTTTTTTATATTTTAAATCATTTTATTATTTAATTTTTTGGTAGGCTCTATAAGATCTTTCAATTCATACTTGATTTGACATCAATAATATTACGCTCAATCTACTAAGTATCTTCAAATGATTTTACCCAAACAGTTTATCTTATCATTTAAAATCTTTAAATTTTTTTATATTACTTTGTGTAAGTATAAATCTCCTATAGCGTTAGATTTTCATCCCTTTCGTTTAGTCATATTATATTGTTTTAATAAGTTTTATTTATGATTTAGTAAATATAAATATCTTAATGCTAAAATAATAATTCTTTATTATTGATGTTTAATTTCTTTGAAATTTCAAAGTCTGAAAGTGGTCTAATCAAGATGAAAAAACTTTATTGAATTTTTTTGGACAAACTCTATCGAATTATTTATATATATATATTCCATTATGTGATTTATTTAAAACTTAAGCTTTCAAACTCTAAATCTTTTTCATGTGACATTTACAACATTATGATTTGGTCACATAGTATTGGTTCAATTTTTCTCATTGTAGTTTTGTTATATGTTTTACTTAATATAAAGATAATAATTTACTATTTATTTATTTTTATTTACTTGCATATTTCATTATAATTCCAAATGCTATCTAATTAAGAATAAATAATATTCATTCGACTGTTGTTGTCAAGCTCTATCTATTTAAATATTAATTTTAAGTTATTAAATATTTAATTTTGATTCATACCCCAAAAATGATGATAATTAATGTTACACTATATCTTAATTGTATTTTAGATTACTATTTTGTTGTATAATTTATTTCATTTTTTAAATTTACTGAAATAAATTTGTTATATTACTATGTAGGTATTAATCTCTATCATGAAGTTGTTACATCGCATTCATTTGGTTATATTATATTATTTCAATTTATGTCATCTTTTTAATAAATATATTTTTTGCATTAAAATAACAATTTATTAACATTTATTCTTATTTAATTTCATATATCGCAATAATTCTAAATCAGATTCCATCTAATGAAACTCTTGCAGTTAAATTAGTCTTAAAGAGCTCTATCCAATTAAATATTTTTTTGTATTTCTTAGAAATTTTTATTTTTAAGAATTTTTGCACATTCATGAGATATTTTTGTATGCAATAAATTTATTAAATTTAGATGTTATGTTCGATCTCCTAACTATCTTGGAAATTAACTTTCCTATAAAATTTATCTTAGTTTTTCAAATTTGTCACTTTGATCTCATAATATCACAATATCACTCTAATTATGTGTTTGTATGACCTTTGAATCTCTTACATTTTGTTATATTATATTATTTTAATTTATCTTATTAATACTTTAATATATATAATTACAAACTATTAAAATAATACTTTATTATTATTTATTCTTTATAATTTTGGAAACTCAAAAAATTTAATGACAAGGTCTTATTGATATAAAAAATGATTATTTGACTAGTCTTAATAAGTTTATCAAATTAAACTTTCATCTTTATATTTTTAAATATTATTTTATAAAACATTATGGCACACATTATGAGATATTTTGATTTGGAACTTTTTTAATAATCTAGGATGTTTCACTCAAACTCTTAGTATCTTGAGGGCAACTTTCACATACAAGTTATCTCAATTATTTGTTTTTTTACCTTTTTATTTAGTTGTATTGTTATGAAACTCAACATATTCTATCTTAAGACCATTGCATCACCTTGACTTTATTATATTTCAATTCCTTAATTTATTTTATTTTAACTTTAACATAATTTTAACTAATATTAAAAATACAAATTTATTTTTTCTCTTATTATATTTTACAAATAACATTAATTCCAATCAAGGCTCTATGATGAAGAAATAAACAACAATGGACTCATCCTAGTGAGCTATATCATTTAAATATTGATTAAAATATTTTTGAATATTTTATTTTTAATGGTTTTACAATACCTCATTAGTTTTATTCGTATATGAATTAATGATCCATAATTTCACACTCAATCTCCTTAGTATACTTGAATGCAATTTTCCTATATAAATTATCTCAATTCTTCAATTGTTTGTCTTTCATTTTGTTAAAATACAAAATATTTCTTTTTAATTTCTTCTTGTGTAGCTATTACAACACTTTGACTTGTTTATGTTGTGTTACTTCATTTTATCACATTTAATTTTTAACATATATTTTCTTAACATTAAAATAACCATTTAAACGTTTTTTGGTTAGTTAAGAATGGATCAAATGTGGTTTAATTAAGAAAAAAGTTCACTAGACTAATCTTCACAAGCTTTATCCAATTAAATATTTTTTTATTTATTCATTTTTACTTTCTTTGTTTTTTGAATGCTTTGTCAAATATTTTAATTCATATATGGTTTAATAATTGAGTATTTTACACATGATCTCCTTCGCACCTTAAAATTCATGTTTACTACACAATTTATCTAATTTCTCCAATATTGTTTGTTAGAGTTTTTTGTATTACTATGTAATACTAAATCTTCCATCATGTGTCCATCATATGTCTTTCATTTGGCTTTATTACATTTCTCAAATTTATCCCAGTTTATCTTTTACATATCTTTACTAAAATTGAAAATAATAACTTTTAATTATTTAAGCTTATTAATTTTTTCAAATTCTAACTAATTGTAAACGAGATCTTATGGAGAAGAAAGAAATGTTGGTTGACTCCTCTTTGCTAGCTCTATTAGTGAAAAATTTATTTTCACATTTTGAAATATTTTATTTTTTAGGTTTTTAGCTACTTTAAGAGATATTTTAATTAAGACATGATTTGGTGATGGTGAATGTCATGCTCAATCTTCTTAGTATCTTGGATTGTAACTTTCTTATATAATTTATCTTTTTTCTTGAATTGTTTAGCTTTGAATTTGTTAAATTATAAAAAATCTCTAATTCTCTTTTCCAATGGCCCTTACATCATTTTGATTTAATTTTATAACATTACATCAATTTATTTTAATTTAGCTTTATTATTTTTTCACTTAATATTTAAATTATTTATTACTACTTATTTTTCTTTTCTTTAAAAATTTGAAGTAATTCCAATTGAGATCTAATCAAGACAAAATAATCATCATTGTTCTATGCACTATATCCAACTAAATGTTTAATTTTAATATTTTTAAATATTTTGGTATTGTTTTTAGAAGTTTTATGAGGTATTTAAATTCATACCATTATTTATGTTCAAGTATGCTATATTCAATCTCCTCAGTATCATGGTACACAACTTTTCTATATACTTTACCTAATTTTCTTTAACATTTTGGCATTACTTTAGTTGTAATACTTTGTAACAGAATCTCATATCAAGTGTCCTTTACAGTGCCATGATGTTGTTAAATTATAGAGCTTCACTTTATCTTAATTAATATTAAAATAATAATTTATTATTAATTATTCTTCTTTAGTTTTCCATTCAATGTATTTCAACATGAGGTTCAATAAAAATAAAAAAAAAATCATTGAACAAGTATCGACAATATCTATCAAAATAAAAATACAATATCTATTTTTTAAAATATGGTATTTTTTATGGCTTTGGCATGTTTTAAGTGCAGTTTTTATTCATACATGATGAACATTAAGGATTTTTTTCCAATCTCCTCACTATCTTGGAATGCAAATTTTTCTTAGAAATTTTCTAATTTTTTAAAATATATTTCCTTGATTTTTTTTATTAAAATTTTACTCTAAATCTCCTCTCTGTCACATTTGCATTGTTTTTAATTTATTTATATCACATTAATTCAATTTTCTTCATTTTTTTCCTTAACATATATTTAATTATTAATAAAAAACCTGATTTATTATTATTTATCTTTACTTTATTTGGTACTTCTTTATAACACCAAATGAGGACTAATCATGATGAAATAATTGTTGTTGGATCTCAATGACCTATATCTAATTAAATATTCATCCCTTTTTATTTTTAGATTTCGTTTCCTAACATTTTGCCATGTTTTTAAAGACATTTTGATTAATACCATATTTGATGGTTAGCAATTTTGAACTCCTAAGTAAGTTGAAATCAAGCTTTTGGTACAATTTATCTCATTTCTTCAAATTTTTTATTAGATTTTGCATATGTTTCTATGTTTTCTTAAATCTATACTCATGTAACATTCACATTACTCTTAATTAGGGATATTATGTTTCTTTAATTTATCATATTTAAAAATAAATTTTTTTTATTTAACAAAAAATAATTTTATTATTATTTATCATTATTTATTTTTGTAATTCGTGATTACACCAAAAAAGGTCTAATTGAGATGAAATAAAAGTTGTTCTACTTCTCTTGAGGGTCTATATATAATTAAGTACGATTTTTTATAATTTTAATTTTTTCATTTTGTTGTGTATAAGAACATGTTAATTGATAATTGGTTTTGTGCTTGATTTAATGCTCAAGAATGATATAGTCAATTTACTTAGTATCGAAGAATGGGGCATTTTTTGGAAAATTTGTCTCATTTCTAAAAGTTATGCTTATATTTGGTTATAATACTATGTATCTACAAATCTCTTCTCCTTTTACCTTTACATCACTTTGTTTTGGCAATATTATATTTCTTCAATTATTTTATTATAAGCTTCGTTAGATATGTAATATATATTAAAAAAATAATTTGTTATTGGTATTTCTTATTTATTTTGAAATGGGAACTATTTCAAAATAAGAACCAATTGTGTAATAATATTCAAACAAAGTTGTTCAATTCATCCAAAACATGCCTTAACTAATTAAACATTCATTTTTATATTTCTTAAAGAATGTATTTTAAAATTTTTTAATATTATTGATAAGATATTTTGATTCATATCTAATTTTATGATTAAACGTGTTTTACAATCTCCATAGTATCTAGGAATGCAAATTTATCGTACAATTTATCACAATTTCAAAATTTTTTACTTTGATTTTTTTATATTATAACACAATTTTAAATCATCTTTTGTTTGATCTTTTCATTGCTTTGGTTTATTAAGTAATCCCAAAAAATGTTCATTATAGAAGAAGTAAAAGTCATTGGACTCCTATTAATGGGCTCTATCTAATTAGATAATAATTTTTAATATTTGAAATATTTCTTTCTAAAATTTTGTCCCACTTAAAGAGACATTTTAATTTGTACCTAATTTGATGATCAAAGATATTACAGTTGATCTAATTGGTATTTATAAATTAAGTAGTCGCACGTACTTTTCTTGTTTCTCCGAATGTTTTCCTTTGATTTCGTTATATTATAATATAACTCTTAATCTCCTTTCATAAATAATCATTTCTTTAACTTTTTATTACATTACTTTAATTTACTCTATTTCTTTTTTAGTTCTCTTTTTCTATTATTAAAATAATAATTGCTTATTATTTATCCTTATTAAATTTTCTAATTCAAAGTAATTTGAAATATTGTTTTATGGAGATGAGATATATGTCATTTTGCTATCCTAAATGAGGTCTATCTAACTAATGTATTATTGACTATTAAAATCAAGACCTTACATGTGAATTTTTACGTAGCATATGATACTGATGTATAGATGTAATGCTATTATATGTAACTATATGACAAATTATACTTGAAATTAGATGTATTCCTTTTAATATTTATAAAGAGTAATGGTAAATTATTTGACATGATTAATTATTAAGCATGACACTAAACTGCTAATACAAAAAAATACATCAAATAAAATACTATGAAAAATGATGATTATACTAAATTTAGGGAATTGTTGCCATGAGGTGGCTATTGGCTTGTATGCTCAAGGATGACATTGCAACCATGATGTGGCTAGTATCTAATGGGCTGCAAAATTATAATTTGTTGCATAGAGATAACCATGAAGCATATGAAAAGAATGAGCATGATTGTGAGTGAAAACAAAAAATGATAAATCAATAAAAGATGCTTTTATTATAAGTAAACATAAAATGAGGACACTAACTTACTAACCTGATAGAGAGAGATAGTACTAGCATTGGTCATCGTAAGGTTTACCTAGCGAAGTAAAAATAATTGTCAATAAAAAGCTTAAAATTAAGAAAAATAAATTTAAAAATATAAAAGCCACATTTGCTAAGTACTTCTTTTAAATATTACAACACATTATTATTGTGATAACATATAATAATTCTTTTTGTATTTTAATGTGAATTAATCTCTGTTTACCTATATGTTATTGTTCATATTGAGATAAACCCTATATGTGGTTAACATAAATTTTTATAATTTATTTCAAATATTTATATACTTTTAGAGATAGTCTATTAAAATAGTGATGGTTGGCATAATATTTCTTCAACATTAAACTTCTTGGTATATTTGAGCCACACAAAGGGCCTCTACCCATAAGAAGAAACTATATGAGAAATTAGATGTATAGTGATTGCAAGAGTTGAGCTAAATGACTTGTTAATCAAGTCATAAATTGAGTATTACATATGAATGTGGAAACAAGTTGTAATATTACAATGCAACTATGAAAACTATGTCAAGTAATCAATGTTCTTGTTTCAATCATTTATAGTATTAGATACCTTTGTTTATTGTTAATAGTTATGAATATAAACTTTATGGTTGTGATGTTATAGTTATAAATGTTCTGTTAATGTATTTGTAAATTAGAAAATAGACAATATCTAGGGGTGGTTTTGTTTATTTGAATTATAAAATTTGCTAAAGTAATTATTAAATATGTAGTAGAAATAAATTATGCAACACTTAAGGAATCAGAGAATTGTTTAACTAAAACAAATTTAAGTTGAGTGTATGAAAAGAAAATAAAAGGTCTCCATAATGGTGGGATCAAAGTATTACTTAAATCTACCAAATGAATGTTGTTTTGTGATGAACTAAATTGGCTCATTGCATTTGCAGTATGAAAGTTGTTGAAGTCCTAGGGACTAATTTTTTAATGATGTGATGCTCGAAATGTTAATCCAATTTTTACATTGTAGTGTGGATCTAATTCAAGAAAAAAATGCAAATGAGTTAGGGTAATAATTTTTTATAGCTCCTCTTAAACCCCTAATGATCTAAACTTTAAATGGAGTTTTCATGTACATTTTCCTTTGAATGTGGAAGGAGGGAAATGAAATGAATAGTTGTGTAATGAAAATCATCATGGAATCTACAACCACAAGATAATCCAATGCACCTTAGGATGCATATGGAACAAGTTAAGGATAGGTTTTTATAGCTCTATAATTGACTATAAAACCCTACATCTAAGTCATCACCAAAAAGAGGCCTTTACACAACTTACTGTTATTACATGTACTCTACTATTATAAGATATACCTATAATAGTTTTATTTGAACATGGTGCATCACAATGTTTTATATCAATTGATCTGATTACATGAATGCTAGTTGAAATATACATATTTAAAACTCCTCTTGCAATAAAACTAATTCTATTATTTGCAAGGATGATGGATGAAAATTAAAACATATATATTGAATATAGTGAATTAGGCATATCATAATTAATAATAAATATCCTCCACTTAGAATAAATCAATTGTTTAATCAATGGTATGGAGTTAATTTTGTTCAAAGATTGACTAGATATTTAGTTAACATCAGTAAAAAACTAGAACAAAAAACATTCTAAAAGATACTTTTAGAACTAGATACGATCATTTTTATTTTCCTATGTTACTTTTTGATTTACCAAATACTTTTATAGCTTTTATGAATTTGATGAATAAAATGATTAAGAAATGGGTAGTTAATTTCATTATTGTTTTTGTTGATGATATCTTGATCTACTCTATAGATAAAACAAAACACAAAAGACAATTCAATCCTGTGTTACAGATGATACACGATCACTAACTTTATGTCACATTTTAAGAATATAACTTTTGGTTGTCTAGTGAAACTTTCTTGGCTCATGTTGTAGTGTAAAAAGAATCTCTATAGATATTTAAAAAGTAAGACATAATATTAGTGATCCAGGCCTAGAAACATAATAAAATCATGAAGCTTCTTATATTTGGCTAAATATTATAAAAATTTGCAATATAATATTCTCAAATTTTAGTACCATTAAGAAGATTAACATAGAAGATAACGATTTTTGAATAGGCAAGACTACAAAAAAGTTTGCAAACTTTAATAGAGAAATTTGTTTTAGCATATATCTTAGTGTTGCTGAATATGGAAACAAAGTTTTGAGCAGATATCTTAAAGATTTAGACACACTATCTTCACGATATAAAAAGCTATCTATTTATTTATCACCAATATTTGAATATGTTTCCACACAAAAAAGAGTTAAATTTATAACACTAAAAGTAGTTGGAGCTATTTAAGGATTATGATATGAAGATTATTTATCATCTAGGTTAAGCCAATGTTGTATTATATTAAGCACGGGGGCCAATCTTCATTGCATGATATAAAGCTTTAAAAAAGCAAAATGAATTGTTAAAATAAATTAATTGGAATTAAATGCAATATGACCAACATTTAGAAGAATGTTTTCTAAATTAGCTATTATAAAAGAGTAGTTGTAATCTTTAAAAGTTGCTCAAAATATAAATGAAGACATCTAACAAATCAAGCATTTTTTAAAGAATGGAAACAAATTTTAATTTAAATAAAAGAGTTTAATTTTATAAGAATAGAACATATATTGCTAAATTATGTACATGGAAAAAAATATTATTGAGAGATGCTAATGGTACGTGTGTAATGCATCCAAAAATTAGAAAAAGTGTGATAGTACATGAATTAGAGTTGTTAGAGGAATGATATGGACAAAGATATCTATGATTATATAAGTGGTTGATATGTTAATATGTAAAAGAAGAGCAAGAGAGACCAAGTGGATTATTGTTACCACTTCCTATTCTAATATGAAGATAAGAGAAATATTAATTGATTTTATGGATGGGTTCCGAAAACTCGTTCATGGATATAATGCTATATGATTAATTAATGCTAGACTTAAAATTTAGCCAATTTTGTACCCACTAAACCTATTTATTCAACTGAAAGGAAAGCACAAATTTATGTCGATCAAATTATGAGATTATGTGGAGTATCGAAGGCAATCACTTCTAACCGAGATTCTCAGTAAAACCCATTTCTAAGAAAATGCACATGAATCACTTAGACTTAATTAAAGATTTAGCATAATATTTCAACCTCAAAGAGGTGGATAGACTAAAAGAACTATAAAGGCTTTAGAGGATATGTTTATACTAAGTGTATTAGATTTTTGTGGAGCTTAAGATACTCATCTCATATTGATTGAATTTACTTATAGTAAAAGTAATCAATACAACATAGGAAGGAATCATATGGGGCATTTTATAATAAGAAATGATTTTGTTAGAATGAAGTAGGTGGCAAAGCTTAATTGGGGCAAAAACTGATAGATGAAACAACCTAGAAGATTCAAATAAATGACAAAATATTTAAAAAAAGAATAAGATAATCAAACGAAGTACTTTGACATAAAACATAGACGATATAGTTCTAAGAAGGAGACATGCGTTCTTAAATGTTTTTTTAATGAAGGTAAAAATAAGACGCTCTAGCCAGCGTACATTGAACTATTTTAAATATTGGAAAGAGTTGAAGAGGGTTTATGCAAAGTAGCACTACCTTTAGCATTACTAGATATGCATAATATATTTAATTATTCAATTGTATGGTAAATGAATTTTTTATCCATGCTATATGTAGTGCAATATGACCAAACATTATAAAAGTGCAACAAAATCTTAGTTACGAAGAGAAGCCTATAAGAATCTTAGTTAAAGAGATTAAACAATTTAGAATGAAAGTAATTCTTATGGTTAAAGTATACGACACAATCAAATAGAACATGAACTTGCTTAGCAACTCAAGGATGATATGAGAATGAAGAATACTAACTTATTCTAAATCTTCAGGACAAAATTCTTAAAAAAGTGTAGAATTTCTAACTTTGCTAATCCTCAAACAAGGTATATGTTGAACTTTCTCATCATACATGCCAAAACACTAAAAAAATGTACTTAAAAATAAAAAAAATAAATAAAAAATTAGATATATCTCATTAAGTTGAGATCAATAATATTTATTTTTTATTAATCAAAGCTTATTTGGAATTAAAATGAATTATCAAAGCTAATAAAAATAAATAATATTATATTAGATATTGTATATTATATATTATATATTATATATTATATATATAATATGCAATTTTTATTTTCAAAGATAGAATCTTTTTCACCCCAACCATGCCTAATGTGCATGACTTTATCGATGATGATGGTAATGATTGTCATCATCCTTTCAAGGGAATTAAGAATTTGAAGTTGATCAACATCTTAGAAATCTCACATAAGTCAGAAAAAGCTAAAACCCAAAATCTTATTTATTTATGCAATGTTTAAATTAGAAATCATGAGATTATTAGAAAATATCATTATTAAAGATCCCTATTATAGTTTTCTATTGTTTTTTGTTTGGAAAGCTTAGGAGAAACCATTAGTAGGAAGGAAAATTAGGGTTTTAGAAAAGAAAAAAAAAGAAAATGAGGACATCAAGAGATTATTTTTTTGATTAAAGAAGTTTGTCATGAAATTCCATATTGATAACTTAAAATTTTTCAATTTGTGTAAAACTCTTTAAATTAAGTTGATGAAATAACAATTGATAAATAAAAAATGATAAAAAAGGATAGTTGAACAGCTACAAAGCTATCCTAAATAGTATGAAAATTTATAAGAGGAACACTAACATAAATATGATATATATATATATGTATATATATATATATATAAATATCATGCAGTGTTGATTATGAAAATTTAGACTTTACATATAAAGCAAACACAAACATAAATATTACATGCCTATGTTTGATGTAGGGTTGATTTTTAAATTAAGATTTTTCTTGTGAAATATGAGTTCTAACATAAATGTTATATTTGTAAATCTCATGCACTGCTTATTATTGAAATTAAGACCATTCATGTGAAGTGGGCACTCTAATATAAATATTATATGTATATGCCAAATTTGTTATTGATTGATGAAATTAAGACCTTGTATATGAATTATGTATGGAATATGTGATATTAATGAATTGCTGTAGTACAACTTTATGTAAAAAAAATGGGAATTTATATTGTTAACGGATATATGCGATCTAACATAAATAGTATATGCCTATGTTAATGTAATATTTATTGTTGAATTTAAGACCATGCATGTGAAGTTTAATAGAACAAGTGATACTGATGCACTGATGTAATATTATTATATACAGAATCATTAGAAATTATACATGTAGGTAGATGTATGTCATTTAATATTGAGAACATATAAATGTGAATTTTTTTGCATGATTAACAATGCAAGCATGACATTGATATGCTAATATAAATGCATACTATTGAAATAAGATAAAAAATAAGAACTGTGCATATGAAAGTATATTAAGTTTTCATCATGTGGTGGCTTGTGGCTAGTTGACTGCATCATTATAATTTGCTATAAGGACATAGCCATTCCAAAATATAAAAATTCTAAACATCATTGTGTAGGAAAACATGGTATGGTAAATCAATTAAAGAGGTTTCCATTAGAATTAAGTAAACAAATAAGAGGACACTAATAGATTACACTGAGGGTGAGGGACTAGTAGCACTGGCCATCTTAAGATTTACTTAGTTATATGCAAACAGATGTCTATAAATAAGACTACATCTTTTTATCTTTGCTTTCGAGATGGTAGCATGCTTTTCTTTTAATAGCATATCATAATGTTTTTAACATTTTAACATAAACTAGACTCTACATACTTAGATGTTATGATTCATGCTTGTGTTAAATCCTACATGTGGATTTCCAAAATTATTGCTTAGTTTGCATATTTTTTTATTATTAGAGATATCCTACTAAGCCAATTATGGTTGGCTTAGCCTTTCATTGGCACTAACATTTTAAGCATATATGAGCACAACAAAAAGTATATTACACATACGGTTAGCTTATAACAAAAATTAAAACTTCAAAGGCTTGCACAACAAGACTTGAGTTGAATGACATGTTAATCATGTAGTAAGTTTAGTATTGTATTTATATGTGTAATTTGGTTGTAATATTGTAAAAAAAAATTATAAAATCTATGACATGTGATTGTTGGTTACAATAGAGGTGGTATAAAAGTAGCAATTAAATGTAGAAAATAAATGCAGTCTTATGATGAAAAAAATAATCATCACAACCTTGCACGCTAAGTTATACTCACATATGCATTAGGGCCACAAGGTGAACAATCTCTGGTTGATAATGTAATGTACACAAGTGAGTTTGACAAAATGCATCCATAACTTATAGAAAAAGATTGGTGCTAAAGGGGCAAATGGGTTCCAATCTTAAATCTATCTACAATCAACAAACTACTTGACCAACTCACGCAGTGAAAGTGGGTTAATGTGCCTCAAGTAGATTATGGATTGGTACCAACCCCTATGTGGACATTCTCTTGGGTGTCGAATAATGAACTCATCACTACTATAGACATAGGGATCATACAATTTAATTAAAATAAATTGTTAAAATGTTTCTTGCAGATGCTCACAAAATTTTATTTATGTTTAATACTCTTAATGCTAAAGTCAAGAAATTGAACCTAGTATAAGTAATTAATAGGACTAACTATGACACTCTTAAGGTAACCAAATGCCTTGTTATATAATTAGTGATATGCATGAATGGATTAATGAGATTCTCACTATCCCTATTTATTGTAAAGAAAAATCACAATCAAAGGAATGGGGTTGGCAGAATCAGTGAGGAATGAAGACCCTATTGAGCTTGACTCTAGTCCAACATTATGAAATGACTTGAGAAGTGTAGCACAAGTGGAGTCAGCATGTCGATTGAATTGAAATGTCACTAATTTTAACATTATTTTGCTTATTCTATGTGATAAAGGTGGGGCCCAGCCCCTCCTTTTGGCTCCATTTCTAACCTCAATGGGTTGATATAGGAAATTGACATTATCAGGTATTGATTTTGGCAAGGTTGACACAATTGTTAAGAGATAACACAAGTCTTCTAAGATGAACTCAATCATAACAGAAATCTTGTGTAGAATAAATAGATAAATGCTTATAGAATTCTTATTTTTATGACAAATTTGAATAGTTGAAGAATTCATATTGATCTTTTAGACTTTAAAAAACTTAAGCTATAAGTGTCAAAAACTTACTATAAAGATAACTAGCATATGGTGATCATATGTTCATAGAAATATTGCTTTTTCTTCATTTTATTTTGGTTCTCTCTATCATTATGAAATATAATTTTCCAAATGATGGATTGTTCACCTACCAAAAACTACTTTGAGTTTGATTTAGACTACCATGAGATAGGTGAGTTTTGCTTAACTGATGAATGTATCATGATAGTAGTTTAACCTAGTATAGGAGAAACCACTGATTCATAGAATTGGTCACCACACATGGTTGAAAGACCACTAACATGAAGCCTTTGTGTTCAAGAATATGATTTAGTGCCTCAAAGTCAAACTCCACACTAAGATTTGATGCCTAGTCTTATTGTTCTCCTATTGGCTGATAATAGGCTCTTTGTATGCCAAGGTCACACCACCACAGGTTCAACTATAGTTGCAAAAAGTTGTGATGGCAAAAACTCCTCAAGAAATGAAAACTAAGTGTAAACAATGGGTAGAATCCTTTGTAGGTGACTTAAACTTATAATGGTGCATTATTAGTAGTACTGTGGTCTTGCATCCATGATCCATTAAGTTTCAATCCTATGTCACAATAGATTCATCTCATTAGAAACATAGCATCATAATCTTTTTAGAGCACCCCTTGCTTGCTTGCTCCATTCACTCTACATGCTTTACCTATTATGATACTTATTGTAACACTTTGTGTGCTACCACATGTGGTACTTTGTCTGTTACTTCAATTGGTAATACATGTAGTACTATGAGGTCACGTATATCACTTGGATGCTTGCCTGGGTGCAAGGATGATACCGTACACTACCCATTATGGAAGTTCGTGGTGCAATATAGGAATTATAGCACGTTCTCTTCTCAACAAATTGTCATGATACATTGATATCCAACCCCACATGTCAGTAGATTCATCTCAACAAAACCCAAAGATATCACAGAAGTTTCATAAATTTTCCTTGCTTGCTCACATCTCTTATTAGAGTGGTACTTTTATTAATTCAATGTGCATGGAAAATGTGTCATTTTTATATGTTATTCATTCTTGCGATTAGTTGGACATTGATGCAAAGCTTCTTTACTAGAAGACTTGCATGATTGCTTGACAAAATTATTTTAATATGCAATATGCATGGGGCATTGAGCGGCATAATAGAATACACAACATTGATATCATTGTGATGTGTAGTTTTGCTCCAGTTATAGTGAAAGTCCGGTGGTGTTGTATGCACTTACCAATGTCTTCATCTTCTATGCTACTACCCTTCATGGTGTCATAGGTGGGGCCTTTGCCTAGCTCTTATGGTGTCTTACTTCATGTGTGCCATTTTTCTCAAAATGCAAAACTCATTTTGACCATTGTCATTAAATTAGAATACTAATGCCAAAATGATGTGCAACTCTAATTCAGACTTGACTAAGTGAAATGTGGAACTATTTCACCATTCTTGTTGCTCTGGCATTGTTTGGTGTAGTTTTTTCCAATGTTGTAGTGAACCTTTAGTTGTGCAAATTAGATTTGGCTATGACTTAGTTAAGCGTGTTGTTGCCTCTGTATTGTGTGGTATGTAGTGCAAATTTGATGTGGAATTAGAACTTTTTTAAGTGGTTAACGTGGTGTTTCTTGGTGGATGGCCAAGTTTTGAGCATATAGTTTGCCTCCTGTCTTGACATGGACATTGGAAAAAACCTATTGTAGTTGCTTTAGTCATGCTCAACATCTTGAAATTGAAAGGTACAATAAGTTTTAGTAATTTTAGTTATAATTTGATCAGTTTATGCCACTATGGATCATTTGTATTCCTATGACCATTTTCTAGGGCTTGCTACAATTGCTATGTGGATGGTTGCCAAAGCCTTCAATATTAATTAGACCACTTATTCTTCTTTTGTTATATCATTGGTGCTCTCTATGTTAATGGGAATAGATTGGCTTTATACTACTTTAGTAAAGGGATGTTTTTTTAGTGCTGCTTTTTATGTCTTGGCCACCTCTTAATGTGTGATTGGTCATTATTTGTATGGCTTTGTCATGAAATCAATCGTTCTGGTGGATGAAGTTCATATGTTACACACTTTTCTATTGGATGGGTATGTTCCATTCAATTATTTTTTTGATGTCACACTTCTTTTATGCTTACAATTTCTAAATTCTATAATGCTAATCAAAGTGTCAACATCGTAGATCGTGTTGGCACCATCTTAGAAATCACTCGTTTTGGTCATTATTATCGGCAATGGTTGATTGTCGTCACAGAATGCTTTTATCAAGAGAAAACATTTTTGAACTTGACAGATTGCAACCCAACTTGGGAGCATTTGCTCCTCCTTTATAGAGCATTGCGAGAGATGATAAATGAGTACCTAGTACTTCTTCAATGTATTGCTACCTGGTTGATCCTATTATCAGCCATATGCTTGTCTCAAAGATTAAGCCATGCATATGTAAGTATAAACAATTTTAGGCTATAAAACTTTGAATAGCTCATTAAATCAATTATAGTATTTTAATAATAAATTTTATTTAAAACATTGTAGTAATTATATAGTTAATATGTGCTCCAAATCCTGACTTTTTGAGAGATGCATTTATTGAGTAAAAGGTCGATGTAGATTTTGCTTGAATTCTTGATGATTTGGATCGCATGACCTCCGTGCCAAGATGCAACAATCAAATTTTTGCCCATTGAAAATTTGATTATATGACAATGACCAATCATGGTGGTGGCAAGTGAAGGAGAATTAGTGTCCGATTTTGCAAAGGAAGCTTTAGAGAAAGCTACCACATCCAAAGAATGTAGTAATTGCACAAATTACCCCATCTTAAAATAAAGAGTTAATGATATTAAAAAATATGCTAGGCTTCACATGCCTAGAAATTAGAATGAGTACAATCAAAATACCTTAGTAAGTATCCAATGATGGTTTGGTCTGGCAACAACAATCATGGTCTTTCCAGCTCTAATAGCATAAATTTACGTTGTGGTAGTTAATTGATTGAGCTTTCTTTTTGTGTGCTCTAATCATCCTGATCCTTTTGCCAAAGATGCATTCTTACCTTAGTTGGTCAGTTCATTCCTCAGTTCCACTACTTTGAAGAAATTAGAGAGCTGAAAGAAAACCCACATTCTCGATACATTAGCATTTGATAACATCATAGGATTTTGATCCCATTATGCTGTTCTTTGGGAATTGAGTAACAGTTTTGAGGGATAGTCATGGACATTGATATTTCATAGTTAGAAGGAAAATTTGTGGTATTATGAATGACCATCCACCATGATAGGACTTTTCAAGGTCATTTTCATTAATTAAGAAAGAATGGAGAGGGCTCTAAGATGTCCAGATACTATTATAGTCTCAATAATAGACTATGCGAACAAGGGATTGGTGAATTTTTCTTTTTGAACTCTGCATAAAATTTTTGAACAGATAATGTTGAAGTCATTTAAGAAGGGTTATTCCTTAGTCACAATCAAAATTATTAAAATACGTGATGAGCAACATAATCCATAGCAATATTTCCTTAGAAATAAAAAATGGCATAGTTTGAAGGACTGCATACCCTGAACATATGCAATGACACGTTGCTACGAGCTATTGTTTACTGTAGGAAAAAGTTACAAATTAAGTGTGCCAGGGTATTAATTGAAACTGATTCAATCACCACTACCTTGACATTAGGAACTATAGTTCTCAAGAGTTTCATTGTGTCAAGAATACCAATAATCTCCATGGAAGAAGCTAAACTGGAAACAAAAGTTTTTCTATAATAATAACACGTCTATATGTGTCATCCCATTCAAAAAAATAAAAATTCTACATTCAAATCATCATGGACAACTATCTTGCAATTGAATTTAATCAAATCCATTAAAGGAGGAGTCTAATAAGAAGTAATAAATAGCCTGCTAATGCCATTAGAGCTCAAGGGGATGATTGGGTAGTTGTAACAAGAAGTATCTACGTTGTGAATGTTCCTTTGAAGAGAAGCTAAATTGAATACCTTTTTCACATGTGCCATGAAAGTCTTATTACAATAAAGGTAGAATAAAGTTAGAGTAGCACATCTAACTTCTTAACAAGTTGTTGCCACCTAGATATTAAAAGACATCTAATTAAGGAGCTCAAAAATAGAAGTGACATCCCTATAGTTAATCCCATTAAGAATTAATCAATCATTTATAAAGCTACTAGATCAGAGTTCTTTCATAATATGGCACTCCTGAAAATAATGTTGCACTCTTTCAATGATAGTACAACCCCAATGACAAAATTAGAAGTCTCAATCCCTCTTCCATGAAGCAATGTGCAACTAGAAAGAATATTTAATTCTATTCTCCAAAGGAAAATGTTTACTTGAGGTTGCTCTTACACTTTCCATGCCCATGTGAAATCCATCCTTGAAGAATTATGGCTTATATAGTCTTTAGGTCTACCATTGAATCCTACCTCAATTTGAAGCAAAGCACATCTATTTCACCAACTTTGTTTCTAATGTGGGATGCTCCACATCCACGTTAACTTATGTTAGCCAAGTAACAATCAGAAGAAAGCCAACTATCCAACAAAAAGGTAACAAAATTACCAAACTATATTGTTTGTGGTCCAGGGGGCTGCAACATTGAGTAACCTACAAATATGAGATGCACCACAATGCCCTTGACTTACTCTTTAACATTGAATTGGCAAGAAGTCTAAACCACTTTGATTGGTTGAGCTAAGAAGTTTAGGCTCTTGGTGGTCTATTCTTAGTAAGTGTAATAGGTAATGTGGGACGAATTGAATGTTCGGTTAAATGTCCAACTATTTACTAACCTATAGTTTATAAAGGGTGTTAGAAAATTAAGAAAATAAGATAGTGGTCATGGAAGATGAATTCTACTGAGTGTGTAACAACTCACCTACCAAATCAACTACCCCTTGAAAATAGAGGTGTTTAAGTGTACACCTAACACTTTGTCATTGACATAATGCAATGTGTTGCAACTAGAAAGGTCAGCTATCAATGCAAACCACATGGAGCAAGCCTATGTGGAGTATCAACTGGTAAGATCTTGGTGATAAAAGCAAATATTGCAATGTGACCTTTGAAGGATAAAAAGGGGAAAGGTTCCATGTAAGTGGCATTTGTGCATGAGTTAGTTGATCCAAACAATGACTTCATAAAAAGAACACTAAAATGATCAATGTAAGACACATGGGCAAGCCTATGTGGAGAATTCACTAGAGTCACCTTGGCGGTAGAAGGAAATATTATAATGTGAAATTTGAAGGCTAAAAGGGTGAAAGGTTCCATGTGAACAACACTTGCACATGGTTTGGCCAATCCTAAGTCATAGGGGTATCCTGTCGGACAGTGTCATTCGGTACAAGCTTCAAAAAATGGCCAAGTAAAAAATCTTAAGTGAAGATGCAGTAATTAATGGAAACATAAATTTGTCCAAAGATGTTAGTGGGATCATAAAGACGAGTTATCTTTTTTTATTAGAAGCTAGATGACCCAAAAAATAGCTTAGTAGAGGTACGCCAAGTGGTTGGAAAGTACCACAAGTTGAGTGGTGTCAGATCTGTCCCTAATTATCCTTAATAATCAAGATGTAATGTGCAATACATGCTCTTTCATAATCATGATAGCATTAAGACTTCAAGGTGAACGCCCTCTAGTTCATGGAGCATTTTAGTCATAGGAAGTCCACAAAATGGATCAATAATTTCACGAGAATGATTGGATCTAAGGGTTAGGAAAAATGGTATTATTTCCAAGCCCTTCAGTTGTCAATGGACTACTTGAGCTACTTATGTAGTGTACATGGGTAGACTTGCACTGCTCGAAAGGCCAATTGGAACTTACCTATATGAGAGACCTCTCCAAGTGTCAAACAATCAACTCAAAATTTGCATGGACTTGGGGGATCCAACTATTTAAGTAAAACAAAGTATAGTGATGGTCCTGGAGGATGCTTGCAAAATGCAAATTTTACTAAGGCTTGAATGTCAAAGTCAAGGAATCAAATCGAGCATCAGTAAACGATGGTAGTAAGTACAAATCTCTTAGGGCAATCAAATGTCTTATCATTTAAATAGTGATGAAAATGAATAAATTAATGAGATTCTCATAGGCCTTTTCTATTCTCTAATAAGACCACAACTAAGGGAATGGGCACGATAAAATCAGTAGTGAATGAATAACCTATTGGGCATGACTCTAGCCTGATTTTGTGAAAAGCCACAAAAACGTGTGGATCAACTTGTTGATAGAATTGAAATACTATCATTGTTAAAATTATTTTTCTTATTCCATGAGATAGAGTTGGGGGCAACCCCTCTATTTCGCACCAAGTCTCACCTCAACTAGTGTATTTATGCAAAATATATTATCAGGTGGGTAGTTTTGTTGGGGTGGCACATTTGTTAAAAGATAATATTGGTGTCCTAAGATGAGCTCAATGAATGAAAATATCTTGTATGAAACAAAATGATAAAAGAACAATTTATTTTAATTTCTAACACAAATACAAACTATGAAAGCCTGGCCTATTTATCGTTTAGGCTTTCAGAATTTGAATCTAGGGGTTCCAAAAAGTTACCATAGGGATAATTGGCTTATGGAAACTAAGGGATTTATAGAAATGTTTCTTTTTGATCCTCGAATATTAGCCATTCACATCATTGTTAAGTAGAATTCACCCAATCTTAGATTATAATCTCACTAATTAGGAACATGAGCTGGGTTTAGAACATCATGAGATTGGTTAGTTTTACCATACTAATGAATATGTCATGATAGAAATTTAATGTAGTTTGATAAGAATCATTAATTCATAGGATTATTCATCACAATTGATAAAAAAGCTAAAGGTGTAAAGCAATCATATGAAGTGATATGATTAAACACCTTTAAGTTAGAATCAATGTTAAGATGCAATGCATAAACCCTATCATTTTCCTATAGGCCAAAACTTAAGGCTTTGCACCCAAAGGGCACATGACCATTAGCTCGCTTAGAGTCATAGAAAGTTTGATGGCATAGGAATTATAATAATTGGTTGTTTGGTATGAATGATGGGTTGAGTGCCTTACAAATGAAAGTTAAATGTGTCAGATTTCCCTTATTACCATGGTCAATAGAGATCCAACCTTATGTCATAATGGACTCTTCACCTCGACAATGTAGACATCTTAAATGTTTCAATAAACCTCTTGATCACAAGCTTGCTATGTAGACTTGCTTTACTTATTGTGATAGTTACTATGGTACTTATTGTGCCACTTTGTTCGATACTTAGTATGGTACTTTTTATAATATTGTGCAATTTGCATCAAAATCCTTGGAGGCTTGCCTGGGTTTAAGGTCGAAATAGCTAACATTGCCCATTATAGAAGTTATACGATGCAATATCGAAATGATAGCACTTTGACTTTTCTACAAATTATCACAATCCATTGACATGCAATAAAATGTTGAACCATATTTGTCCCTACAAACCTAAAGATATCACATAGGTTTAAAACATTTTTCTTTCTTTCTCATATCAAATATTAATATTGTACTTATAGTGGTTCTTTATGCTTAGGAAAAAATGTCACTTTCTTTACCCTATTAATCAATAATGATTATTTGAGCATAAAAGTAGAGCCACATTATTATGAAACTTGCCACTTTCATAATAGAATTGTTGCAATATGCAGTACACAAGGAGCAATGTGCAATGCAATGTGGCCTATGGTTAAAATGAAGTTGATTGATGCATTATGCACTAGGGTTTGTGCATGTTGGGCTTCAGTCCTAGTTGCTCATGACAATGCACTGTGTTCTGTCACTTTGCAACATCCTACGTGCATGACTTGTTGGGCCCACGAAGTGTTACTTTATTTGGGTTTTTCTAATGATATCGACTGCTTGCATGGTTAATAGAACACTTGCATTATACCATGAGAAAATTGTTGCAATATGCAATCCACAAGGAGCAATTCTGACATCACAAGTTAATCATTGTCTTCCTAATAGCAACTTCAGCATTCCGTGACAAGCAACCCCACAACAAATCTCCATCCATAGCTATATAAATATTTTGGTAAAATTCAAATAGAACCTCCATGCTGCATCTCAAAGCCCACAAGTCGTTGATTTCAATTCACTCCAATCATTGTGGATTCATAAGTACAACCTCCTCTCAAGAATAATACTTTCCTTAATAGCTAGTAATCTAAAACTCCCAAGGCGTGTTTGAATTTTTACTTAAAGACCACTATATCATATAATTTATCACTCTTACCTTCACAAAATATACTTCGAAGATTGTTCATGCTCACTAATGTTGTCAGACATGATCCCATACATCTAGTGAAATATAGATTTGGAAAGCTAATTTTAACAAAAAAACATTACACAAATAATCATGCATTCATATTCTATGACATATAGGCTCCTTTGAACCAACACCAATGCAGCATAATAGAAAACCTTTTTTCCTACCCACTTCAACAAAAATACATCCTAAATAACTATAGCAATTCCATCAACTACAGTTTCTTATATAATTATGTTGTAGTTGATCTTCACCCACCCAATGGACGAGGAAAACAATAAAGGGTAACAAATAGACTATGAAGGCTAATAGAACTCCCGTTAGATGGGATTGGAGAAATGGAACATGAAATCACAAAAATAGTAACAAAATGAATACTCCATAGAACTGCAACTAAATAAAGCACCTTGCACATTTGTGCCCACAAATTTCTATTAAACAAAAGGTGATATAAGGGTAAAGTGGCAAACTTTATTGTGTGAGATGTAGTTGCATTACATAAATTCACCACCATCTAATTAAGAAGTTAATTTAACCATTTAAAACCTTTTCCATTTACTTAGTGAAGCACGAAATGAGCATTTATGAAATTTCACACACAAAATTCCATTGCCATATAACAATCTCATAAGCTATCTTGTAAATCCTCTTTCCTTTTATAGTCCTAAGGCCAAAGCACTTGCATCCGAATACCTCTTGATCGCAACTAAGGGTGAGTTGGAATCAAATTCAAAACTATTCTCCACATGAAAACACTAACTCGATGGTATAATTACAATTTTTTAACCCTCGTTGCTTCATCTCTTATTAAATTCTAGATTATAAACATGCTACTATAAATGAATTTTTATTCCATCTTTTTGTTCTCACTACATTTGAAGTAAATAACATCCACTTTTTTAAATTGCTCCAAGGAAATGCATAATCTAAAACACCTAATTATGTCATATAATACACTCTAATCGGACCTCCATATGAAGCTACATCTCAAAGCCCATAAATCATAGATTTCAATTCACTCCAATCATAGTGGATTCATACATACAACCTCCTTTCAAGAAGAATACTTTCTTTAGTAACTAGTAATCTAAAACTCCCAAGGCATGTTTGAATTTCTATTTAAAAACCACTATATCATATAATTTCTCATTTTAGTCTACATAAAAGTATACTTCAAAGATTGTTCATGCTCACTAATGCTGCCATAAATGATCCCATGCTACCAGTGAAATAAAATTTGGAAAGCTTGTTTTAAAAAAAAACATTACGCAAGTTGTAAGTGCTAAAATGAACATGTCATTTCCATATAAAGAGTGACTAACCATTGGTGAGGAATGGCCAATCCTAGTCTTAATGGAGTGATTCTATCCTACTTGGTGTTTAATAATCTAAGAGAGATACTTAGACACAATGGTAAAAAGATATAGTGAAAGTTGACACGCATACTTAACACCCATAGAAACTTCGACCCCCAGAATGTAGATCCCATCTAACACAATCCCAAATCTTAGTATAGTGATACAATCCCAATAATGCAAAAGATTTTGGAACTATAAATGGTTTGGCATATCAAGCCTTAACTTCTAGTTAATCTTATAGTAAGACTAGTGCATGTCCAAATTTAATGTTGTGAGACACACTTTAGGACTAAATAAGTTTATATACATAGCCATCTCCTATGCCAAAAATATATTATGAGATATGACACGGTTAGTCACAGAACAACTTCTTCCTTGGTAATAATATCAAGAAGTACCAACTTTAGTCTACCCACCAAAACATTAGTCACAATAATTTATATCACATTGCAAAGACTAATAGGTGCAAACTATTTTGGTTTAAAAGCACCACATAGTTTAGGAATTTCAATGTCCAGTGTGTCTTTCCACCTTTTAGGCATAGAGCTATCTTTAAAGGATCGTTTAACAATAGTGATAATATCTACCAAGGGAATATTTCAATATCCATGCAAAACTTTATAGAGTCACTATCCATAGTAGGGGCTTTGATTCTTCTAATACACATAACAACATTCATGAACTCATCATTTTTCATTAGAGTCATCAAATTTATTAGTTGTGTACTCTTAGTACCTCTTATAACATGGAAAAGTTTTAGAGGATTACATTGCCCAAAACTAGCCACTTCTTTTTAAATAACTACATCAGTATACCTTTAATCTTAGTTATGGAGGCCAACAATTTTCTACTATCAAATTTAAGGTTATGTAATAATTGTTTCTATATTTAAAAGTACTCACCACTTGAATGAAAACCAAGTTCTAATCTCCGAGGTAAGCTCAACAAATCTTTGCCCATTGCTTCCACCATGCTTCTTCAAAAGCCCTATCCTTCCTATTATAGAAAATATGTTGTGCTAAACGATCGTGTTCCTATTATGTTAACCCCACTCTCATATTCTTTATGTTGAAGCTCTTGATCTCCTACACAAACTAATGATGTATTTTAAGAATATTGATAAGTTTAGCCACACTTCATTTCTTTAAAGTTGATAATGCTTTATTGAATTTAGTAGATAGAACATCCGTAGGGTAGAACACAATAAATCTTCTTCAAGCTACCTATAAAATAGAAACTAAATGTGGAAATCAAAGCCTTAAGTTTTGAAATAGGGTTATCCTCTTGGTTTTATTCAAAGATAGTTATTTACAATAAATAAGCAAAATTTGTGCTCTAAACCAATATAATGAAGATGTGTCATAGAAGTACTATAGTGCCTACAAATCATTTATAGTAATGTGAAATCTATCCAATCTTTCATATATACAGGCACTGCCTCCTCATTGTTACACAAAATTAACTTATTATCAATAAATCCCAATTTATACCCATGTAAATCATTCATGAAACTTGAGAACTCATTGAAACTACCCACTACTAAATTATTTTCAATATTTCTTCTCATTTTGTACAAGTAGTGCATTAAAATCACCTACAATAACCAATCGTTCACCAAGCTTTGCATATTCAATAATTTTGTACCAGACTACTTGTTAAATCATTTAATCTTTTGATGCATACACCACAAAACACTTCTAGGAATTATTACTACCACATCTCACCTAGATAATAACCACCTGTAAGGATGACTATACAATCTCGAGCTCCACCCAAGGCCTCCATAAAGCAACATTACACCAAGACAATATGGTCAAAGGCTAGACAAAGTAGTTCCAATTCTAGCTCAAAAGTTAATCCTCTTAACACATATTAAAGTTCTCCACGCAGTTTTTGAAAAGATAAAAACAAAAACCCAATTTTTGCTTATCAAAAATTGTAAATGCAGCAATATATTGTTAGCTAAAGAAACTTAATTTAGACAAAAACCATGGCTCTACAGCACTCTTGACCATGCTAGGTCTACATTTTAGATGCACTAAGCTAACCTCAAATATAAGTAGTGGCATAGTATCTCACTATTGTTTGTGATTGAATAAATATTTCAGCTTTGATTTGAGATTGTCATCCTATAGACGTTCTCTTCTTCCTTAACAATAAAGTACCTATTATATGCAATTGAAGAAGCCCTTGCCAATGCAATAATTTTGTCCAAGCAGTTCATTAGCCATCAAATAAATTCTTTCTCAAATATAGCACACCATTACCCCCAATTTTCCCTTATTATAATAAACTAATGTACACAAGCTTCTTAGATGCATAGCTAGTCTTCCAATGACTAAACATATATAACATCTAACTATTTTGATATCTCCAAGGATTATTCAAAGCATATATCTCCATTAATTACACATCCTCTTCATTTCCATTTTTCAGACCTTCCTCAGCTACAAAGACTTCAAAAATTAGCATTTCTATTAAACACCATACCTTGACCAAACTTCGTGTTGCTTGTTGCCATCTTATTATTGCAGCAGAGCTCGAGCCAAGCATGGACCTTGTCCAACTAGACCTTCTCCATACAATTAATTGAGAACCTCCTATTCTCATGCCAAGTGAACTCCATGTAATCAATAGTAATATAGCAAATCAAATTTCTATGGTTATAATACAAGAATGTAGGTTGAATCTCCTGGCCACTATTTCAATTTAAGGAAATGTACCAACTTCCCTTAGAGTTCCTCCTTCTAAAGACATCCTTCTCTACCTTGGAAATAAAGTATCAATTCTAGGGAACTAAAGAAACTCTCACCTATATAAGAGTTCTGTCAACGTGATTCCATGACCATAAAATTAAGTTGTTTCTCAAAAATAGCTACATAGTCTTCTTAGATGCATTACCAATCTTCCAATTGCTAATTATTAATATCTTCCTCTTCTTTTACTTAATTTAGGAATTTTCTACATAATACACCTCCCAAAATTTCATACCCTCTTTGTTACCAATTTGATACATTCCTTCATTACAAACAATTGGAAAATTTGTAATCCTATTAATCAACATATCCATATCAAACATAATATTGTTTCTTTCCATCTCGTAGTTGTGGCCATGGTCAAGCCAAGCTTGAACCCTTTTTGGCATGATCATCACCAAGGAAGTAATCATGAACCTCCAATTCTTACACCAATTGAGCTTCACATGATCTGTAGCAAAACAACAATGAGTACTAAAACATGAAATCCTTCTCTACTCTTATTCACCACAGCCATAATACCCTACATTCATGACAAAGTGAAGTCTTAAAAAATACCAGGTAATATTTTGAAATACATCTAATAAGATCAAAGCCATCTATAGTTCATTAAAAGTTCTAGGAAACAAGAAGCTAATGCTCTTTATTCTACCAATTCCAACTTTTTTTGCATTAACACTATTTTTTGTTTTAAATTTTCAAGGTTTACTAGGAGAATCCCCTAATTTTTTTTATTTGTATTTTTAATATAATCTCCACATCAAATAACTTTACCCACCTAGTTGCTTAATTCCTACAATGAGTTATTATGATGGAAGCTTCTTTGTCTTGTACAAATAATAGTAGTAATGATGCTACTCTCTAATAATACTTTTTCCTTAAAGCATTACCAAAAGAAATGCTTGATATTTTCCTTCATGGTGCATTGCCATAGACATGTCTCACTCAGCATTAAATTTTTAACATCAAATATAGAGTTGGTTCGATAAGATTCAAGATTAATCACCAAAGGAACATCTTCACACTAGGTTACAATTTCAATTTTCCACACCCAAGCTACATCATTCCCACTCATATTTACACAGTTTATATTGCTGCAATATGTGCTTAGATTTGAGCACAATGTCTTCATTTTGCCTAAAAAAAGACACGTACATTAGATTTTGCAAAGTATGTAAGAAATTCCTAAGACTAAGTTAATTGCCAATATGTTTTTATTCTTTTCACAATCCTATTCTCCATGCTTGTTGATAAATTCCTCCACCTTTAATTGATACTACACATTCATACAAAATAAATGTAGACCACAAATTAATTCAAAGAAATTCCAACCAATAGTTTGATAAGTAGGATACCAATTCACCTTTAGTAATCTGTCTTATGACATTCAAACATGTCATCGATCTTCAAAATATTAATCATAAACAATCATTTGACTATCATATTCGTAGTCCATATCTAAGTTAAGAACCATATGCCCTTCTTTTTTTCTTGATGTGTTCATAGGGCCTACAATCACCTATGGCAAATGAATGTTATCATAAATAGCTCTACCAACAACAAATGTACCTTGCTTCCTAGTAATGATGTCAAGTAGCACAATGTTCAATCTATATATCGTAATCTTTGCCACAATTTTATAAATCATATTGCATAAGCTAATGCTTCTAAACCATTTAGGTATTGAAGCACCTTAAACCTTTTGGAATGATTATGATCAAAGTGTCTTTCCACTTTTTTGGCATATATCTATCATGAAAAAATTATTTCATAGCATTAATAATATCTAAGTAATATTCCAATAACTACACATAACATTTACTATGTTGTCATCAATGCACAATGCCTTATTAATCATGATAGATTTTGCATTTGTGCTAATTTCCTCAACAAGGATTGATTCCTAAGGAAATGTCACCTCCTTTTGGCCAATACATCTATAAGGCCAGAAATATAGGGGGTAAATGGAATATACTCCTCATCACTACACCATTTTAAACTAAAAAACTACATTATTACACCAATGATTTCATATGAAGAAGTCACCAAGTCTTCATTAGCATCTTAAGTTGGAATATAGTTATTCCTAAAGGTATAAGTAACCACAACCTTAAAAAATGGTTGTTATGGTCCCCTATGTATGCCTAAAGTAGCTTAAGACATAGCCACCATCACGTCTCCTCAAGGTCCACTAATCTATGAAAAAGATGGAATATGCTGACCCAATAGCTCATGCTCCTACTAGATCAACCCTACTCAAACTACTTGATTTGCAGCACCTAAATGTCTCACCCTAATAAATATTTTTTATTAAGAAAATCTCTCATTTCATTTGCACTACAATGTCCTAGAGCTAACAGTGCTCTGCAAAATTTCATAGACAATAAATCCATCAAGCTTCCACTTACTATTATACTACAAACTCTAGTACAATTCTCATTGTCTATGATAAAGAAAGTGATACATTTTCAAACTAGCTATTCTTATATAGTCTTTCAACTGGCTACAATAGTTGAATACATAATGGACAATGAACTGAGCCAATACAAGGAAGATGTAACATGGTAGCATTGTTATATGCTTCCAAACCCTTAATGTTCACAAAGGCTCTACATAGTCCTTAAAAAATGCAAGCACTACCTTCCTTGTTATTGTACCAAGTATTCTTATTCCAAAGGAAACCCAAGTCGACTAGCTATAGATCTTGTAAGAAACTAGAGATTAATGGTGCACCTGCACACTCAAAAAATTCTTCTAACTTTCTTTTTGTCTTGCACAAATAAAAAATTAAAATCACTTACAATAATTAGTGGACCTCCAAGTGTTTTCATCACTCTAATTTGATCACATACCTCCCTAGGAGTAACATAATCTTTAGAAGCATACACGACATAACGTCTCCAAGCTTGTTTACTTATAGCTTTTGTTTGCATTAACACGACTATTAATGAGGACTTAGAAATGTTCAACACGACCAAATTTCTCGAAAGCACAACATTGCCTCAAAATATACCCACCAATGGCTGCACATTGAACTCCTAATTCCTGCCAAGAAGTCTATCTATGTCCTACTTGTTAAACTTCTCTACTCTTATCTCCAGTAAAGCAATTGCTAATACTCCATGTACCTTTATAAATGGCTATAAAAAACACTTTATTTTGTTGCACTTATTCCTTGTGAAGACCAAATAGCTAATACAACTACGTAAAATTTTGTGGTATCATAATGCTTACTTAAATATGCACACAGAGCATTTGCAAATAGCTAGTAGATAATAGCAAAGACAACATAACCTAATATTACCCATAGCATCATAAAGAGGTTTGGATAATCACATTACTATCGTACCTCCTATAGGCATGTTCTATCCCATTGTGAATCTTTCTCTATTAACTTTATGTTCTATTTCAACTAGACAACATACATTCTAAGTAATCACCTATTGTCTTTGGCCCTTACAAAAATTATTTGAATAGCTAGCAGTTCCTTCCATATAAAATATAAGCATAACATAATGCCCAAGATGTCACTTTTTATATATGTTTTCATACTTTTGCTTCCATGGTTTATGGTTGAATTACAATTTATAATCTGGCAATAACATTCATGCTTCATTATGTCCCACAATTACATTAATTTATTATCCACTACATGACCATTCTTAGTACTACCACTTCTCAACACTGCATCATTTAATACACCTATTTCCCATGTTGTGCCATCTAAGTTTCTCTATTTCTACTTAAGAGGTAAAACATTTCAAATTTCCTAACTACAGAACAAGCATCAGTATCATTTTTCATATTTATTCTACTAAATATACTTCCACATGCTCCTCCCATGCAATAAGGCAAAGGAACTTGATTCCTCCTATAAATGCAATCATTAGATACATGTTATTTGCACCATTGTGCATAAAATATGGACTTCTATCTAGCTCACCACCATAACAAATTTTGATAGCTAACCTTACAACATTTTAGAGCCTATGTACTTTAAACAAAGTTGCATGATTTATCTGCCAACTTCACTACATGGAAATACCATTAGATCCCTCAGCCACTAATGTCGTTAAAGTAATAATGTAAATTCTATTATTGTCTTCTATAGATGCACTCCTTAGATAAATATTCCACCTCCTCATCATGATTATAATTTGAACTTTTATGAAACCCCTTAATACATAAAATTTGACTAGCGAAGCACTTAGATCTTTTTATTTTGTGCAAGTTGAATTGCATGTGCAAGAAAGATGAATGGGTAATTTGCAAGTTCCTTCCTAGCTTTTTTAATTATGTGCAAGTAATTCATTTCATCCACACACATCGAAATAGTGTCTACTTGAGCTAATAGAATAAAACAATTAGTCTAATTAACACAATGAACTTCCCTTAAAATTGAGTTCCCAGCAAATAACTCCGAACAACCAAAATTACATTACATCTCCATTATAATACTACAATTATTCTATGTTTCTCTTACTGAATCATACATTTAAGCTCAATCATAAATGAAGCCATTTCATGTTGTCTCCCATAACTATACAAAACAAATCCATCCATGACATTCTTCAATGATACCTAGCCAAAGTATCCCCAAGTTTTAGATACAGAGCACTTCAAAGACTTTAGCTCCTTATAGTTTTCAATCTTGCTTCTTATTTTGACAAGCTTGTTACCATTTTTGAAGCCATTTTAAAATTCTTATAGTATGCTCCTCCTTGAAAATGTACCTCAATTGTTCCAATATTTTCCCAATATATGTTTGAAATAAGTAACCTTCATGTGATAGTAGGTAATGAAGTATCTCTATGCAACCCATCTCAATTATGGTTCCACTATAGCATTTTTCCTATAGCAACAGAAATTACAACATAATTCAACCACACCATAGCATCAATAAGAATAAGGAAGTAGTAGAAATTAAGAAAGCAAGTTCTCCTCACTATAGCCTTCATTATTTGGAAATTAATCTTCCCAACTTCGAGGGTGAAACATCTTCCTTTATTCCATCTCATGTGAATTGCATAACTAAATTTTTCCAATGGGCATTTACCTATTTATAGAGAATTGGGTGGCTCCTCCATGGTCAATTAGCTAGCATTTTACTCAACTTGAACCTATTTACTTGAGGAATACTCCATGTTAAATTGTTGTTGTACCTGGTCCTCTTGAAACTTTTATGCCTTTTAAGCCCTTGATCTTCTTCTATATTTAAGTTTGCATTACTTTTCTCCTCCTACAAGATCTTTTGTTCAGAAAACCACTCAACTGCATATGTACCCCTTTTCTCTCATCAATTTGTGACCATGATCTCCTTCTATATCCCACTTTTTATTTCTGTCCAACTTTCCCCCCTCATTATTCTTCAATTTTCATTTAGAGTTTGCATTCCCAATCCTACCAAACAATCCAATTTTAAATAATCCCTAATTTCTAAGTTTAATTACCATACATAGCCAAAAACCATGCGACATATATTCTTCATCACTTGACCCACTCTAGTTAACACTTTTTCCTCCTCCTTTATTTGCTCAGGACTTTCCATTATAAGGCTTACATTTTTTGTCATAAGCAACATTTTGCATTTATTGATTAGATCGAGACATTATAGATGCATGTCCAAACTTCCTATAAGTAAAGAAAATTGTGGGAAATCACTGATATTCAAATCTTTGAAATTACCTATTAAAAGGGCCCTTGAGCCATAAGCCTAATTTAAGTGGTGTTGATAAGTTTGTTCTTAAACAAAGTCTAGCAAAGGATAACCTCTATATGTTAGTCATCCATTTATCTATTATTATAAGCCTCCCATAAGCCTTCACTATATAAGGAATATTCTATGTTTCAGTTTTAGGGGACGCATGGTCACAAATTTCAAATTTAAATAAATTGATGAAAGGATACCATAGGAGTGGAGCCTACGAATCAATTTTACTCGACATAAGAAAGCTTACTAGGTCCAAAAAGAGCATGAATTGATAGATTGAGAGCTTATTCTTAATTTCGTGAGTGGCAATACATACCCATTCTTTGTTGATGATGAGATTTGTCTTATTTAATCTATTAACAAATACGACTTCAACTTACTAAATTTTGTACTAGCCACATGCCATCTTTGGGTTTCTAAAGGAGCATGGTCATAAGGTTGAAACTTAAATAAATTGTTGGAAGGGAAGCACTAAGAGTGGTGCACAAAACATAATATGACTCAACACATACAAGCTTACCAAGTCTAAACATAGCAAGGTTTCATAGATTGAGTGCTCTTTATAGATTTTGTTGGTGAGAGTGCATGGTTTTTCTACATTGGTGGAGTGATTTGTCTAGTTAATTTTGTAACCAAACAAGACTTCAATTGCATAACAAGCTATGTGGGGTATGTGTACTGCAAGCCTTGCATCCAACTTCTTCCTTAGATTGTGGTTGGTTAGGCAATTAAAGTTTGAGGCAATAGTAGGTATGTGATGCTCTTTCATGTTCTGATACACATGTGCACTAATTAATGTATTAAACAAGTACATTACCAAGGTCAAAAGGCCTAAGTAATCTTATGAAAATTTTATTGTGATGCAAAGAGATTATTAACATTGTTGGCCTTAATTGAGAAATTTCTACTAAGCATAAGTCATCAACATGCATTATTTATGTACCTAATGTTTTGATACACATCTTCTTGCTCCTACAAATTGAATGGTCCAATGAAGTGTTTAGATTGACATAATTTGGGTTTTTCTCCATGTGTTACATAATGAGAATTCTATTCAACCTTATCATTTAAAAGAAGTAGAAGCTATAACTTGGTTTTCATATGTGAACCTGTACAAGCATCATTATCGAGTGTTATGAATGAACAAGTGATCAGTGCTCTCATTTTGGGTGTGATGGCTATAATGAACTGTCATACATGTAGTGAATTGTAGAATCTCATGAACCATTTATTTTTGGCCCGTGACAACCCTGTCGAACATTGAACAAAGTAGTTCAAATTCTTGCCCAAAAGCCAATCCACCTCATGCCTATGAAAATCCTTCACCTAAGTTTCCAACAACTCAAATATGAAGACTTTATTTTCCTTCATCAAGAACAATAAGTAGCTAAAGAATTTCTTAGCTCTAATCTACTAAATATTCTACACTACAAATGTAACAAAATTTTATTAATTGAAATGCATTCCCTTGTATAGAATATATCTTTAAGAATTACAAATGTCACTATTGCCATTTTCAATCATTCCTAAACTATAAACATTAAAAAAGGTTTACAAACCTTTTGATCAACATATCATGGACAAAAGTAACATTACTTCTAATCACGTAGTAGATGTTTTTAAGCTCGAGCTAAGCATGAACCCTACAAGTTGAGGTTAGTGCCATGCAGGTAATCAAACACCACCATATTCCATGCCAAGTGAAATTCATGTGATCAATAGCAATATAGTTGTATGAATACCATCTCCAACCCTGATCAAAATACTTTAAATTCTTAACAAGGTAAAGCCATGAGTAATACCAAATAAAATTCCAAGTACGCCTAATAACATCAATTCATCTATAGTTCCGTAGAAGCTACAAGATATAGGACGCCACTACTCCATCCTCTACCAATTCTAACATTCCTCTACAATACCACCATTACTTGTATTTTAATTTTCAAAATTTCTTAGGAGAGCTACAACCCTTTATTTATTTTTAATTTCATGATCACCCCTAAATTCATACCATTGTATGCTTGCCACTTTCCTGGGCTCCAAGCCCTACCACTATTGTCGTTGGACAAAGATTTCGTAAGTCTTTTACATCACTTTCAAAATTGAAAACAAAGTATATGAAGAATAATTATGGCCATCATAAACTTCCCTGCTACTTAAAGCATAATGCTTTTTACATGTAATCATTTCATGTTCCCCTTTAGCTCTCTCTTTTGGTACCCATCATCTTAGATAAACCTCCCTTATGATCATCACTCTTTGTTTAGGATCAACCCCCATGCATAACTTGTGTTGTATCTTCAAGCTTGTAGTGCTTACTAACCTTTTTCCTACTCCTCCTTTATTGTGTTATTGTAAACACTCTCCTCTCCCCAGGTTGTACAACCATCCATGATCCTAAACTAATTGTTTCTAATCTTTGGCATCTATAAACACCTATGTTGAGACCACCCCAACAACTTTATCTTGATCGCATAGTACCTCTAAGGGATAGCATCCTTAAACTGCACCAGCCTTGTGAACTAACACTCTTGGTATACATAACTCATAATCATGTCCCATATTTCCATAAGTGAAGTAGATAAAGTGTCATCCATCATACGTAAACCTCTAAAAAAACAAACCATGAATCTGAATAGGATCATCCATGGCTTTGACAATACACAAAATGCTCTTCATGGCTTTGACAATGCACAAAATGTTCTCGATTGCTTTGACAATGAATCTAACATACTAGGCTTAAAATGAGGTTTCCATATGTAATCCTAATGCAAGACTTGCAACAGAATAGTGCCCTACCAATGACATAGATTATTTATCTATAGCTAACTTAAAGTTTAAACAAAATAACTTAGTCAAAAACTCTACAACCTAGAATCCAATGATATGGTGTCATGTATGTTAGAGTATTCTGGCAATCCATTGAGTGGACAAACAACCACCACACACTCAATCAATATCAGTGCTGATAGTGAACTTATTGATCTCAAACCTCTTTTCAAAGGTGTATTTGATCATTCATTATGAAAGAGGTATTGCTAAATGCCAGCATCTTCATATGTAAATTTCTTGGTATCTCCAAGTAATTACCAAAGGGACCTCCTATGAAAATGTTCTTGCAAACATTCATTCTCCCTCTCATAAGAGCATCTCTAATGCCCACCATAACTAAGCTTTTTCCCAGATGACTTCCATTAGAGAATTTTCCTTCATTTTTAGCATTCTCAGAAATACTTTGCATGCACCATTGTAAGTCAATTACTTCAGTACCAATAAGGTGTGCAACAATCTCCTTTGTGGTAATACATAATTTTGAAAGCTCATTCAACTTCAATTCACCATCTATTACGTTTGGCTCTTTCACCTCCAACCATGTCCTTATTGTAATGACTAATTTCACAACTAATGCAACCCACATCCCTTAAGATTCATCTTCATTTGAATTATCATGAGAGTATGCCATGTCTAACTATAATGTTTCCAATGATCTCACAACATTGTTCCCTCGACTTTGTTGTACTTCACTGCTACTTTCCATAACTTAGATAGTATGAACTGTCTCATGATCCTAAATTTTTAAAGAATTGTGTTTCTCTGCACATCTTAAATATTTGTTAGTTTTGGGGATAGTTACACCATGCTAACCTTTTTTTTTTTTGCACACTTTCTTGATTTAATGCCTGCCATTAATCACTACTCATCACATAATATTTAGAGAGATTAAGATTCCAGATTCTTTTAAGAGTTTGTGAGAAATAGAACAAAGAATTGAGTTGCTGGCACAAGCCCTCCAGTGAAATGACAACTCTAACCAAAAATAGAATTCAGTCACACTTCTACCCTACCTCTTAGTTCTAGGACTAACTTCCATACTTTTTTCCACCCACCATTCATTGCCAACAATGCAATCCACTTGGATGAACATCATATTCTAACCATCCATACCCCATCAATGTCCATACACAACCAACCTCTCCAACAACTCCAAAGTCTTTGGGTTCCTTGATAAAAAAATTGTGGAAGCCAACAACATAATCAACATATGGAGGTTCAAACATAAAATTAGAAAAATACATTTTTGTAACACTTTAAGGAGGTTCATACCCCAATCCCTTACAAAATCAAATAGAAGTGTGCGATCAAAACCTAGTTGACTTTATAGTTACCATGATGCAGTATGTGGGATTGTTTGAAGGACTACATACCCTACATAAACTTGACAGCTCATTGGTTGTTACTCCTACAATTAGTAAATGCAAACTATTGGCTCACATTAGCAATGGTTATGATAGAGTCTAATTAGATTTCTATTATGTGAACATTTTGGAATAATAGTCTAAAGAGCTCCATCGCTTCCATAATAATGATAGTTTCTACAGAGGAAATTGAACTTGAAATCTACATTCTACCACCAATAATTATAGTCTTTTCGAATTCATCTTGAATAACTATACCAATTCAAGCATTAAACTTATCTCTCTCAACTCCATTGCTATTGAGCTTAACCCTCCCTATTGAAGGAGTCCAATAAGAGGGTACCAATAGCCTATGAAGGCTACTAGAACTCTCTCTAGATGGGATTGGAGAAAAGAAACGTGTAGTAACAGTAAACTAATATTTCTTTGAAGTTCAGCAAGACTAAGGACTTTACACACGTGTGCCTGCAAATTTCATTGATCCATAAGTGATATAAGATTGATGTAGCAAATTTAATTGTAGGTGATTAGTTGTGACCTTAATATTTCCACCATCTAGTTAAGCTACTCACTAAAATAATTAAAAACATTATTGTGCACCCTATCAACCATGAGATTAATGATTATGAAATTACTTACAAAGTGTTCCTTCCCTTTATGACATTCTTATAAGAAATTTTGAACTTCTTCCACTTTTAAACCCCCATGGAGAAAGAAGCTACCTTAGTACCTCTTGTACACATCCAAAAGCAAGCAGGTATCAAATTCAAAATTAGTCTCTACATGAACTTAATAACTCGAGACTACAGCTTCATATTCCAAACCCGTAAACAATCCTTTCTTCTTACATTGTTTTCACACATGCTACTATGGAAGATTTTTTATTCTGGCAACATCTCCTTAGTAGTTCATAATTGTATACATGCTTGATCCATATTTGAACCATATCCTATAAGGTCTCCAAGTAATTGAAATTCTTTAGTTTCTATGCCAAATGACCTTCAAATTATTAGCAACAATGCAACAATTAATGCATGAATAAGAATATAAATGCATTCTATACTCAAGGGAAACTTGATCAAAATATAGCCAGATCATCCCAAAGTAGGTAACTAAAAGCCTATGCTAATTGAGTTTCACATGATCAATAACTATTTAATGATGATTATATTAATATGAATGCCTTCTCTTCCACTATTCACCAAAGTGAAAATACACAACATTTACCATAAAAAAGCTTTGATTGATACTACATATAATTTCCTAGTACATCTAGTAGCACCATAGTCATTTACAATTCTAAAAACCCTTTAGGAAATAAGAGGCCATTGTCCCTACCATACCCAACTTTCCTCTACAATACCATAATGTTTTTTAATTCTAAAACCTACTCAAGAGAAACCCCTCCCTCCATTCCATTTTATATTAATTATCATCATTACATTCATTCCATGGAGCATTTTTCCTTTTTCCTAGCTATGGTGCCACATTAATGGATGGACTGGGAGTGTTTGCAGCATCCACTTGCCTCCCAAAATCTACACCTTGATTTGTGTAAGGTCTCAAAGGCCTTCAACAACATCCAAGCTACTTGATAGACACTTCTTTTTATTTTCATTGACTATATCTTTGCCTTATATTTTTTTATTTTCATTGACTTTACCTTTGCCTTATATTTTTTTTGTTCTTACTCCATATTAGATGAGTCCTTATTATGCCCAACAATCTTATATCTAGATTTGACCATGTGCTTGGCTTCTATCTTATCTTCCAACTTGTAATGCTTATTAAACTCCTTCTTACTCAAATCTTTCTTATTTGCTTTACTTATCTATTTTATTGATATAAACATTCTCCTCTTTCAAGGTTGCATAACCATCAAAGGTCTCAAACCTTACCATTTATCATCATCAGCTTCTATCTCCCCTAACATTGCAATTATATCTATACTCTTATCTTACTTTTCTCCTGCCTCAATAGAACATGAACACTTTGCTTTATTAGTATTTTGGATTAGGTCATTAGATCAACATAGCCTAGATGCATGTCCCACTTTTTTAGAAGTGTATTTGGAGGGAAGTCCTTTATAGTCAAACCACTAAAATGATTAACCCAATGGTCCATTCAATGACATACCTACAATAAGAGGCTTACATGTTCATTCTAACACATACTCCTACAAATATCGAACTATTCATGTCAGTTGTGTAATCATAAATCTAAATAGGTTTGCTCGTGGCCTTCAAAATGTGCAAAATGTTTTCTATGTCATTGTAAATTAGAGAGAGTGTTGGACAATGTATCAATACTAGGGCACACATAATTGTTGAAGTATTTTATGGAAATCTAGGTGTCCACATATTCAATCCCAATGTAAGTTAAAATACCTACTATGGACTGCCAAACTACTCTAGGTCTCTATTTATAGCTAACTCAAAGTGCAGACAAAAATAGCTGGTTGATAATTTCAAAACCTTAATCCACTAAAATGCCCACATTTGCTTTCAAGAGCTCTACTAATCCATTAGAAAGATAGATGACTACAATACACCATACTTTTAAGATGAAAATGGTGGTACAAAACTCAATAATCAGAAGCCTCATTTGAAAAGTGAATTTCAACATTTATAATGATGAAGGTATCTTTTGATAAAAACATTTCATATTAATATTTGCCAATCTCTAAATGTAATTGCTAGATCTATCTCTAATGAAAAAATTATTTCCATTACTTGAATTTTTACTCATAAGAGCACTTTGAAACACTCTTTTACTAGACTACATACTAAATGGTTGCTATTTAAAGAGTCTTCCATCACCATCACTTTGGCATTGTGACAAACACCTTTGGTGCACCTTGATGAATCTATTACCTCAATATTATTGGGATGCATAACATTAACTTTTGGTAAAATACATGATTTTTTAAGCACATTTAGCTTCATTTCACTATCTAGTATGTTCAATTATTCCAGATTCTCCCTTTACTCGATTATTATATTCAAACCAAAACTACTACATCCTGCATCCCAAATTATTTGCCAACAATGTCCATAGATGAATTCCATTCACAACAAACCTCATTTAACTCAAACACATTCAATGATATCTCCATAATATTTCTTACACAACCCTAAGTATAACCACAATAGCATGTCAGAGCACTATTCATCAAAACAATGTTGGGATATTAGAATTTCCACACACAAAATTGAGCCACTACACCTAACTCTAATGCTAGGGAAGATTGCACATTATCCCATATTTTTTTGTGTTCTTTCTTGACTTCAAGCCTCATTAATCACAGTACCACATCGAATCAAAAAAATAGTTAATACTAGGTCCATTTAAAAGTTTGTCAACAATAGAGAATGTGATTAATAAACAAGTCTTCCAATAATTTTGTCCACTTATAATATTCAAGAATGTATGGTTGTAAGGCTAAAACTTAAAGAAATTGGTAGAAGAGAACCTTTAGAAGTTGAACCTATGAGTTAATTTGACTTAGCATGGGAAAGGTCATTGGACCAAACATAGCAAGGATTAATAGATTAAGAAATCTTTATTTATGCTATAGGTGGGGGTGCTTGACCATTCTTAGTTGGGAGAACCATTTGAATGGTTAATTCCATTAATGAATCAGAATTCAACATGCTAATTAGCCATACCACATGCAAGCTCAATGGTAAGCCTCTTAGAGGGATTACGACTAGGTATGCCATAGATATTTAAGGAAATAATATATTTGTGGTTCCCATTGAAGCTCTGAGCCACACTTATGGAGCATTGATGTATTAAATGAGTCCATTTCCTTGGTCAAAAGACCTAAGTAATCTTATGAAAATTTCATAATGAAAAATTCTTAGTAAGCATGAGTTATTAACTTGTGTTAACTACATCCCTAGCCTTTCTACACACTATCTATCACTTTTTCTGATTGAATAGTCTGGCCATCTATTCAGACCGCTATGGTGTAGATGGTTTATAATGTTTGACTTTGCAAGTAGTCCATCAAATGTTATCATTTAGTGGATCAAATAGTTGAAATAAGGCTTCCATACGTAAACTTACAAAAGAATCATTGTTGAAAGCAACAAATGGTCAAGAAATTTGTGTAACTTGTTGGGGTATGACAACTATTTTATATCATATTCTTCCATCATGCATGCTCTTGTTTTTATGTGGAGTTTGATATTGTGGGGAATAAACAATAGCCTATGGGCATAGACTTGTGTTAAGGAAGAGAAACTGTTAAGTTGGACACAAGTATGTTGTGTGTCATTGGTTTAGGGTGTTTAGTAATCGATCATTTAATGACTCTTAACAAAGGATATCTGGGCTCTTGAACAAATGAAGAAGTTTTGGAAATGTTATACATGTGAATGATATAGTCCCATGAACCATCCAAATTTGTAATGCAAGTTCTTCCTAAGGATGCAAGCTAAGGGCATACCTACAATGGTGTAATATGACATTTCACTGGTTTTGATAGCTAAGAATCATTGGTTTTGGGGCCATCCCTTATTTGTACATGATCAATGGAACCTTGTTCTATAGCATGGCATGTTGATTCATTGGGTGATGGTCGACTATTAGTGGTAAAGGGTGGATGCTACTATGTTGTGGTTTTGGCTAATGGGAATTGATGTTGTAGTGTGACATAGATCCCACTCACAAAACCAACTCCAACCTCATCGTCTGGAATCGTGACACCATGTTTATTAAGGCTACCCTTTAATATTAAGCATAGGTGGAGGGGAACGAACTTATGAGGATTCCCTTTGTAATGACAAGTGAGACAAGGCCAACCAAGTGTTAAAATCAGACAACTTGAAGCAAAACTTATTTTTAGAAATGCATCCTTATTAATGGATTGGCATGAAGCCCTCTAGAAGAGGGGAAATAGGATAGTGAGAGCCCCAGTTAATTGTAATCTATTACTATATAAGGAATTATCAATAAGTCAGCTTATTTGGTTATGGCAGCCAAAACTAAGCAATCAATTGCATTCTAAGATAAATAATTGTGAGAGATTGTAACATTCCTTAGGATAGTTGGAGCCAACATTAGAGTTCTATTAGGCAAAGCTAATGATAAGAGGAATTGAAGTAGAGAGCTTTTGATTTATGCTCAAACTTTTGATAAGTAGAAACCCAAAACATGACTTGATTTCTTTGATTAATTGAACCAAGCAATCTAGGTGCCATGTAAGACATTTTTGGTAAGAAAATTTGATGATGCATAATGAATCAAAATTGGATGACAACATCCAACAGAGCTCTATTCTAAGGACCATAAAGAGTGTTGATCAATTAACATAGTTTGACGATGGTTAAGGAAGTTGAAATTCACTAAGGAGTGTGTAACAACTCACCCACTAAATCACTAGCCTTGAAAATGGATGGTGCTTAAGTGTGTAACCGACTCTTGACCTTTGGTGAAATACAATCCCCTAATAAGTAAGATAGTGCAATGATCATTGTAACACATAGAGTGCAAGTCCGTGTCGAGCATTCATTGATGTAGGTCTTAGTGGTAGTAACAAATATTTAAATGAGAAAATTGAACCCTGAAGAGGAGAAGGTTCCAAGTGAACTACAATTGTAAATGGGTTAACCAATCCAAAGAGATGGGGGAAACCCTTTGAAGAATGCCAGTTAATAAGAGCTTGAAAAATGAGTTTAGATAAATTTCTTGAGGTGAGATGTAGTAGTTGATGGCAATGTCAAGTTGTTCTAAGATATTGGTGGGGGCCTAAAGAGGAGTTATCTTTTCTGCTTAATTCTCTCTCTTCCATAGAAATAACTCTACCAGAGTTAGGGAAAAGTCTTTAGAAGAGTACTACATATTAAATATTTTTTATGTGTCTTAATGACCCTTGAAATCAACATAGACTAGTGCCTTCCATGCCCTATCATACTCATAACCGTATCAAGTATCCAAGGTAAAAAAACCTCTGAATGATGTAGCATTTTAGGTAAGGGAAGTTGACAAAACAGATTCATAACTTCTAGAAAAAATTGGCTCAGAGGGTTGAGCATGAATGTCTTCGTGCCAAACCCATCATCTGTTGATAGATTGTTCGTGATTCTTGAGTGGTGAGAGTGGGTCGACATGTGCCCATTGAGGGATGAATTAGGAGTGGCCCTTGCAATAGCCTTCTTACTTGTGCAACGAATGAGCAACATAGAACTTGTATGGACATGAGCTATCAAACTTTTTAATTAAAACAAAGATTTACAATTATCCCCTTGTTGCTAATGTAATGAGCTTTCAACTTAGTAATCTAAATTTTGAAGTGAAGAAATTCAATCAAGTGTGTCTAAATGATAAGTGTAATTGTGAATCTCTTATGGTAAAAAAATTTCTAATCATCAAATTAATGAAGCACATGAACGAATTAATGAGATTCCTATTGTCCCTAACAACTATCAAAAGAAACGTCAGCTAATAGGACGGTCATGAAAAATTTAATAGGGAAAGGAGACCGTGTTGGGCTCGACTCCAGTATGGGTTTATGAAATGATTTGCGGTTTAATATAAGTGGGAGTTAGCATGCAATTGAAATCGAAATGACACCAAATTAGAAGTTATTTTATTTTTTATGAGATGGAGATGGGGCCCAGCCCCTCTTTTTTGCTCAAGTTTTATCTCAATGGGTTCATCCAAGTAGAAAACATATTTAAATAGAGAGTTTGTTTGGGGTTTATTAAAGGAAAATATAGGTGTTTCAGGTTGAGCTCAATAAGAACAAAAGTGTCATTGGAAACAAATGGGTAAAAGCTCATTTTATTCTAATTTCTAATATGAATATGAACCATGAAAGTATGGCCTATTGATCCATTTTCCTTTCAAAATTTGAAGCTGGAGGTATCAAAAAAGTAGCCACATAGATAACTAGTTTGGGTTAGCCTAACATTCATAGCAGTGTTGCTTTTTGATCCTTTGATGTTAGCTCTTCCTATCATTAGGAAGTAGAATTTGGCAAGTCTTGGATTGTCCACACATCAATAGGGAACATGTGCTTGGTTTAGAGATATTTTAGTTTTACCTTACTATTGAATGCGTCTTGATAGTAATTCAATCTAGTATGAGAGAAATCAATGATTCACACAACTAATCATCATATTTGGCTGAAAAGCTAATAATGTGAAGATATGTTGTGCAAATTTATGACTAAACACCTCTAAGTCAAAATTCATGCTAAGTTGTGATGCATAGGCCCATCATTTCGTTGATGATAAGAAGTAAGGGTTTTTCATCCTAAGGGCACTTGACCATGGGATCACTTAGTGTTGTAGAAAGTTGGATGACATGGGCACCATAAGAAATGATAGCTAAGGATGAATAGTGGTAAATTACTTTGTGTAAGACTAAAAATTATAATGAGGCATTGTAAGTGATAGAATGGCATTACTATCATGATCCACTGAGGTCCAACTCCATGTCACAACAAATTCATCCTTTCAAAGACATAAAAATCATAAAAGTTTCAAAACACCAATTACATGCTTTCCTGCTTAGTTTGCTCTACTTACTAGCTCCACTTTCTCTACTAATTGCAACATTTTTATGATACTTTGAAAGGTATTATATGATTTGCCTCATGCCACTTGGAGGCTTGCCTAGCTGCATGGTTGAAATTCTTTATATTACCTATTATTGAAGTTGGATGGCACATTTTAGGAGGTATAGCACATTGCTTCTCCACAAATTGTCATGATCAATGAGATCGAACCCTATATCATATGACATTCATCCTTACATTCCCAAAGATTCCATGTAGGTTTCAAAAAAATTGCTTACTTTCTTGCATCAATTATTACAGTAACACTCATAGCGATTCAATGTCCATGAGCAAAAGTGTCACTTTATTGACCCTATTCCTCACTTTTGATTGTTTGGGCAAACATACAAAGCTACTCCACTAGGGGACTTTCCTTCTTCTATGATAAAATTGTATCAATTAGCAACCACAAGGAGCAATATATGGTGAAGTATGGCTCACAATGAAGCAAAAGCATGATGGTACAACATGTGCTAAGGTTTGTGCATGCTGAGCTATGGCCCTATCAACATGCTACAAGAACAACATGTGTGGCATCTAGTCCATGCACACCCTATGGCACCCTTTGCATGCTTCTTGTGAGGCTAACAAAGGGTAACCCTTTTTGGGATTTATAGTGTTATTGGCTAGTGATGCTTGAACAAGGTGATGTACTATTAGAAGGCTTAGATTCTTTGATGACATAATTGTCATAATATAGCATCTATAAAGGGCAATGTGCTACATGATTTAGCCCACGATAAAGTTGAAGTTGAATAGTATAATATGCACTAGGGTTTATGCATTCCAAGATACACACTTAGTCATGCACTATTGCAACTACATGCATGGCAAAGAACTATACATGCTGTAGCACCTAGTGCTTGCATGATAGCTAGTTTTTCACACAAAATGACATCCTGTGTGTAAGGTAGGTATGGTATACAATGTTTAACATTTTTTGGATTTTTAACACTAAGGACTACTAATGCTTGTATACGATGATGCCTAACTGGGGACTTTCCCTCTCATTTGATGTAATTAACATAATATGTAATCCATAAAGGGCAATGTGAGGTGCAGTGCGGCTCTAGTTGAAGTGAAAGTTTGATGGTGCAATATATGCTAGTTTTTTTTTCTTACTTGGCTACCACCCTTGTTACATGCTATTGTTGCTATGAATGCAACATAGCACCTATCTGTAGGATTGTGTGTGTGTGTGTGTGGTAATGCAATATTAGTAGGCATAGTAAGGGACTATTCATGTGAGTGGCCTCCAATCGTAGCGCACCCATTCATATCAATTTCATGTAGCTTATGGGTTCTACTTAGTGTAGCATTTTACGGGTTTTTTGCGCTTCAAGTTGTCAAGGCTTCGATATGGTGATGCTCTATTAGGAGATGTGCCTCACATGACAAAATTATAAAGTTGTATAATCTACAAGGGACAATGTGTGGCACAGTGTAGCATATAGTGAAGCAAAATTTAAATGGTGCAATATTCACAAGGGTTATGCTGGGCTATGACCCAAGCCAAACATTATAGAGAATAGCACTTAATAGAACACTATGCATTCACCTTGTGGGGCTCACAAAGTAGAACCTTTTATTTAGATTTTTAACACTATAGTATAATGACTCTTGGATATGACAAAGCTATATTGAGGTACTTTCCTTCTTCAGTGATAGAATTTTGGCAAATTAAAATTCATAAGAGGTGATACCTGATGTAATATGGCCAACAACAAAGATGAAACAAAAGTTGGATGGTTCAATGTGTTATGTGGTTTGTTGATGTTAGGTTTCATCCTTAGCTGTGACCAACAACACAATGTTTGCCCTTGTGGTAACCAGCCTGACAAGTGGTTGATGGCATCCTATGCTTGTGGCTATTGAGGCCTACAAGTTTAACTTTTTAGTAGGTTTTAATGTCGTGCTCTACCAGCACATGCAAAATGTGATTGTTTATTAAGGGACTTTCCTTCCTCAGGGTTATAAACAATCAGTAAGTGTAACCACTAGGGGCATTACGTGGTGTGGCCCATAGTTGTGCATGGTTTTTCATATTTCCCAAGCATTGAAGCCAATCTAGATAAGGTGTGTGTCACCTTGTGTATGGCTAATTGGACCTACAAAGTGTAACATTTTTTTGGATTTTAGCATTACAAATTTTTAGAATAGGGACATTTATTCTTCCTTTTCTAAGTACAAGTAATATGTCATCCATAATAGGTAATGTGTAGTACATTATGGCCTACATTGAAGTAGAATTTTAAGGATGCAATATGCACTAGGTTTTGTAAATGTTTAGCGGCAACCCAACTACAAATTGATGTAGCTATGCGCTTCATAGAGGACTGGGGATCTTGCAGCACTAGCTAGAATGTGACATCCAATTCAGACACACCCAGCTGCATCCATTACTAGTGACTCTTTTGTCATACAAAGTGTAACATTTTTTAGGTTTTTGCTGCTATGGACTACTAGCTCATAGAAAAGGTGATGTGTTATTGGGAGGCTTTGCTTCTTCTATGAAACTATTAAAATAAGCAATTTTTATGGGCCAATTTGTCCCATAGTGTAGTTTGTGACAAAACAAAAGTTGAATGATACAATATGAACTAGAGTTTGTACATGCTTTGTTGTGCCCTTAGGAACATACTATAGATTGTTTTGGTCACTGAAGTATTGCATTTGTACCTAAGAAGTAGTTTACACATATTTGACTTCATCCTCCATGTGACTAGTGGAGCCCACAAAAAGTAATTTTAATTTTTTAAAATTTTTGGCATTATGATTTTCTATCAATTTGATAATGTAATGCATAATTTGGAAACTTGCATTCTTCATTGACATATGTTTAGTAATATGCAAATCAAAAGAGGCAGTGTGTGGCACGGTGTATCCTGTTGCAAAACAATAATTGGATGGTGTAATACATGATAAAGTATTTGCAAGTTGGGTTGTCACCTTTACATCATGATGCCATAGTTGTGCATATGAAAGATTACTTAGCATATTGTAGCACTAGCAAAGCATTTTTGCCATGGGTGACAAGCAGCATGTGTTGTTTCTACTACATCAAATGTGCGTGACTATTCAGGAATGAAATTTTTTATTCCTTTGATATTTTTAGAGTTTTGATTACTGGTGCAAGGATAAGGTGTTCCCTTATTGAGAGACTCTCTTCCTCCTTGATGAAATTTTCACTTGTAATCCATAAAGGGTAATGGGTTTCATAGGTGGTCCACAATGAAGAGGGCACTAGATGGTAAAATATACACTAATGTTTGTTCTTGCTAAGCTTCATCCCAATTTGTATGTGGCTTATAACATCTTAGGATCACTACTAGTGGGCAAGCAAAGTGTAACTTGTTTTGTGATTTTTAGCAATGTGGGTTTTTTGTGCATGAATAAGGGGATGCCCTATTGAGATATTTGCCTTCCTCCACGATGGACTTGTTTGAACATGAAACCTACCATAGATAGCTTGTGGCATAGTGTAGGCCAAAAGAAATTTGAAGTTTGATGGTTCAATATGTGTGAGGGTTTGTGTGTGCTTGGCTTCATCTCTCATTCCATACTGCAGTCCATAATGCATGCGCATGACGTCCCATCCTTGCGTGTCCTACAACATCCTTTGAGAAACTGGTATAGCTCACAAATAGTAACTTTTTTTGAATTTTTAGCACTATGGGCTACTAGCACAAGGATTAGCTAATGTCTTATTAGGAGACTATCCTTCTTCCTTGACTAAATTTTTAAAATATACAATCCATAAGGGGCAATGTGTGGTGTAGTGTAGCTCGTAGTAAAGTGAAAGTTGGATATTGCAATATGCAATAGGGTTTCTACATGTTGGGTTATGTCATTATCTAAAAGATGTTGAGAATTATGTGAGCTTTAGTGCTATGCCAAGAAAAATCTTAGAACTATGAGCTAATATCACTTGCATAATGTAAGGACATAGTAATAGATGTGCCTTCTTCTTTAACAAAATTATTGTAATATACAATCCACAAGATGCAATATGAGGTGTAGTGTGGCCCATGACAAAGAGGCAGTTGGATGGTGCAATATGCTCTAAGCTTTGTGCAAGTTTGGTGGTCACCCTAGCTTTGGGTTATTAAAGCTACTTTGTGGTAGAGCACTTGGTGCATTGCAGCACCAGTAATGTATTACTCATATACCTGGCTATTGGTACTCACTACCCTTACCGCATCTAATGCATGTATAAATAACCTGGTGTTCTAAAGGAGACTTGCCTACCGCCTTGATAGAATTTTCACAAGTCATTAATATGGGGAAATTTTTGGCAAGGTGTGGCTAGTGATGTAATGGAGGTCGAATGGTGTTATTATGTGATAGAGATTATGCATGCTAGGCTTCCTCCCTTGCTGCACATGGGACTCCATTGCTGGCATGTAAGGTAAGAAGTGCATGCATTGCCTGTGACGTGCATTGATTGCTACTGGAGTGGCCAACAAAATGTAAGTTTTTTTGGCATTTTTAACCATTTGAGTTGCTGGTGCATTGATAAGATGATGCTTTATAGGTAGACTTTCCTTCTTACATGGAAAAAATTTCACAATATGTAATCCACATGTGGCAAGATGTACATGATACAACCTATGTAGAAGTGTAAGTTGGATGGTATAATATGCACTAGGGTATATGAATGATGGAATAAATACTTAGCTATGTGCAATAGGTCAAAATGTGTGAAGGTGGCCAATGACATTCTGTGCATGGCTATTGAGATAACAAACTGTAACATTTATGTATTTTTAATGTTGTGGCTTACTATTGCTTGTACGAGGTGATGCCTTATTGAGGTACTTTTCTTCTTACATGACTAAATTGTTGCAATATGTAATCCTTAAGCGGTATATGCACTGTGCCTTATGCATGCTTGGTTACATCCCAAGCTGCATGTAAAATAGAGCATTAAGTCTATTGCAATATTTTGCTCGTGTATGATAGCCAGTCTAGCTATGCACTTTGGATCCTTTGCATGCAACTTTTTGGGCACCCAAAGTGTAACTTTTTAGGTACTTTTTGCATTATGCTTACTAGCACATCGATATTTTAATGTGTTATTTGTAGGCTTGCCTTTTTTCTTGATAGAATTATTACAAAATGACATTTTGAAAGGACAATGAACAGTTCAGTGTGGTCTATAGCGAAGCAAGAGTTGGATGGTGCAATATGCACTAGGATTTGTACATATTGGACTCTATTCATTGACGCACGATGTTGTAACTGCATGCACTGCAACATTAGGTGTAACAATGCATTGTGTTCAAGAGGAGTAGCTAGTTGACTCACACCCTAAGGTATGTTGTCCTTGTGGTGGGTGGGGCTTGTAATTTGTAAGTTTTTTTGGTATTTTGAATTCTATGGGTTGCTAGTGCATGTATAAGATGAAGCCTTTTTGGGAAGCTTGGTCATTGTGCATGTTCAAAGTGCTCCTCTTTGCTCTCTATGTGGGGCAGTATGTAGTGTGCTTTTGTGTAGGTTGTAGTGAAAATTTAGTCGTGCCTCCTTACCATCCAAATGCTTGCCCTTCATGAAGTAATGAGCGGTGGCCTCCCCTTTTCCTATGTGCTGGATTTTTTAAAGTGAGGCAATTTGTGCCTGAATTGCATAATACTTTTTCACCATTGTCATTGTTCGAGATTGCTAATGTACGAATGAGGTGCTACTCTAATAGGGAATTGACTCGGTGCAATATGGAATTGTTGTACCATTCATGCTGCCATTGCATTGTTTGGCAAGGTGTTTACCTGTGTCATAATGAAACTTCAGTGGTGTAAATTAATCTTTGCCAAGTGTTGGTTGAGCATACTTTTGCATTTATGTCATGTAGCTCATAGTGTCTTACCTCACCCACATGATGTGACTTCCTTTACTTTTATCTTTGTTGGCCTGGCAAGTTTGACCTGTTTAATATGGAATTACAATAATTTTAAATGATTAACGTGCAATGCTTGGTGCATGGCCAAGTTTTGAGCCTATATTTTACTTTTTGTCTTATACAAAAGATCTTTTAGTTAAAGAAGATTCATGCTCAACATCTTTGATTTGGAAGGTGTAATAATATTTAGCCTTCTTAATGGCTATTTGATTAATGCATGCCACTAAAGATCATTTGAATGCTAGTGCCCTTTTCTAAGGCATGCTTGTTGTCATGCCATATGGGTGCTAGCCAAGGTCTTCATCCATAAGTATGCCCTTTTTGCTTCTTTTTGTATATCTTTAAAGCTCTTTAGGCTTATGGGATTGGAATGGCTTGAGATTACTTTTGCACAAAAGAATTTTTTTGTGGTGCTACTTCTTGTGGCTTGCCTAACTCTTATTGCGGTCAATCATTATGTGTAAGGCTTTGTCACGTAATCAATCCTTCCCAAGGGGGAACTTTATATGTTGCCTGTTTTCCTATCTGATAGGCTAGTTCCATTCAATTATTTGATTAATGTTGCACTTCTCCTATGATATAAATGTTGGCATTTCATTATTCTATTGAATGTGTGGTCATCCTTACCCTTCTGTTGGTAAGGTTCTAGAAATCACTCATTTTTATCTCAATTCTCTACCAGTTAAGGCTGTCATTAAAGAATAATATTATTGAGAGGCCAAATTTTGAAACTTGAGGGATGTTATTTAAACTTTATTGGGTTCACTCTTCATTTATGAACTATCTCCAAACATGTCAAATATGTCAACTGTGACATGAGGTACTACCCTAGCACTTCATTTTTATGTACCTACCTTGTTGATCCTATTAGAAATAATATGCTTATCTCAAAGATTAGGCCATGTAGTATAAGTATGAATTATTTTAAATAGTCAAACTTTGAATGGCTCATTAAATTATTTATAGTTTGTTCAATGGTACATACTAATTAGATAGCCATAATAATTCTAGAGCCAATACATGCATCAAACATTTATGTTTGTTAAGGATGCATTTATTTGGTAAAAGGTTGATGTGAACATTCATCTGGCCTGTTGATGATTCATGATAGATTGTTGGATAGCACATCATCCATGTCAATGATGCATCATTTGAAATTCTATCTTATCATCTTTTGATTGTAGAATAACGATCCACTGTGGTGGCGACAAGTGACCAAGCTTTTGGGTTCAATTTTGGAGGAGCATAAGAGATAGCTACTATGTTAAAGGAAGAAAACAGGCATGCAAATTACCAAGTCATACTTTCCTTAAGTGGTTCATTCATAAAATTAATAAAAAGATAATGTTAAAGTAGTTTGGAAAGGGTGATTTCCTAATCTTAAACAAGATCAAATAAAATAGAATAATACACATCATAGTTGGCCTCACAGCTGCTTCAATACTTTATGTGGGATAGTTTGAAAGATTACAAACGTTACACATATGAAATAGTACTGTGATAGGTACTTCGGTTCATTGTACATGTAAACAACTACTTCACTTAATTAATAGATATTGTAGAGTCTAATTTGATCTCCACTACATGGATATTTGGAAGTGGCATTCCAAGGAGCTCCATAACCACAAGAATAGAAATAGTCTTAAAAGTGGTAGTTAAACCTAATATCCAAGTTCTTTTAGTAATAATAATAAGGCTTTCCTAATTTATTCTAAATAACTATACCAATTTTAACATTTAGATTATCTAGAATAGTTGAATCATAATTGAACCTTGCCCATCCAATTGGAGGAGTAAAATAAGAGGTAACAAATATCCTTTGAGGGCCACTAAATCTCCCACCAGATGAGGTAGGAGAAAATGAACTAGCACTATGGCAAATGGAATAATTTTTTGGAGTGCAACAAAATTGAGCATCATGTCTACATGTGCTTTCAAATTTTTTCAAACACAAAGGTGATATCCTTGTTAAGTAGTATGTTTAATTGAATGAGATGTAATTATGAACCATATATTCCTTATCATCCAACCAGAAAGCTAATTTAAAGAATTACAATCCTTGTTGTTTACCCTACCCAACATGAGATTAGCATTTACATTGTCGTTGGATTAAAATGCTTTTTTCATATGGCATTCCCATAAGCAATGTTGCACGTCCTCTATCACATTACATCACCGTGAAAAGAAGACCAATGTCTCAATCCCTCTTGCATATATCCAACAATAAGTAAGAACTAAATTCAATACTATTCCCCATACAAAGACACACACTCAGGGTTATAGCTTCATTTTCTAAACTTATGTAGGCTCCTCTCATGTTATGATTTGGACCATATGCATGTAGTTATAAATGATTTTCTATTCCAACAATATGTCCTCACTTTATTTGAAGTACAACACATCCCATTCATTTATTTTTACCTCAAGGGATTGCATAATCCAAAATATGACATGTCATGCATATAGACTTCATATGTTATCTAGATCCCAAACACCATGCTCTTTGACTAGGACTACTACATGTGCTTGATGGTCCACTTCCATAGGGCCACAAAGCAATAAGTAGGATGTGAAGCCAATTATTTGACAAGAATTAAATATAATTACACTCCATAATCTACCAAACTACATTATCAATTATCTAAGGTTCCATAATATTGATTAACTTGCCCACAAGTGATGCACCATATGGTACATAGAAACTATTGTTTGTCACAAAATAGTTTGATATGAATGCTTAAACCCATAAATTTTCTTCCTAACACATCACACTTTTAATGTTTAATAATCAATGGTACCTATCGTGTTGATAAACTATGAGCTTGATGTCCTCCACACACCTAAGGAAAATTTACTAATTCATAGTAGGCATAATGTATTGTGCTGCTAACATTAGATTTCTTCACATGTACCAACACATCCATTTATCCAACTCAGTAATAATACCACCAAAAATTAAGGAATGGTCTATTTAATAAATAAGAATAGTAGCTAATACCAAGTTGATCATGATAATATGCTATTCCATGAATGTCGACTTGATCATCCATCTTTACACCCAACTTTTAAATTGATTAATAATATATTTAAAGTCTCTTTTTTGAGGTCTAATTATTGCAATAGATATGCCTAAATATTTTAAATGAATAGCATAACTTATATGTAATTTTGTTATTATCATCTTCCTTCACTTGTGTTTAATCCCATTACTAAGTAATACTCTATACTACCTAGCTAGACTATTTGCCATGCTACTTCATAATGCCACAAATAATCCTCATAATAGCACTTGTTGTTAGTGCATAAATCATGACGTCAATAGCATATAGATAGTGTGTAATCATTTGGGATGAAGGCAATCTTAATCCCAATCAAAAAGCTTGCTCAACCTAATATTGACTAAGCTAATAAAGATATTTAGACACAATGGTAAAAAGGTATCATGATAGTGGACAACCTTGCCTAAGACTCTTGGTAGCTTTATTCAAATGATGATGCTACCATTATGCATAATCTCAAATCTTGGTCCAATGATATAAGCCTCAATCCAATCACACAAAAAATTTTGGAACTGTAAATAGCTTTAACATATCTAACATAAATCTTTAGTTCACCTTACAATCTTTGTCCTTGTCTAACTTCAATGCCATCAAACATTCTTTGAAGGTAGATAAGTTTTTATGAGTAGCTATTTTCTGTGCCAAAAATACATTATTTGATATAGCATGACCAAGTGAAAAAGAAACTTGTTCCCTATAATAATATTAGAAAGCACCATTTTTAGTCCACCTAACAAAAGGTTTTCACAACTTTGTAGATCATATTCCAAAGACTAGTGGGCCAGAACTGTTTAAGTTTTAGAACACCTTGAACTTTAGGGATGATAATGACCATTATGTCTTTCAATCATTTGGGCGTACATTTATCTTTGACGAATTGTTTCACAACTATGACAATATTTGCCTAAGTGATGTTCTAGTAAGCAAACACAAGCATAATAAAGATGTCATCCATAATAGAGGATTTATTTCTGAAACAAAATATTTTTTATCTAATCACCTTTGATTGGAGCCATAAGTGCTGTTGCTAGCTCACTATTGATAGTTTTGAAATGCTGAATAGGCCAAGGAGGTTCATATTACACAAAATAACACTTCTATCAAAAGAATGATATTAGAATGTCTTTAATCTTAGTTGGGGAGGCTACTAATTCTCCACTTTTGTTTTTTTAGATGTCGTATATAATTACTTTTTTATGCAGGAGCTGCTTCCTAAAAGAAATGAGTGTTTTGATTTCCAAGGTTGGCCGATTAAATCTTGGCATGATACCACCACCACGCTTCATCTAAAGTCATTGCCATGTGGTAGCTTCCTTTAGTTGGAGCTCTTGGATGTCGTATTCCAACTAATGAGGCCAATTAAGAATATTACCTAGCTCAAATACTCTCTATTTCTTTAATGATGATAATGCTTTGCTAAATAAACCATCCATAATGTTTCTTACAATTATCCTTTTCCATGTTGCCAACATTACATTAGTTAAATGTGGAAATGATAGCCACATGTTTCCAAATTGGGTTCTCTTATCAATTCTATTCAATAACAATTATCTAAATATAATAAGTAGATGACAATGGTCCTAGTTGATAAGAGGAAGATGTGCTGCTAAAGTATTCAAGAAAACTTGCATAATTTTACCATAAATGAAAGCTCTACCTTGTTTTTGATATATTTTTGCATTGCACACCTTATTAGTACACTATGTGAACCTATTCTCAATAAATCCCAAGTCAGTTAAATCAAGATCATGAATGAAGTTGGAGAACTCATACTAAGGCAACCCAATATCAAAGCTTTTTCATCCTTTTTTTCTCCTACCACACAATGCGTTGAAATGCCAAGCAACAATCAATGATCCACCAAGCTTTGTTAATTCTTTAATTTGGTCCCAAGCTATCCTATAGTTAATATAATCTTTTAATGCATACATTGTACAACCCTCTTTAGGTTCCTTGCTGCAAAAATAGTTAAATCCTACAACATACTCTCTATATGAAGGTCCATACACAAAGTAAAAAACAACTCATAAGCTATTTAGGAATAAGCATTCCTCAATTGCTTGCAAAATTAAAAAATGTGCATTATGCACAACCAAATTAGCTTCATAATACCTTCACATAGTATGTGGGAATGTTTGAAGGAATGCATACCCTTCAAAAAAATTAATAACACTTTGATAATTAATTTGATAAGAGGTATGTGCCAGCATCTGACTTAATTTAGCAATGGTTATTGTAGAGTCAGATTTTATTTTTCCAAAATGAATATTAAGAAATAGAGTTGTAAGATGTTCCATGGCTTCAAAAATATGAATAGCTTCCACGATGAAGGCTACTCCTAAAATCCACATCTTACGAGCAATAGTAATAAATTCTCCCAAGTGACTCAAAATAATTATGCCCATTTTTGTATTGAGGTTCTCTTTCATTACTACATTACAATTAAGCTTAACACACTTTTGTGGAGTCCATTACAGGTTAGAAAAAGCCCCTAAAGGCTATAGGAACTCCCATTAGATGGGCTAAGATGAATGGAACATGTAGTATTAGTAGAAGCATCAAAATGGATTCTTCTTTGAAGGTAATAAGGATAAACATCTTACCAACATGTGCTTGGAGATTTCTATTAATCCAATGTTAATACAATGCTATAGTAGTAAATTGATTGCTTATGATGCATTACAAGCTTAAATATTAATCTCCACCAAACAAAATAGATCAGTTAATGATTTAAAATGCATGTCGTTATTCCCTCTAACACAAAAATTTGTAATTGTGAAGTTACCCAAAATTCTTTCACATTATGACATTTCCAAAAGCAATGCATAATATCTTCCTCCAAATTGCATCCCAATGGAAAAAACTCTTGAAGCTTATCCCCTCTTCCATACATGAAAGAATGAGTGGGAAAAAAATCAAAATCAACCTCCACAAAAACACATTCACCTGAGGCGATAGTTTCAAATTCTAGATCTACACCGCTTCAACTAACATTGAATTTTGGCTAGTATACATGTTGTTTATATAGATTTTGATTATAGAATAAGATGAAAAAAGGAGCAAGAGGAATACTTCATCATCTAATGATATGATAGGACCACTATCCATTGTTATATGACTAATCAAACTCTCTGTATCTTCATCACTAGAAGGAGAGCTATCTGAATAATCTCATGATATCTTCATAGCTTTCTTCTTTTTGGCTTTTTGAAACTTCACAACTCTCTCATTATAGTTAGGACAATTAGGTCTTATATACTTAGGTAATTTACATTCATAATGAATTATTTCTTCATGAGGTACTATCTTTCCATTTCATTTCTTAAATTTCCTTTTATTTCTTATTGTTATCAACTCGTTTATCTATATTTTTTATTATATAACCTAGATAAAGCATTTCAAATCAAAGTTACCTCACTTGGGATGGAGATATCTGAGTTTGTAGAATAATTCACTATAAAGGCTATCAATGTTTTCCTTCTTTTTCCTTTCTTTTTTGACCATAAGGTCTTCATCCCATCTCTTATAAGCTCAGCTTTAGTTGTTAAAAGCTCACCCAATAACTTATCTAAAGTCATAATCAAAATATTTTATGTTGTTTTCAACATCATCATTAATGGATCATGTTATTAAGGAAGAACACAAAGATTCTTCCTCACTTGTTCACCAATAAAAAACTACTTGCCAAGGTTAAATAACCTATTAAAAATATTTGTAAATCTTATAAAAATAGTTTTATTACTTTCATTCATATTAACCTAAAAGAATTCATTCTCTTAAACAAGCATGATCATTTTAGTCTGCTTAACTTGAGAAGTACCTTTATAAGTAACTTCAAGTTTAGACCAAATCTCATTTGGCACTTTCAAGTTCTTGATTTGATTACATTTGGGTACTTAAATCATAACTCAAAATATTCGTAGTCCAAGAATTGTTTTTGAGTTATGTGTACCTTCTCGAGAGTGAGTTCACTTAATAGTTTTCTTACCTTTTCTTTACCAATAGACTTAGTTAAAAAAACTCAAATGTATTTTCAATAATATCCCAAATTTTAAAATCAATGAATTCTAATAATAAATGCATAAGGTTTTTCCAACAAAGTTAAAACTCATCTTTGAAAAAAAGTGGTCAAAGTGATGAAGGTCATAAAGTGCACACACATATGCACACACACACATATAGAAAAATGCACACAAGAATACAAATGCAAATGCACACATGCCAACAAACACATACACATAGACACACACGTGCACACACACACACACACATATACGTGCAAATGCACCACATGAACACACACATACCTTCACTCTCACACACAGACACATGCACATGCACAAACACATAAATATGCACAAGCATAGATATACACAATCATAAAAGTATTCACACAAAAACATGTAGGCACACAAACACATGCACATGCCCATGCACACATACACATTCATGCATACACACATCCATAACCAACTATGCTCACACACTCAAGCAAACAAATACATATAAGCACACATGCATGTAAAAACACAAACACATGCATAAATGCATACGTGGACATATGCACACACAGACAAGCACACACACACACTTTCACATTAATGCATTAATACACACACACATGCACTTGTACACATTCACAGATAAACAAACACACACATGGATGCATATGCACACATACTTATGCACATGCACGCACACACACACACATACACACACTCGTGCATGCACACATATGTGCAAACTCACAAACATCAACATGCACATGCCCATGCATAAACATGTAAACACAAACACAAACAAATGTGTCAACAAGCACATGCACATACACTTGTACGCACACAAATACACATGCACACACACACACACGCATGTATAAAAAATTATAGAAACATTGATGCATGTATGCATGAATACATGCATGCACACATGTGTATGTACATATGTAGACATATGCATGCATGTGCCCATGCACACACACATACTTGTGCACATACACATACACATTCACCCACACACATGAACACAATCTCACATTCACATGTGTGTTCTTTGACACATCCACATACACACACACACAAGCATGTATGCATGGATGCACACATGCATCTGCACACACCCACACACATAAACAAATACATGCACTTGCACACTCACACATACACAAATATATGAGAGAGCACACACACATATGCTTGCATTAAGACACATACACACACACACACACAAACACCAACACACTCATGTCTCCACAGACATGCATGCACACATGACAAGCACATAAACACCCACACACACACATGTACAAACTTACAAGAGCATAACCACATACCCCCATGCACACACATATGCACATCAGCATCACACACATACAAGAATGCACATGCACATACAAGATACATACAAACAAATGCAAGCATATAGATATGCATGCGAGCACACACAGGAACATGCACTTGAACATACACACACCCACACCCAAAAACATGTAGACATTCACAAATAGCACACACATAGATACACACAAATGCTTTTGCATGTGCACACACAAGCACTCACACATACACGCACAAACATAGATGCACACACACACAAATGCACATGAACTTCTATCTACACACATGTATACACACACGTGCATGCACATGCAAAAGTACACACACAAGAATGCTTACACATAAACAAACTCACATTAGCACCCATGGATGCACCTACATACACAAGTACACACACATACACATACACTCACACATACATGCATACACAAACACATGCATTCACATGCACACAAACACATGTACACACATATGCACACAAACATGCACCCTCACATGCACACACACTCATGAGCATAGAAACTCACAATTATGCACACATACATGGAGATGCACACACATAGTCATAAACACACACACATGCACACACACTTGTGCACATAGACTCGCAAACACGTGCACATGCACACGTACACTTCTGTACATGCGCTAACACACTCAAAGGTGTATACATAAGCAGATAGTAATGTTCACACACATGCACACACACACAAGCACACACGCATAAACACACATGTGCACACATGCTCAAGCATAGTCACGCACATGCATATGCACACATGAACACACACATGTGTATGAATGCATACACATACACACAAACACGTATACAGAAATGCATATTCATAGCAACACACACACTCACAAAACCACACACACATGCATCAACGCACTCAAACATAAAGGAGCACACAAAAACTCACACATGCACACAAATGCAAAAACATGCACAAACATAGTCACAAACATGTGCACACAGACATGAACATGTAAACACAAAAAGGCACATGCTTGCAAACACACACAAACATATGCACACATACACGTGCAAACACATAAGTACACACACTCAAACACACATGTACACTCACATACACAAACATAGAAGCACAAACACTGGCATGCAGGCATGCACACACATATGCATAATCAAATACATGCACATGTGCACATGCGCACATGCACACAAGCATACACACACTCACACATACATACACTCAAGAAAGCATACACACACACACAAAAACACTCACGTAAATGAACACATACAAACACACATACACACACATGTCTACAAATACACACAAATGCATGAAATCATATGCAGACGCAAACACACACACACACATACAAACCCACACACATACCCTTGACACACGCTTGTGCACCCGAACACACACACATGCACATGCACACACACAAAAACCCACACATGCATACATACAAATGTACATACACACACGTATACATGTGTAGACAGGCACATGCATAACCACACACTTTTGCACACACACACACACAAGCACTCCCATACAACAACACACACACACACAAAGCAACACAAAGGAACATAGATGCACTCAAACAAGCACACGTGCAAGAGAACATGCACACTTAAACATACATACATACATGAATGTGCACTCACACATGCACACACATATAGCCACACAACTAAACAAATGCAGACACATGCACACATAACACACAAACACGAACACACACGTGCACACATGCATATAAATTCATACATGCATGCATGCATGCGCATGCACACCTATACCTACACACCTACATGCACACATGCAGCATGATACACAAAACATAAGCACACACAGTACACACATATACAAACACACGCCTCATGCATGCACACATACATATATACACACAAACAAATGCACACACGTATACACAGACATGAGAAAACACACACAATCATACATGCATACATTCACACACGAGGAAATGCACACAATTGTACACACATGTGCATGCACATGGACACACACTACCACCTAGGCAAATAGACATGTATGCAAACTCATGCTTGCACACACAAATGTATCGATCCACACAGATGCAGACATAAGAACATATGTGCACACACATACATGCACTCACATAAACGTATACATGCATACACAAACATATACACATGCACACACATGCACATGCACAAACAATCACACTCATGCACATGCATAAGCATAGGCACACACACAAACATAGGTTCATACACATGCATATACACAAACTAAAATACACATAAATGTATGCACAAAAATACATGCACACTCACACATGTAAACATGTAAATACACACACACATAAGTGCATACACATACACATACACATGCACAAGCATGTACAAACATACATGCATGCATAGACATAACCACACATACACATGTACATAGATACATGCACGTGCACATATACATACACACATGTACACATTCACACAAAGACACATGCATAAACACACACATATGCAATGCACAAGTGTATGTATACCTGCAAAAAATACATTCATACACACATACATACATAAACATATACACACATAGATGCATCCACACACACGCATACACAAACACACTAGCATTCATATGCAAAGAAGCACACATGCACACACACACACATGCACACACACACACATACACAAACACACTAGCATTCATATGCAAACAAGCACACATGCAGACACACACACATACATACACATAGCTGCAAATACACAAATATCAAAACACATTCATGCTGGCATACATACACGCATACACATATGCACACATGCACTCAGATATGTGCACACATACACATACAAATGCACACACATACGTGTACACACATGGATATGCACATTGATGCGCACATACACAAGTGCTTATATGAAAATAGATGCACATAAACACATGCACATACATCATGTGTGCACACATGCACACACCCACACACACATGTACACACATGCACACACACAAATACAAATACATGCATATAAGGATGCACACATATACACACACACATGCATGCATATGGTCGCAAACTTGGCCACGTATACAGATGCACAAATGCTCACATAGCACACATGCACATGCACATACTTGCAAACCCTCATATTCACACATAGACACATACATGCATAAATAGATACATACATACCCACCCACACTCACATGTGTGTTTATACATATGCATGCATGCATGTACACATGGAACCATGTACTCAAACATGCTCAAAAGAATGTATAATAACACACGCCCACACAGACCCACACAAACAAAACTACATGCACTCGCACACATACACCAATGCACACACACACACATGAACACACATGTACATGCACACACACACACACATGCACATGCATGTTAATGCACAAAGCAATAAAAGTAAATTCACAAACATGTACACACATATATGCATGCAAATATGTACATGCACACATATACAAATATGCATACCCATACACAACTTCACTTGCATATGCATAGAAACATATAGACACACACATGTATGCACAAGTGTACACACACACGTATATGTAGTCACATATGCACACACATGCACATTCACATAAACTATAACACAAATAGATGCACACACGTGCACACTCATTCACAAACACATATGCACATATGTGCACACCTGTGCACACACTCACATATATCAAGTACAAACATGCACAAACACACATGCATGCAAAAGTACAAACACATGCACACACATACACTAACACAATCACACATATACACACACGTGCACACATTCACACAAGAACACAAATGCACACATGCACTACACACAAATACACAGTCACACATATGCTTGCATGTAGACACACACATGCACACACATACACAAGTGTGAATGCAAACACACACAAAAGTGTACCCAAACGTATACATGCATAAACAATAAGATATACTTGCAAATACACTTACACACATATGCACAAACATATGCATACAAATGCATGCACACACAAAAACACTCACACATGCACACTTATAGAAACACGTGCATACTCATGCATAGGCATGCACATGTATGCACATACACATGCACACACAAACCTACACACATTGGATTACACAAGCACATGCACACCCATATGTACACACATGAACAAACACATACTCATGCATGCAAGCACATGCTCACACAACCCTAAGAAATAGTCCCAACCATGCACACATTTTGAAACACACACACTTGCACACACTCATGCACACTTTTTTACAAGACACAAAGAAATATACACATACACATGTATGTATCTACATATGCACATCCATACGTGCATTCTCACACATGCACATAGAAATGTAAAAATACACACATACATACACACACTCAAGCAAGTACACAGAAGTATACATATATGTTCACATGCACATACATAACCACATTATAGTTCAATGCACACACACACATATAGGCATGTCCGAATGCACACCCATGCACACACACTTACCCACATGCACATAGTCCCACACACACTCAAGCCTATGCATACACACACACAAAGTTGCACACATAACTATAAAGAAGCATGCACACAGACACATGCACACACCCATGCATGCACACACATGTTCAAACATACACACACACACAAACATACATACATACATACATGCATAGATGCATGCACACGTCCACACACACATCTAAACATGAACATGCACACAAGCACACAGACATGCAAGTGCACCAAAACACATGCATAGCCACACACATGGCACACATGCTAACAGCACACATTCCCACAAGAAAACACATAAACTTGGTCAGACACGTGCACACATAGTCACAAAAGCACATGCACACACAAACACTCGCACACATGTGCAACTATGCACATATAAGCACACATAAACATAGAAATATGTATACACACATGCACAAAATACACACAAACACATGTGCATGCACTCACGCACACACACATGCACACATTTTTGTAAATGCATACAAATCCACACAAAAATGTATACACACACATACATAAAAATGCATACTTTCTTAAAGGCACACACACATTAAAATATGCACATACAGATACACGCACACGCACTCGTACATATACTCACTCACACACACATGAACACATACACAAACATGCATTATAAATATACACATGTGCTAAGTTGTACACACACATGCACAAACACACAAAAACACACAAACACATGCACACACACTAGCACAAACACACACATACACCTAAACATACACACACAAACATACACATATACACATGAGTGTAGACATGACATGCACACAAACATAAACACACACATAAATCCATACACATGCATTTGCACATAAATACAGGCATGCACACACACACATGCAAGCACACATGCCCAAACTCATAGGCACATTCACACATATATGCACACATCCATGCACACACATAGACACTCACACATGGATGTATGCACACACAAGCACAAGCATGCACACCCATATACATACATGCACATACACACTCAACATAGGCATGCACACACACCCAAAAGAAAATGCACAAATACAATCACAAACATGCATGAAAATTCACACACGCACATGTGCTCATGCACATACACAAAACCGAGCACATACACCTACCATTCACAAACATAAGAATGAACACAAGACCAAAGGCACACACATATGCAAGCAAGTACGCACATATGCATGTACCCATGCACACACATGCACATATATACACACATGGACACACAGATGCACACATGGACATGCACATCTACCTACATGGAGTGGCACATGCACACACACACACACACACTCACATGAACATGCACAAGGATACACATAAGCACAGGCATGCGCACATGCATGCATGCACAAACACACATAGTAATAAACACAAAATCAAAGACACACATATGCAAACAAGAATGTACACACACACATGCACAGGACCTTTGATGGATGCACATTTACACACACACAAATGCTTACACAAACACTTGCACATGTACACACATGCACAAACACACTTTCACACTCACACACATAGGAACACACACACATATGCATGCATGCACACACACATACACAAAAAAGCACATGCACACACATATATGCACACACATACGCATGAATGCACAAACTTGAACATATTGGCATACATGCCCAAATGCACAAAAACACATGCATGCACAAGTACAAATACACCCATGCATGCATACACACATGCACTAATACAAACATGCAATCACATGCACACACAAACAAAGGCACATATGTGCATTCATAGACATACACGCAAATGCAAACACACAAAGACGTGCACTCAAGTATGTTTGTGCATGCATGCGAGTGCTTTTAGACTTGCACACACACAAATATGCATAGGCATGAACACACGCACACACTCACATGCAAAAACATGAACACAGTTACAAACACACACAAATAGATTCACACTCATACACTTTTTTGCACTCATGACGCACATACATACACACATACATGTGCACACACATGCAATAACTCGTGTAAACACATGCCCACACTAATGCACATGCATGCATGCACACTCACACATGCACACAAACACCCAAGCAAGCACAAACTTGATCACACACACACACACATGATCACATATGCACACAACATACACACATACACCCATGCAACCCACACACATGAATGCACACAAACATGCACACACATGCCCATGCGTACATGTGTGCTCACACAAACTCACACTGAACCTTACACGTGCACATGGACACATGCACACACATGCATAGACACACACATGCACATTAACAAACACATGCATGCACACGCACACATTAACAAATGCAAATGCACACAAACACATGCAAATACACACAAACACATGCATACACACATGCATAAACATACGCATAAGCACGTAAGCACACACATGTGCCCTCACACATAGATAAGTACATAAGCACAAATGTATGCATACAAACACACAAATACTCCAACCCACAAAAACTCACACATGCACATGCTCACACACAATCACATGTGCATGTGCATACAAGTATACACACATAGACACACCCATATGCACACACATGAAAACCCTCCTGCATGGATTCATATACACATGAAAAAACACATGTGCACATATGAATGTGAATACACATGTGTAGACACACATGTACACATAGATGCACTGTCACATGCATACACAAACATATGTATACCCACACATATGCTTGATGCATACACTTATCCACACATAAGGAATTATGCACATATACAAACACTCACACACATGAACATGCACATGCACACGTATCCCACACACACACAACTTATGCATTCACTTACACGCACACACAAATGCACACATAATGCATCCACACACATACACATGCATGCATAGATGCACTTCCACTTAGACACACACACACACACACACACACATGTACACACATGCACATGCATAACAACATACACACCCAGACATGCATATGAATCCAACAATACACATTGTTACAAACACAAACACACAAACACAAACACACAGATTTGCATACGTGCATGCATGTACACACACACAGACTCAGCATGGTGCACATACATGGATGCGCATAGACACACAAAATCACACACATGCACAAACGTGCATGTAATTCACACATGAACATTTACACACATGCTTAGGCATACACACATGCACACAAGCAATCACACATATTCATGCATGCATGAACATGCACACACATACACACACACACACACATCTACTCACACACACACATGCACACACCCACCCACCCACACATACACACACAAGCAAGCACACAAACATACGCATGAACAGACTCACCTTAAGACACACACAAACCCATGCATGTAACCATGCACACAGAAGCACAAGAACTCACATGTGCACATACAAACATGCATGCATGCACATATAAACATACACAAGCAAAAACCACCTGCACAATGACACAAATACATATGTGCATACTAACATATACACACACACACACACATAAAACACACCAACACACATGGATAAACACACACACACACACATATTTATATGCACATGTAAAGACATGCATGCCCACACATACTAACATGTACCTACACGCACAAAATAATCCCACATAACACGTATATGCACACACATTTTTGGACACACACACAGGCATAGGCACACAAGCATTAACATGCAGACACACACTAGCATGCATGAATGAACACATGTACTCATGTGTAGGAATCTATAAACATGCATAGATGTATACATGCTCATACAAACACGTACAAACATGCTTGCACACTCACAAAAAATGTATACACATGCATATGAATACAAACACTCCATACATACATGCATGCTCATGCATACCATGCAAACAAAGATGCATAACCACATCCATAAGCATGTGTACATATAGACACACTCACACACAACACACATAATACACACAACATGCTTATGCACAGATGCACCTCGCACACGCACAATCACACACAAACATACACATGCAAACAAACATGCACACATGCACATGAACATGCATGCTTCCACACACGTATCTCATGCACACTTGCATGTAACCTCTCACACACACAAAAGAAATACCCACACATATGCAGACATACACACATTCACACACACACTAACACACACATGCACACATATATACGCACAGTCACACACACATACATGCATACACATAAACACACATGCATAGACACATGTACATGCATACTCGCATGCACACACATGCTCAGGCAGATGCAAACACACACCCTCACATGCACACATGGATGCACATACCCATACTCACAACAATGTACATTCATAAACACAAACATATATGCACACACATTGATGCACGAATAGACAAATGCACACAAAAATGCAAGCACACATGCACACACACAGACTTTCATAGACCTATTCTTGAATACACATAAAATATGCACAAGCACATAGACAAATGCACATACACATACTTATGCACATAGTTAGAAATATAGACATGCTCATGCACACATACTCACACATAAAGACATGCACACACATATACATACACATGCCCACATATACAAACACACACACATGCTAAAATACACTAACATACACATATATATACACACATGCATGCACACACATGCACACTCATAAATGCATGTAGAACAACATATAGATGCACACGTACATAGATTTATACACATACATACATTCATGTGTGCAGCATGCACACCAACAAACACATGCACATGCACATACATACACACACACACACACGAGCACACACATGCACACACACACACAAAAACACATATGCATGCATGCACACACACATATAAAGGTATGCTTAGGAATACACATATGCACACACAAACAAACATAAATCCACACACATCCACATACATGAACACTAAGATACACCGACACACACAAACATGCATGCATGTTCAAACACACAAAGATACATGTATATATGCATGTACACACCTATACACACACACAAACATACTCACATAAACACTCCCCACAAACACACACACACACTTGTAGGCACTCACACATGAATGCACATGCTCACACATACATGCAAAAACATAAACATTCTCATGCATGTAAACACAAAGATAGACACACATACACATACATGCTTGCATAGCACAACCATATACACACACACCCCGACACATAGACACTTGTACCCACACACACACATAGAAACATGCATGAACACACACACACATGCACTTAAGGACATGTACCCACATGCACATACACAAACAAAAAAGCACATATGCACACATATAAACACACATAAACATACACAAATGCACATGCATAAACACACACATGCACACCCATACTCTGCACACATTCATATATGAGTGCACATAGTACAAACACATGCACAGACACACGTGAGCACACTTGTACACATGTACAAGAACACATTAACATGCAAACACCCACACACACACAAATTCAAAAATATACACGTACGCATCTATAAAGATAGGCATGCATGCACACACACACACACACACACAAAAAGAATACACACAAATATGCACTGACATACACACCCATATAGGTAGAAAGACACACACACACATGAACACATACACACACATGAACACATACACACACATGAACACGCACACACAAACCCACATACATGCATATGCACACTCACACAAACAAAAGCATATGCATATGCACAAGCACATGCACGTGCATACACAAACACATGCTCGTGCACACCCACTCACACTCAATCGCGTTCACATTCATGTAATTGAACATACTTCTACACACTTATGAACACACACACACATGCACACATGCACATACATACGCATGCATGCATGCATGCACACCTATACACTGACATGTGTTTGCATATGCTCACAATGATGGCCACACACAAACGTGCATAAATGCTTACACAATAGACACAAATGCATAGACCCAGGACTAGGCATATTCACAAATAGATATATACATGCATACACTGATACACACACACATCCACACTCATGCATGTGTGCACTCACATGCATGCATGCATGTACGCATGCAAACATGTACTCATACATGTTTGAAAGAATTTACAAAGACACACCCTCACAAATAAATGCACACATCCATGCACACACAAGTGCAAACCCATGTATACAAAAGTTCTCATAGTCATGCAAATACATAAAAGCACATGCACACACACATACTAGCACACAAAACAACAAAAGTAAATGCTCACACATGCACATACACACATGCACACACATAAAAATATGCATACTCATAAACACATGCACTTGTACTTGCATAGACACACACAAGCACAAACAAGTATGCACAAGCGCATGCACATGCACATGCAATCATATATGCACACACATGCACACTCACGAACACCCACACAAACACCCTTGTGCACACACATGCATACTCATGCACAAACACATGTGCATACACATATATACATAAACACAAACATGTACCAATGTACCTACTTACAAAAGTATAAACTTATAAATACGCACAAACATAATCACAAATATGCACGTGCACAAACACACACAAGAACACAAATGCATGCATACAATTGCATGTGGATTGCTCATAAATACACCTACACACACTCACATACATACACAAATGCTTGCATGCAGATATACAAACACATGCACATACATGGAAGTGTGAATACAAACACACAAACAACAGTGCACACACTCAATTGCATATGTGAACAAACACACAAACACCTACACATATACATGTAAATACACCCACAGCCACACACACACACATATGCATAAACATGTGCATACAAATGCACACATGCAAAAATACTCACACATGCACAGTTATACACATATGTGCACACCCATGCATAGACATGCACATGTATGCATATGCATACACACACACACACATGTGTAACAAACCCCTATACATAGGCTTGCACACACACATTCACACTCATATGCACACACACAGAAGCACACACGCACACACACACACATGCATATTCATACACATATTCACATGCTCACACATACATGGTCCCACACAAACAGATGCCCAACCAAGCACAGATGTTGATACACACATCTGTACACATTTTTGTAAGCACACAAACTAATGTATGCACACATATCTATGTACATATATATACAGATGCACACATGCACATAAAAACACATAAACACACACACTTGAGCAAGTACACATAGATGTATACACGTAATCTAACATGCACACACACATCCACACGTACAATTGCACGTGCACACACTCACACATATATGTCTAAATACACACATGCATGCATACACACATGCATAAGCACACACACACATGCACTACATACACATATATGTGAATATAGACACACACATGCACAGATAATCCACATGCATACACACATGTACACACATTCACATATGAGCATACATATGCACTTGCACAATTAAGTATCTATAAAGATGCACAAAGTTTCACATGCACATAGAACATTGTGCACTCGCAAGCCCACACATACACATGCATATACATGCACATAAACACATACACTTACATACACTCGTATGCACAGAAGCACACACACACCAACATACAAACAAAGATGCACACACACGTACACAAACATGTGCACACACAAAAACATGCACATGATCACACAAAGACCCACTCACACATGCCCTTTCACATGCACACACACACACACACATGTACACATGCACCTATGCACACACACACACACACAATAACATGAACACATACTCACACAATCATGCACACACACACCCACATGCAAACAAACACACACACTTGCACATACACGCATGTTCACATGCAAGCACACATGTGCATGCATACACATACTCATGCATTCATGTACACATGTACACACACACACGTGCATGTATGCACATACAAACACACACACACATGCACATAAACACATTTTGAAACACACTTGCATGCACATACACATGCACACATGGACAAGTACACAAACACATGCACCTGCACACACACATACACAACTACTAGCACACTTAGACATGGACACACAAAACACGCATTTGCGATCTTGCGTATGCTCACACAAGTGCAATTACATGAATATATACACACATGCATGCACATAGACAAAACATAGACATGAACACACATAGGCACTCAAAAACACATACAAGCACATGCGCAAATAAATAGACACGCATGCATAGGTACACACATGTGCACACATGCTCAAACACACCCATACACACATGCACAAACAAACACAAGTGAATATTAAAAAGAACACACACACACACTCAAAAGTGCACATTTGATTGACACTCATACACACATATCTGCATGCATGTATGCACATACATTTCCACATGAATGCATGTACTCATGCACAAACACAACCAAACCCACACATACACACACATGAACACACATGTGCATGCGAACTCATAAACACATCACCCCACACACACATATACACAAAAACACGTATGCAAAGGTATACACACACAAACACGCATACTTGCACAAACCATGCACATGCTCGTACACATGCAAAGACAAGAAGACACACAAATAAATGTGCACACCAAACAAATAGAAAGACACGCACACACGTAAGAACACACATACACATACAAGCACCCACAAAACAACACATGCATGCATGCACACAAATATGAACATATGCACACACACATAAGCACACATGCACATATCCTCACACATGCATGCACACAGACATGTGTGCATACAAAGGCAAATGTACACACATATGCATACACAAGCACAAACTTTCACCCATACACACAATTTCATGAAAAACATACACACACAAGCATATGCATGGGTGCACACACATGTACACAAGCACATAGCAAGGCATGAATAGATATGCACAAATATACACACATGTATGCAAGCATGCACACACACCCATATGTAGACACAAAAACAACACATAAGCAATCATGCACACACACATGTATACACACATGCTTACATACACACACATGTGCACACACACACATGTACACACACACTCATATATATGAACATAGAAGCACATGCACAAGTACAACAAACATGCACACACACTTATACACACTCATGCCCATGCACACACAAACACACACATCTACATGCATACAAACAAATATAATGACATATGCATAAACATGCACATATGCACACATACACACATGCTCTTGCACACACACACAAGCACATGCACATATACACACACACATGACAATGCATAAACAAGCACACAAACATGCACACACACACACATGGATGTGCACACAGATACAAGTGCGTATACACATATGCTTCTGCACACTTGTCACTTGCACACACACTAATGCATATACCCACGCATAAACACACGCACATGCACACCCACATGTAAGCACACATGCCCACATACACCCCAATACATGCACATACATGCTCACACGTAGATATATATCCATACACATAGCATCCACAGACACTCAAACATATACCCATGCACATACCCACACACACACACACATATACACCAATACTCACTCTTTCTTTAACATGCACATGCACACTCACATGGAAACATAAGTACAGACACAAACTTGCATACAAATATGCATAAACACACACATGCATGTAGGAGCACATGCTCCACTGATGAACACACACAAGTAGATTCACGTGCACATACAAATACACATGCATACGTACATACAAACACACACGCCCACATGCACACCCACACACACACCGACACATATATGCACACAAATGCACATACATGCATTGACATGCACAGACACACATACGCAAGAACATGCACACATATACATGCTCACTTGCATGTACAAATTCTTAAACACACACACAAATTCTTGCACATATATGCACATGCATAGACACACATGCCAACACCCACATCCATGAACAAACATGCATATAGATAAGAACATGCTCATATGAAAGCACAAACATAAACACAAAAACACACACACAAACATGCACAAAAATATGTTCACACGTACATGCACAAACACAAACTTACATGTATACCCACATGCATACACACATGTGCATGCAAATGGACACATGCACATACACACACATTACCGCATAGAGACGCACACTACACACTTGCACATAAAAAAAATTTGTACGCACACACACATGCACATTCCCATGCATACACATAAGCACACACATGCACACACACACACATAAACATACATGCAAACATATGCACATCCTTACACATAGAAGCACACACACCTAAACACATGCACACACACACATGTGCACATATGCATACACACATGCACATGCACACACATACTTGCACTGCAATGTACACCCCCATGCACACATACACCCAACATACCTACATAACTACACACATGCACACATGCATGCACGCACACACATACATAAATGGACACACATCAATAGCCCCTATATAGACTTGCTAATCACACAGATGCACTTGCTCACACCCATAAACCTACACACATGCACATACACACTCATGCACGTATGTATAGAAATGCAAGTGCATAACCATATGCACACACACACATAAATGCATACATACACTAAAAAACATTCATGCACACAAATACACACCCACACATTCATATACACACAAAAACACACAAATTTACACATAGGTGCATATGCATAAGCATGAATGCACATCCATACACACACCTACGCTTATGCACACATGCATAAATTTTGATATCACAAACATAAATATACTTACATGAGAACAAACCCACATGCTTACATGCACAACTCACGTGCAAACACGTGCACAAACACACACATGCACATGTAAACACCCACAAACACACGCACACATGCATGCTTGCACAACATAGTCACAAATGCACACACATATGCACACATGCACACATGCATGCACCCACACACACAACAACACACACACACATGCACATACATGCACAAGCACAAAGCCACAAACACCCATACTAACACCCAAATACTTAACCACACATGCATATGCATTTGCACACACACACACACATGTTCATTTGTACATGCACACATGCATATGCACATGTAGATATAAATACATGCACATACATGATGTGCACACACATGCACACACATGCACATAAATGCTTATGCACACACACCTACACACATGCACACACACACCCACACACTCACACAGACATGCACACATATGCACACACATACATACATATGCTCACAAAGATGCCTACACCGACACACTTGTATATTCGCACATACAAAAACACATACATGCTCATATAGAAAACATATGCCACCAACGAATAGACTTACACAAACACAGATACATACATGCACATAGAGACAAACACTAATCCACAGTCACACATGCATATACGCATGCACATGCATGCAAGTGCACATGCATGTAGGTACGTACACATGCTCACAAGCACATACAGGCTCGAATGCATGTACAACAATACACACCCACAAGCACACATATGCATAGGTATATGAACATAGCCACATGTAGACAAGAAAGTAGATACACAAACACATGAACATGCTCATATATTTACACAAACACACATGCATACACATGCAAATGTATAATCAAACAAAAATAAATTCCTATATGTGCACACACACAAACATGCACAGAAACACACGCATGCACATGCACATGAATGCACACACACATGCATAGTCATGCAAATATGCATACACATAAACACATACAATTGCACAAGCACACATAAATGCATGAATGCACACATGTATAGATTCACAAGCACACACACACATGCATAAACATGAACACAATCATTTGCACATACATACACACACCTTTCACAAATACTTGCATACACATAAAAACACACAAATACATTCACACACATAAACATATACTTGCACATGCATAGCCATGTAGACAAGTGCATACATATGCACATTCCTGCACATGCATATGCACACACACACATGTAAAACACAAACACATATGTAGAAATACATGCACACACACACACACACACACGAACACTCACATGTAAGCACATAAGTTCATATGCACATGCACACACTGAGTAACACACGCATATGAACAAATGTAGACACATACAAATGTATAGACGAACACAAACAAGCATGCATATCTAAGCACATGCACATGCATAGGAACTCACAGATGCACATGCTTGCACACGCAAACACTCAGAAGTGCACCCTAGCATGCAAACACATACATTCACACATACTCAAATACAAAGACTTACACACATAAGTACACACACACACATACACATGTACAAACATGTACACATGCACACATATACAAAAGCACAAACATAAAAAAGCACACACACTGACACACATAAAACCATACAGACACAGATGCACCCACCCACATGCACACACACACACATGAACACAAGCACAAACACAAATGCACACATGCACAATGTGTTAGTATGTGTATGTAAATACACACAGAGAATCATACACACACATGCAAATGCACACAAATGAACACAGGCTCACACGCACACATGCATCTACACATAAGCTTGAAAACACATACACATATACATACAAAAGCACTCACACACACATGCACAAACACATGCACACAAATGCACACATACACATAAGCACACACATGCATCAATATAATTGCATGCACACATACAGGAACATGCACGCGCACACACACATGCTCAACAATGGCACAAATGGGCATGCAAATGCATGCACATGCATACAAGCACACACGTAAATGCACCTGTGCATGTCAGCTTACACGCATGCTTATGTATATACACACACAAGCACACCCACTCACCAACATACACACATGCTGGCAAACACTCACAAACATATGCACACACACAACCATGGACACATGCATATGCATACACACATGCAAATACATGTACATACACACATTAAAATGGACACACACACACACACACACGTATGCACACATGCCTATGCACATATGCATACCCATGAAAGCATGTCTGAACACACAAACACACATATATATGTACACACACTAAAGCATGTACTAACACATGTGCATATATATGCACACATGCACCCATATACATAGGTGCACATACATACATGCACACACACACTCATACATGCATGCTCAAATGAACACAAACATGCACAAGAACACACACATGGACATGCATACAGCCATATGTGATTGAACACACACACACACTCACAATCCATATGCACACACATGCACTAACACACACACATGCATACACACAGACATGCACATATGAACATAGATGAAGAAATACTTACATGCACAAAGGAGTGCACACATATGCTAACAAGGTGCATAAATGTTTGAGATCAGTTTTGTTATTTTGAATAGTAATTTTCATCACACCATCGATCCATAAAATCTAATCAAATGGTTGAGATCTTCTCTACATTTATGAATAATGCATTTCATCTAGTTGTCCATTCATAAAGCTCACTTGAATGGATTTGATCGTCTCCACCATTGTGAAAAGTGCTCTTACATATCATCATCATACATCCAAAATGTTGAATATAACAACTAGATCAAATCCATTTTGGATTAGATTTGGACCCTTTATTTTGCATTTTGATTAGGTAGTTGTTTTTTGTTTTCCCAGATTGGATGGTCATCATTATTCTAGTTCATAATCAACATTCCCAAAAACTATTTGTAGTTGTTTTGATTATCAAAATGCTAATGGCTACTTTGAGGACCTTTCTAGCTATTTAAAAAATTATATTTTAATTTACAATATGTTAATATACATAGATGAGCCTTAGGAGTTGGATAAAGTTGATTTTACCTTGCTACATTGATTTTTTGAGAAGAGACTATGCAAAACCAAGAATTGCAATCTGATTTTGACACCTTTGCTGGAGTTGTGTTTACAACTCATTTTACCACTTTCTTGCTTTAGATTTTTCTTTGATTGCACATCTTATTCATGACTTCTTTACAATTGGTTGTTCATTTTTCTTATTTCCTGTCTTGTTGAAAAGATCATAAAATTGAAAAATCTTTGTTGATTTTATTTTTCTTAATAATGCTAGTACATATTGATAAATCTTTTGATTTAATATTTTAAAATTAGGTCATTTAGGTTGTTACAAAATTTTTCATAAGTACTTTCATATTCCAACATCATAATGTATAGACTTATGCTATATATATTTTTACTAGTGAATAATAGAATGTTGTGATTAATTATTACCTTTTTGTTGTGCTTTAATATTGTAAACTTTTACAATTAAAATTGTGATAATGAACCCCTATATGTTGTAGCACAAAGAAGTGGTTTGTAAAGATTAAGTTTAATTTCTATGGTGAAAGAAAATGGTTTTGTTAGTGGAATCCTGGTCAAGTAGACTGGGATTGGATACAGGCACGAGTTAAAGCGAACCACCTAAAAATGCTTTGTAGTTTTATTTTCTTTGTCATTATGTAATTTATGATATTCATTTTATTTAATAGCATTTAATTAAATATATATATATATATAAATAATTTTCAAAATTATTTTTATCAAGCATAAAATATTTTATTGAAAGGTATTTAAAATCATATTTTTTTTCCTTTTATATTTTTATTTAAAAAATAATAAATCCACAATTTTATAATTTCAAATTTTCAATTTAAGAAAAGGTTTTCAAACTAGTAAAAAGGTTAAAAGCATAATTTACTCATCTCTTATGCATTAGCTCAGCACAAATTATAACAATAGGCACCTACATGCACATACACATATACAAACATGCACATAGACGAGCATACGAAGCCACCCACACACACAAATGCCCAAGGACGCACACACACACACACACACTTATGTAAGCACACATATGCATAAGAAACATGCATGTACACACCCAAACACGCAAACAAGCAGATACACAGTCACACAAGCACACACATATACTCACAAAAATAGAAGCATACACACACATACATGTACACACATATTTGCACACAAAAAGAGACATGCATAAATGCACACACATGCATTTGTTCAAGTGAATTGCACACATATGAATGCACAAACACACTATGTGAAAGCATACACACACAGAAACATGCATGCACATAGATGCACAAACATACACACACACGTACACACACACGCACACACACACACATGTATGCACATACATGCACACACACACACATGCATAAGCCCACAAACATGTACACACCCACCCACATATACACACACACATACATACACATGCTCATATGTGCACACATGCATATACAAGTAGGAATACACATATGCACACAAATACACATGAATACATGCATGTACACACATGCCAAGACACCTCTAAACAGACATACACAAACTTATATACAAGCACACATATATGCACACACACAGATGTGTGCATAAACATGCACACGTAAGCACATAGGCATACACGTACACACACAAAGACATAGGTGCACACTAACAAGTTCTAGTACACTTATCTAACATAGACGCATGCATATACACACTTACAATAATAAAAAACACCCATACATACACATGCACATACACTCACATAGGAAAATTCATGCATGCACTAATAGACACATGCATACACGTGCATGGATCTATAAACACAAATTCATATATGTGTGCTTGTACACACTCACACATGCAAACATAAGCACATTCCCACACACACATTAACACTCTCACACATGCATGCACACATCTACATACACACATGCAGATGTAACAAACACACACACACATGCACACAAACATAGAGACACATGCTCATGCAAATAAGTAAAGCAACACACCAACATGCACGAACACACACACCCATGCACCTACACACACACACACACACTAGAACACACACATTCACACAAACATATACAAGCACACAAACGCATGGACACACACATATGGACGTATGCATGCACACACACACACACACACACACCAACAAATATATCTTCTTATGCATGCATGCACACACAAACCACCAACCCCCACAAACACATGTACACATATACATATACAGCTACAAGTTGACACACCAATAGACATACATGTACACAAATGCACATAAATGACAAACATAAACTTGTGAACACAAATGCACAAATTAAAACACACACAAGCACACACATGTGCTCATGCATATAGACCTATACCCATTAACACACATGCATGCATACATAGGGATAGACATAGGAATAACACATGCATACATGGCTCATACAAAAGCACAAACATGCATACACACATATGCATACAAATATACATGTGCTCACACACATACACATGCATTCACTTATGCTTACAGAACACACAAGCACACACATTCACACTCACACACACATTTACATGTCAACATGTGCACCCACAAAAACACACATGCCCTACACATACAAGCATAATTACATAGACACACACATGCACACATCGACAAACACACAACTACACCCACAAACACACACACACACTAATAAACACACAACCACACCAATACACACACATAGTCTTAAATGCATAGATGCATACACACACATGAACATATAAGCATGCACATGCACATGCATGCATGCACAATGCCCTTAAGAATTCATACAGATATGCACAACTAGTGCACACACATGTACACACACACACACATGTATATAAACACACATGCACATGCATACACATAGTTGCAAGCATTTGTATGCACATGCTCACGCAAGAACTGACACATATGCATACTTGAACATACACAAACACACATGCACTTATGCACACATGTACACACATAAATGCACACATGCACTCATATGCACACACACGCAAAAACTTACACACAAACACACATGTACATGCACGTGCAAACGCACACACACTCACACATGCACATATGGCATGCACACATGCTTAAATGCATATGCATATGCAATCATCAACACACATACAAATATAAGAACACATGATCACAAAAGCATGCATACATATAACCACATGCACACATGCACACCAACAAACATATGTGCACACACACACATGCTCAGGCTCATGTGCATACATAGACACACAAGCACACACACGCATGCACAAACGAACAAACATATAAACACGCTGACACAAACAAAGGCACGCACACATACTTGCACACACATGCATGCACACACACATAAACATATGCACACACACACACACACATATATATATATATATATATGCACATATGCACACATACTCACAAACAAACACTCACACATATGCACACACTCATAAACATGCTTGCACATGTGTAGCCATGTAGACACAAACACACAATCAAATGCTTACATCCACATGCATGCACATGCAAAGGCACAGACATATGCACTCATACACAAATAAACATACACACACAAGAAAATGCATAAGCACTCATACATACACCTACACATACTTGCAAGCACACATATATAGACACACATGCACACTCATGCACAAATGCATACACACACACATGCACACACACAAACATATACATGCACAAGCATGCACACACACACACAAGTATGCACATGTACACACACATATAAACACATGCATCCACTCTGATATGTAGACACAAACTCGTACCCATATGAATGAACACACACTTGTATGAATGCATGCAAGTGCACACATAAGCACACACACACACTAACTAATAAACACACAAACATGCACAAACACATAAATATACACAAGCACATACACACACATGCACATACGCACACATATCCACGTGTGCACACACGCACACATATGCATGTGTACACACATGCACACACATGCGAACAACACGCATACACACACACATAAATATGCAAATCCACATACATGAACCTACAAGCACACACAGACAAATGCATACATGCACACACTTGCACACACACACACACACACACACATACACACACACACATATATATATATATATATATGAAAATAAACCCCTCCATACATGCACATGCACAAACATATGGACATATACACAAATATATGCAAACACATGCATACAGATTAATTCAAAAAAAACACACATAAGCACGCACTCATATAAATACATACACACACACACATAAAGCACACAAATATATATAAACTCATACATACATGCACAGATGCAAACACACACACATACACAAGCACACATGCAGACATGTGTACACCAATGCACATAGAGGCACATGTACATCCATGCATATGCACACACACACATGCATACCTACATAAGTACAAACACAAGCACACACATAGGCTCAAACACATGAATGCACATATGTGAACAGACACGCACAGAGACACACACATATGCATATGACCATTCATGCACAAATACATGCACACACACATGAACTCACACATGCATTCTCACACACACATGCACATGCACACCCACATGCACATTGACACATACACATGCTTAGACATGCACACTTACACATGCACACATACACCCTTGCACACGGGTGCACGTAAATGCACACATGCATATATGGCGAATGCACAAACACACACACACACACCAATGCATATGTACACTCATAAAAATACACATGCACACAAAACATACATGTGTGCATTAACTCATACACACTAGCACACGTGCAGGAATGTACATGCAGACAACCAACACACATGCACACAATTCGTATGCATGCAAACGCTTACATGCACACAAGCACACACACATGCATACACACACACATACAAACACATTCATAGACATGCACACCATGGACATAAAAGCATGCCCACAAACAAAGAAATACACCCACAAACATGAACCAATGCATGAACACACAAGCATACATGAACTTGAAAAAATAATAACATGCACACACACTTACAACTACACATGCATACACACACATACACACAAACACTAGCACTCATGCACATGCACACACACAGACATACACATACACACATGCACATATAAACATACATATACACATGCACGTGCACAAGCACAGTTACACATGCTCATACACATTCACATGCTTGACTCATGCTCACACACATACACACCAATACACATGAATGCATAAGCACTCTCACACACATGCATACATGAATACGCATATTAACACATAAATGCACATGCATACATGCACATGCACACACACACACTTGCACATGTAGACATATGCACATAGGATCACTCACACAAACACACACAATCACACTCTCATGTATGCAATTGTTCATGCCTAATACATACCCACACACAAGCACGCACATAAACAAACACACGTGCACACACAAATCTACAAACACCCTCACACATGAATACACACACATAGCCACAAACCCATACCCACATACAAGTGTACACATACTAATAGACACGCATGTGCATGCACTAGCAAGCATGCACACATATTAATATGCACCTCCCGGACACACATAAATAAGCACACAGACACACACACACCTGTACACATGCACACAAACACATGCTCACAGACACATACACACATATGTACATGCATAAAGACACACAACCATACATACACAAGCACACACATGCACTACACACATACATCCATATGCTTGCACATATGCAGACAAGAACACGCACACACAAGCCATACAAACACATGCAAACACACACTTACATGTGCAAATGCATGCACACATACACACACATGCATCCATGCATGAACAACACACACATGCACTCATTCATGATGCACATATACATATACATGCACATGCACATGGACACACACACACACACACACTTACATGTGCACAAACATGTACATGCATAGACACACACTCATGCACACACATACGAGTATATACACACACGCATATATGCATGCATGCACTCATACATAATCACACACACATCAATAAACATAGACACACACATGAACATAAAATAACAAAGGCAGATGCATGCATCCATATACATAAGCACCACATGCACACACACTTAAACACAGATAAGAATACATGCACAGACACACATGCACAAACACACTTGCACACAAACATAAGCACACACAAAGATGCACACTCCAATGCACACATGCACAACCACACACACCCACACATAGGTGTGAACATAAACAAAAGCACACATACATGTGCCTATAGGCACATAGACACATGGCCTTACATGCACTTTCAAGCACACATAGATGCAAAAAGACACACACTACCATATGCATATGCACACACATGAACACTTGCAAACACACACACATGCTTCTCTACACACCCATTCACACATGTGTGTAGCCAGACACACACACATACAACATAGAAACTCATGCACACATATACACAAGAAAATAAGCATAAACCTATAGATGCACACACACTTACTCACATAGACAAACACCCAGTACAAACACAGACACAAAGATACACATGCTTTCACATCTACACACATACATAAGCAAGTATACACAAACAAGCACATAGGCATACACTTGCATGCACTATCATAAAACCACACACACATGTACACATATGTGCACACACACACAGAGACATATGCACACACACACACACATGCACACTCACAAATAGAATCATACATATGCACACATACACAAACATGAAGACACATACACACACACATATATGTGCCTGCATTCATTTATGCACCCTTTTGTGCACTAACACATATAAAGAAACACATGTACACAAGCACACCCACACATGCACAAACACACATATACACATATACACACACATGCATGTACAAATACACACATACGAATACACACATACATGCACACACACAAGCACCTCCACATAAGCACAAGCAGGCACATACAAAGACATATAGGTATACATGCATGAACATATGCATTCACATGTGCAAACACACATATATTGACACACACATGCTTGCATAACATAGAAAAATAGGCACTCATACACTCATGCAAACACCTTATGCACACATACAGACACACACGAACACATATGTACACATGCTCATAAGTACACCCATGCTGTTAAACATGAGTACAAATGAAAAAACATAAGGATGAGCAAGCACAAACACCCACATACAAATGCTGCATAGAAACAAGGATACAAATGCATGCATACATGCACACATATGAACACCCACACACACACAAGAATTCATGCATACACACATAGAATGATAAGCACATGCATGCACAAACATGCTAAAACAAAAACATAGAAACCTACATACACACATACAAATGCATAAATACAAGCACATGCACACACATAGATACACACATGCACACATATGTCCATCTACATGCAAACACATGCACACCCACACACATTAATATGCATACACATGCATGCACACACAACCTCACACACAAGCACACACAAATACACATGCACACTTGCAATCACATACAAACACACACACACTCACTCACATCTAATCTCTCATGAGCACATGCACACATTCATAAACATATACACAAGCACATGTACACATGAAGACACATGCATCTACACATGCACAAACATGCACATGCTTTCCTGCAAGCATACTCACATGCATACATACATAGGTGTGCATGCATATTTGCAAATGCACAAAAATATGTAAACACTAACTCACACGAATGCATGCACACAAATTCACACACCCACAAATTATACCTATACACACATTTACAGACCCACACATACATGTGGACACACACAAGTGCACACGTACACTAACACACGTGCTCACTAACATACACACACATACACACATAGACATAATCACACATGCACACACATGTAGATATGCACACACACACAAGCATGCAATGCGTGCTGGAACAGTTGCATAACTAGCACACCTACATGTGCTCATATACAAACATGCACATAATAACTCATGCCCATATACATACACAAACACACACATGTACACCTATGCACACCCAAAAATGTAGACACATTCATGAATAAACACATGCACACACACATGTACACCTACACACACTGTAACTTGCAGACAACTATGCATGCATAAACACATGCACACACACATGAATGCATACAATGAAAAAACACATGAACAAATGTATGCATGCACACACAAACATGTGTTCACGTGCATGTAACCGCACAAATACATACACATATAATGGCAAACACATGGGTGCAAGCACACATACACACATGCACACACAAACACACATGTACACACACACAGATGCACACATATAGGTAGACATACATGCCCACAAAAAGTCATAAATACACATGCACACACATACACACATGCACACATATGCACACATGCACACAAACATGCATGCAAATGACACATACACATGAACACACTCACATACACGCTCATGCATAAGCACATGCACACCTACACAAATATACATGTGTTCTTGCTTACAAACATGTATACATACACACACATGTACACACTTACATATAAAGACATAGATCCATGCACACATACTCACACACATGCACACACAAATGAACACACGCTCACATTTACATACACACATGCACATGCACACATGCATGCATAAAAACATATGTAGACGTTCACACATACCCACACACAACACTAGCACACATATATACTTACACACACACAAACAAGAATACAAACATACACACACACACAAACATAAGCACACACACACATGCACACACATATAGGTGCATGAACACACCCACAACCATATGTGCATGCATGCATGCCTACACACACACACATGCCCATGTTTGCATGCAGACATAGAAGGACACACCTGCATGCACATGCATACACACAGACACATTCACATGTGTGAGCTTACGCAAACATGCACATGCACATGCACCCAAACACATCATGACACGCATGAACATGCATATGCACAAAAGAATACAGACACACATATGAAAATGTAAGCATATACATGCACTTAAACACACACATACATAGACAAGAATAAACACACACACAGAGATACTCAAGAACACTTTTACATGCACTTATGCACACACATGCACATGTAAACACATTTGTGCCACATACACACATGCATACATGTGCCAACTCACATGCACACACACACACACACTCATATACACATATACACACATGCAAAAGCATACATACACAATGGTGTACATACACACACGTGAACACACACACATACCCACACACACAAGACACACAAACACACATGCAAATACTAACTCTTGCACTTGTACTTGCACACACACACACACACAAAGACACATACACGTACACACACACACATGCACAAGCAAGCACACATGAATACACACACTCACACACGCATAAGCACACACACAAGCACACCTACATGGATGCACAACACACACACACTCACACATAAGAAAGCACATACACTTACATGCTAATGCAGACATGCCATGACTACTAAATGTAAGAAGACACACAAATGCACATGTATGTAATCACATTAATTCAAGCACACAATCACACTTTGACACACATGAATGCTTACACACAAACAACATTCATACACATGCATGTAGACATCCATGCACATAGACACAAAAATGCACACATATGCATATAAATGCACAAATACACATAAACACACATGCATGCACCATCATGCCAATGCAAACAAACACATGCACATATATACATACACACACACTTGCATGCATGCATGCATACACATGCACATAGGCATACATATGCATGACACGCACAAACAGATATTTGTACATCCACTAACTCACATGCATAAGCAAGTACACACACTCGTACACACACAAATGAACACATCCAAAAATACACATAGACACACACACACACATATGTACATGCATGTGCACACATGCATGCACAAACATAAACACACATAGACACACACACACAGAAATGCACTCTCTTAGACATACACACAAACACGACAATGCACACGTGTACAAACACACACACATACAAACATACATGCCTACTTATATGCACACACGCACATGAATAGACAAACCTGTACCCATGCACACAAATGCATGGGCAAACACTCACATGAATAGATGTACAAAAACAAACACATGCATGCACATACGTTCTCATGAACACACACACACACTAACATGCACACACACCTAGGCACACATGAGCACAATCACATGCACACACATATGTATGCACACATACATGGATGTACACCCACACAAACACTCACACATACATGCTCATAGACACACATGCATGAACACACTCACCCAAAAATATGCTTGCATACACATGCAAATGCACAAGCACACAAATGACTGCACAAATGTGCATACAAATACACACATGTGCATGAGTTAACATACACACATATGCCACCCATACACACACAAATGCTCATAGAAATACACACAAAGGCATTCACACGCATGCACAATCACCCAAACACATGCACATATGCCTGCATGTGCTTACACATAGAGACATGCATGCATGCATGCACACTCAAACTAGTGCACACAAGCCTGAGGATATACACACTTGCATGCATATGCACACACACACAGACATGCACATCCACACATATGCATGAACACAAAGAAATAGACAGACTTGCATCCACACACAGGCACACATACATATCAACAAACACACATGCAGATACACTTACACAAACACACATGCACACACACAAACATAGACATGTGATACATATATACACACATGCAAAGACAAACACTCAATCACACATGGGCACAAGAACAAATAGACATCCACACATATGCACACATTGCATAGGCACATGCATGCACACACACACCTACAAACTCATAGAAGCACACACAAACTAATGCATGTATACCCTCACACAATCACAACACACTTACACACTCATATAGTCACAATCACACATACAAATACATACACAAATACACACACACTAACATGCACAAAAACTCACACATACACGCATCTACATGCATAGATACACACATATAAGCACCACACACACACACCACATACACATGTAGACACACATACATATGCATGCACACACACATGTGCACACAAATATGTGCTTACACACTCACTCCCACTCATACACATGGACAAACAAATAAGTAAACACATAAAAACACATCCACATAAATACAAACACTTTACTCACACATGCATGTGCACACACAAGTATGAACACATGCACATGCACACTCACACCACACACGTGCAAACATATGCACACAAACACTCATGTGTAGAAATGCATGCACACTTGCATGCACACACACACAAATGCATACACATGCAGACACAAATGTACAATCATGCACAATAATATGCACACACAAATGAATGTACACATATGCGTTCATATCCACACTCACTCACATGTGCACACACACCCATGCACATGAACATTCACACTCATGCACCTACACACACATATGTGCATGCGTACACAAGTACACACACATGTATCTATGCACATAGGTGCACACGGACACATACATACGTGCACATCATCTCACATGCACGCCATCACACAAGCTCACATTCACAAACACACTTACACATGCATGCATGCTTTCATATGCATGCAGTCACATGCATGCACAAATGTACACATGCACATGCATAATAACATAATGCACTCACATGCACATGCTCATAGATGCATAGATATATGCACATGGGAAGACACACACATGCAAAAGCGCACAGCAAAAGCATGCACAAGTACACATGAACACATGAACATCCACACACACCCACACCTATACACACACACACATGAGTGTGCATACACTCATGCATACACCTACCCACTCACATGCATATGTACATACACCCAAATTCATATGTACATACACCTACCCACTCACAAGCACAAGTACACATGAATAAATGAACATGCACACACATCTATACCCACACCCATATACACATGCATGCACACACACGTAAGTGTGCATAGATATGCACAAACTCATCCACTCACATGCATACGTGCACACACTAAAATTCACATATGCAAATGCACATGCTCACACACAAACACATGCACAAAAACACGAACACATGCACATGAATGAATGTAGACTAGCACACATGCAAGCACCCACACACTCATAAGCACATACACAAACACATACATGCACACACACTCATACCCACATGCATACACACCCACACAAACACACACACACATGATGTGCATGTATAAACAGATATGCATGCAAACATGCACTCATAAATTCACACATGGCCACTTGCACTAACACGCAAAAACATATGCACACATGCACACACACTTACAAAAACTTGCACATGCACACATAGATATTAACACACACACATATGCATATGTAAACACATAAGCATACACTCGCATACACCTACAGATGCACAGACACATGTGCACACAAATGCAAATACATGTACACACACAAGCACACACATGCACACACATGCATACACACACAAGAACACCCATAATTAGACACATGCAGGCACAAACACATGTAAGCACATACACACACAAAAGACATACAAATGCTTACACATGTACTTCCACACACACACATATGCACTCTTACACACAATTGCACACATATGTGCACTTATGCACATAAACGAACATGCACACTCCGACACAAATATGCACACAATTGGGCATGTGCATGTTGACATACACATATGCACAAAAAGATACACACACACATACACATATATACACTGATGAACACACACACATACGCACATGCACATGCACTTACACTTGCAAACTCACATGCACATGCAAACATGCATGCACACACACATGTCTACATGAAGACACATGCACACAAAGGCAACCACAAGCATGCATGCTCACATATATACATGTACCCACATGCATAGACACCCACACACACATGTGCCCATGCACACAAACACATGCACACACAAAAGAACATCCACACTTGCATAAACATACACATGCATGCACATATATACACATGCACATACACACACACATATTCCTACACACATATATCCACATCCACACACACATAGACATGTGCACATGCACTCACACATGCACTAGTGCACACAAACATACACAGACACACTCGTACACACAGGCATGCCCCTACACACTTACACAAACACATGCACACACACACAAACACAAGCACACATGTATGCATAAACACAGACATATGCACACAAACACACACATGCATATAAAAATACATATACACACATGCACATACACATGCACAAAAATATGCAACCAAAACCACTCCCATGGATGCATATACATGCATGTGCACACACACATGCACATGTCCCCTCACACACACATTGATACAAATGCACATATCCACATGCACAAGTGCACAAATGCCTACACACACTCACAAACACATGCATACACACCTATGCACACGTGTGAATAAAACCAAACATAGGCATGCACACACACACCAACAAGGATGCACACTAACTTACTCACTCACATAAGTGCACAAACACACGGACATACACACATGCACATACACATGACTAGCACATGCACGCACACATATACCATGCACATGCACACGTAGACACACACACAAGTATGCATGTGCATAAACTTGAACACATGCACACACACACACACATTTGCAAGCATGCATTTAAAAGCACTCAAACACATGCCATATACACATGCATAAAAATGAAGACATACACACTAGCATGCACACATATATGTGCACATGCCAACAAGCACAAACATACAAACATGCATGCACACACTCACACACATGGATCCATGCATGAACATGTACAAACACATAGACACATGTACTAATGAACACATTCACATGCATAACACACACTCACAAGGACACACATGTGCAAACTCACATACACAGATGTACACACACATACATATGTGAGACTATGCACATGCAGACACACACATGCACATGCATATGCACACACTTAGATGCACATGCAGAGGCTAACACAAATGCACATGCATGCACACACAAATGAACGTACGTGCACATACACACACATAGGCATGCACACATGCGCACACACATACACACACATGCACACATATGTAATCACACACACACACTCGAATGCACCTACACAAATTCACACATTCACAGAGATGACCAATCGTGCACATGCTTGTACACACACACATGAAGAAACACACATGCATGCACATATACATGCATGCACATATTGACATGTATAAACACATCCACACGCACAAACACACACAAAACACACACACATGCAACCACACACACCAACCCACATGCACAACACATGTGCACACACTTTTAGTCATACACAGATGAACTCACATACACATAACTACACAAACTCAAGCACTTACACACAAGTGAATCTACAAAGCACTAATAGAATTGCACACAAACCTGCATAAACACACCCATTCATACACATGCATGTAGACATGCACACACAAAAATACATAGATGCTTACAAAAAAGACACACATACACAAACACACACACACATACACATGCAAGCACACACAGACATGCATAGAAATATGCCCACACATGCCTACACACATGAACGCACACATGCACATAGACTCACACACACATCCAGAAACACCCACACACACGCATATGTACATGCAAACACTTAAACTCACACGCCCACAAACACACATGCACACACACTTCCATAAAGTCCCTACACACACATGCACATGGACGCACACATAACCTTGAACATTCACACACACATATGCATGCACATAAACACACAATCACAAGCACAAGTGTATGTGCATTTGCACAGATACATTCAAATGAATGCTTAGACATACACACACACACACATGTGCAAACACATAAATATGATTATGCACACACTTACACAAATATAAATATGCTAGCACACATGCATATAGAGGCACATAAAGACATGCACACACAACATCATAACTCACACACTCACACACACACACATTTAGACACAAAACACACACAAACAAAGACACATGTGCACTCAACACACATATTCTAAAACTTGCACATGCACACATACACATAGACTTATGCACATGCACAAACAATCAAACAAACAAGCTCCCACACACCCACTAAGCACACACACTCAAATGCTCACAAACACATAAATGCATACACAAAAACACATCTGCATACACATACACGCCTACAAACACTGATGCACATGCACAAACACATACACACACATGCCCAAGTGCATAAGCACGTGCACATGCACACACACATAAGTAAACAACAAGCACACATGTACAAACACTTAAGCATAGGCACACTGACCTACACACACTTGCACACACAAACACACATGAACACACACATGCTCACAAACACACATACGCACACACATACATGTGCACAAAAATGCATATACACACATGGACATGGACATGCACAAAAATACATGCCCACAACCACACACACAGATGCATGAACACAAACACACATATGCACATATGTACATGCATGTAAACACATGCATAAACATGTTCACTCACACACACACAAATACACTAAGACTCACATACACAATAGACATAAGCAGTCATTGGCACATGTATGCCCACACACACACACACACGAATGCATGTATGCACACACACAAATGCACATGCTTGCATACTCATGTGCATGCACATACACAAATGCACATATAGAAGCACAAAAGCACACATTCCTATACACATTCACAAACACAAGCACACACACACATATGCACACCTATGCACAAAACCAAACATAAGCATGCACACACATAATCACAAGCAAACACAAAACCTCACTCACACTCATAGGTGCATAGACACACATGCACACACATGACCAAGCACACATACATAAGCACACAACATGCACACATAGACACACATACTCAAAAATGCAAACTCAAACTCAGGTGCACATGCACATGAATGATTGCATTTAAATAAACTCACACACATGCACAAACTTACACACATGTATGCACATGCCTACTCTGATACACACTCAAACACACATACGTATGCAAGTGCACATGATCACAAGGACATACACAATTATGAACACATATGCACATGCACACACACACTTGCACATACACTTAAACACCTATACCAAAGCACACACGTACACACACAACACACACTAACACACACACTCATGCACAAACTCACACACATGCATGTACAAGTACATACATAAACACACATGTGGCTACACACATATGTGCATACATGTACACACATGCACATACACACACAAGCATGCACACATGTACACACACACATGCACATGTACGTAGTGAACCACATGCTTGTATACACACTCACACATTCACGAACATTCCTACTTGTAAACACACTCATAGACACACACATATTGACTTGTACAAACACATATACATCCACATGCACATGCATGCACACATGCATCCAGATGCACTCATGCACACATTCTCATGGGCTACATAGATGAATTCACACGCACATGCACACATACATACACATGTAGACACGCACATACACAAGTGAGCACACGTATGCAATCAAACACAAACAAACACAAACATGCCCACTTGTGCATGCGCTCATACATACACTCACACACACATGCACAAACACTCAAACATATGCATACACATGCATGAACACAAACATATAGAGAAAAATGCACACAAATGTGCACACACACAAACACACATGTGCACACAGACAAACACACTCATGCACATAGACTCACACACATCCATAAGCACCCAGACACACCCACACACATGAGAGCATGCACACACACACACACACACTTACACATCCATGGATACACATGATAACACAAAAGCACACAACCATGGACAAACACGTACATACACCTCCACACAGACCCACACACTTGTAACCATGTACTTGTGTACACACATGTACGTGCATGCACTTGCACAAGCATGCACATATACACACATGCATGCACACACACACACACACACAAACTCAATCACACAGACATTCATACCCACATAAATGCACACTTGCACGAATATGCCTACTCATGAACAAACTTGCACACATGAACACACACAAATGAATGTTAACATAGGCACACACAAATGCATGCATGCACATGCACACATGCACACACACACACAAACACCCAAGTGTATGTATGCATGCATGTGTGCACACACACACACATGCATAAACATCTACATGCATATGTTTAGACATATATACACACACACATGCAAAAACAAGCACAAAGACATGTGCACACACTCATTCACACACACCCCACAAACACAAAAACACACATGCACACATGCACACACACACATAAACAAAAACAAAATGCACAAACACATACGCATGTACACACAAACATACACATCTTGACACCTACATGCACACACACACACACTAATACAAAAAAGAACTAGACACCTTCTAAGTACACACGCACACACTCAAATGACTCAAAGATGCTTACACATACTGATACACTCCCTTACACATGCATATGCATGCATGCCAACACACAAGTGCAAACACACATTTGTTGACACAAACACACACATGTGTGAGTACATGCACACATATATGGACACACATATGCACACACACACACATGCATGCACAAATGCACCCACATACAATGGCACACACATGCAAACACATGTGTGCATATGCATGGACTTAGACACAAACAAGTCCACACAGACATGCACACACATGAACAAACACATGCACAGACACACACATAAACACATGCACACACTTACACAACCATGCACACACACACATTCACAATCACACACATGTACACACATGCACACACATGCGCACACACAAATGAACACATATAACCACCAATGCACACACACACACACGTTCTCACATGCACAAAAACAAGTGCACTCATACACACATAACATACCCACACACACAAAGACCAATATATATCCACACACAAGAACACAAACACACACTTGTACACCTATAAATATATGCATGTGTACACATGCATGCATATAGACACATGAACTCATGTGCACACACATGCATACACACACATACACCTCAACACACATGCACACACATGCATACATATATGCAAGCAAACCCACACACGCACACACGTACACACATGCACACATGTGCATGCATGCAAACACACATGCGTACTCATACACATGTGCACAGTAATATAGACATGCCTACACACAAGTGCACACACACACACACACATAAGAACACAAACGTGTATGCACAAGAACATAAAAATAAGCACACACATATGCGCAAATGCACACACTCACATATGCACTCATGCACACACACACTTTTATAGATACAAACAAGTGTTCTAATACACACTAACTAACATGTGCACTTGCTCAACACACCCAAACATGTACTCACATGCACTCACAAACACACATGCACACACTCACATGCACAAGCACACACACACACATAAAAAGTCACAAACGCATATGCAATTGCATATACTCACACACACACATACCCAAAAACTCACACATGCACACATGCATAGGAATTCCTGTACATACATGCAAGCATGCACCAATGCACACACCCACACACTCACATAAACATACACAAACACATGCATATACTCATGTGCATATGCATATGCACTAATAACACATGCTCAATTACACAACCCCATCCTCCACACACCCAACCATAAACTCATGCAAACATACACATCAATGCATACATAGATGTACACATGCACATACCCATGCATACACACAAGCACATATGCCCATGCATACAAAAACACACAAAGCCACTCACACATACACACTTACACACAAACAAACAAACACATGCACATGGAATTGCACATGTTCGCACTTGCACAAGCACATGCATTAAAATCTACAGACACACACTCTCACAAATGCAAGCACACACACATGCACAATCATGCACACATGTTCATGCATGTAGACATACACATACATGCACTCTGTTACATATACACAATGACATACACAAGGGCACACATATGCACAAACACACACAAACACATAGAAATACATACACATGAACAAGCACATAAATGCAAATACACACATATATGCATATGCACATCGGTTCTCAGACACAGATGCATGCACACACTCAACACAAACAATCATACACCCACATGACCTCGCAAACACTCACACATCACATGCACAACACTAACACAAGCACACAAACACACACATATACACATATGCACATTCACACACACATTCACACAAGAATACACATAGCCACAAACTCACACATGAATTAAAACACACAAATACTTGCATATTCACACATGCATGCACTCTAACACATAGAAGTACACACACGTACTCCAGAAAAACTAGAAGCACATCCACACATGCTCAAACACACAAACATGCACATGTGCACATTAATGCATACACTCAAATACACAAACACACCACCCTACACACACACATGTAGACACAACCACAAACTCATGCACAGATAAACACACAAATGGTTACACATGTGCACACACATATGTATCCATGCACACACATAAGAGCTCATGCCCAAGCATGCAAACACACACACACCCCCATACACTAACACAACACTGACATGCACATGCACACATAAATAAGCATATGTAAACATACACACAAAAATACAAACCCACATAAAATACATGCACACAAACACAGATGTATGCACAAAGACACACACATGTAGACAAGACAACACACACAAACACATAAACATGCACATATGCATACAAACACTAACATAAGCATGCATAAGAAAACATGCACTTATGTGTGCACACAAAAATATGCATATGTGCTCACATGAGAACAGACATTCATGTGGACTAACACATGTCTAGACACACACATGTACACACTCACACACATGCATATATATACACACACACACACACACACGTAAACATAGGTGCACACACATGTACATCATCACATTCACATTGATACAAACACATGTACATGCACAAAATCACATATATTATACATACAATCCAAAAAAGTATGTACACGTGCACACATGCACAAACACTCCCTCACCCACAAACATGCACACTAGCCCACACATGCATGCACACACACACACATGGACATGTTTGTACATAGTCACACACTCACATGCAGACACTAACATACACACATACCCATTCACAAACTCACATGCACACAAAAACATACTCACACATACACACACAGATGCGTTAACATACACATGCAAACAAATGCATGCATGTAAGCACTCATACACACACGTGCACAAAAACACATGCATATGCTTACACATATGTACCCACATATGCACAGTCATGCACACGTGCACAAACACCTACACACATGCACACAAATATGCATACACACACAAGCACACACACTTGCCACACTGATGCACACACACACATGCCCACATACATACATATGCTTATGTATACACATAAACATGCACACAAACAAACATAATGAATAAGCTCACCCACACACAAATAAATACATGCAACATTGTAATCATCTAGACATATGTGCATATATGCACACACACCCATGCACACACACACACATCAACACACACACACCAACACACACATGTATGCGCACATGCATTGACACACACAAAGTTACACACACACATGCTTGCACATACACATGTATGCACTCAATACTAGCTCATAAACACACACATATACACATTTGCACACATGCATCTACTCAATCACATATAACCAAATGCATATACACACACATATGCACATGTGTGCCCACACACACACTCATAAAAACTTATAGGAACATGAACATGCACACACACACACACACATACAAAAAAATGCAATCTTATGCACACACACCCATGTCTACACAAATACATGCATGCACAAACACACTCACATGCACATAAAGACACATAAGCCTATGCACACACATAATCATGCACTCACATGCAAAATACACACAATCACAAAAGTACACATTCATGCATATGATTTAACACACACAAACACATATGTAAGCACATATAAGAACACATATACACACACATAGCCAGAGACATCCACGCATGCAAAAACACACTCACACAAATGCATACACACAAACATGCACAATGCACATTCACATATAGATACACCATACAAACACATAAAAAGGACGAGCAAACAATTTCGCACAAGTACATGCATGCTCACATATATGCATGCACATGTAAGCACATATGTTCATAAACACACTTGCACACATATACACACTAAGACACCTAATTGCAAACATGCATATACGTACACATAGACACACACACACACACATGAGAATGTACACATATACACACACACACAAACATATAAGTCATAGGCACATGCACACACACAAATGAGTGCACATGCACGCACAAGCACATGTGTGCACACACTCGTACATGCACACATGCACTAGAACACGCTTGCACAGATGCACTCAAATGCTTACATACACACACATACACAAAGGCACATGTACACATACATGAACCCACATATGTGCACACACCTTAATGCATAAGAATGCATAACCTTGCACTTGCAAAAATGCACAAACATAGACACATGCTTTCATGTAGACATATGAACTTATATTTCTAAACATGTACACAGTTACATGCATGCTAATGGAAACACACATGTATACAAAAATGTGTAATCACATACACATGCACGTTCACTCACTCACACATACACAAGTACTCACACACATTCATGCATGCATAGATAGATGCATATACACACGCACACACACACACATAGGTATACATAGGAACATATGCATGCAAAAATAAGCACACACATGCACACACTCCCAAAAAAATACTTGCACACAAGCACACACACACACAGTTATATGCACATACATACAAAAATGCACACATAGCCACATGCTTGCATGTTGCACAGATGCAAACACACACACAAAGGCACACTCATAATGCCCATGCACATAGACATGCATGCATAGCCACACATGCACACACAAATTTGTGCACATAAATACATGCACACACACACATGTAAACACACATGCATACACACACATGCACACACACACATACAAGCACACACAAACATAGACATGCACACACACACTCACACACAAAAAAATAAATATGCATACACACACATCCATGCACTAGTCCACAAAACACTTACACATAGATGCACACACAGATGCATGACACACCTACACACACATACAAAATCGCATACACGAACACACATATATGAAAATGCACACATACACACACAAACTCTCACAGACCAATAGATATCCACATACACACACATGTACCAATACACAACTCATGCAAGATGCATTCACACACACACACACACACTTATATACATATGTGCACATAAATATATGCACACACACATACAAATGCATGAAAACACACACATACACAACTGCACAAATGCATGAATGCACACACATACATAATTGCACAAATGCACACACATGCACATGCATACATACATACACATGCAATCACATATGCACATGGGCATTCCCACATAAGCATGCATTTAGGAATACAAGTACATATGCACAAAGGCATGCCAAAACAAGTGGAGAACCCACACACACATGCACACACATACGCATATAAAGACACATGCATATGCACATAAGCATGCACACACACCAAAACAATTGCACACACACATAAGAGCACTCGAGCACCCACACATGCATACCCACGTACCCATACACACACTAACATTCACGCACACAAACACACACATAAAAACAAATTGACACACAAGCACCCAAAAGTAGATGATTGCATGTGCAAACATACACATATACACACAGACACATAATGACACAAGCAAACACATAGAGATACACACATGCACACACACAAAAATGTATTGACACAATCATGCATACACACACAAATACATATAGACACATATTCATACACTCTTGATTATACACTTACATATACATGGGCACATAAACACATGCACACACACAATCATTCACATACACATTCAAGCATGCACACATGCATGCACATGCACACACACTCAAACACATGCACAAACACAAACACACACATGCACTGTCACACATGTAAAAATGCATGAGAACATTTACATAACCATACACATACACATGAAGACATGCACATGCACACACATAGGCACACACACACACATATGCATACACACATTCTCAATCAGACATGTGTGCATGCCCACACACAAATAAGTGCACAAGGACACATGAACGTCCATGTGCATACACATCCACACACACCAACAAACATGAACCTAAACACACAAGTTTGCATCCACAACCACATAAATATGTGCAAATGCACACACATACACAAACACTAGCACACATATAACCCTACATAGAAACACACATATATGCAAACACATGAACACATGCACATTCACATGCATAAACATAAGCAAACATTAGCAAACACACACATGCATAATCTCACACACACTCGCTCACACATGCGCTCACCCACAAACACATGCACACACACACACACACACAACCACACACTTGAACACCTAACACAACACAAGCATACACATGCAAGCATGCTTGAAAATTTTTACAAAGAGACACACACTTACACATAGTCATGCTCACACTTGTACACTCATGCATGCAATCTCATGCACACATGTGCATGCACAACATGTATAAATGAACAAACACAATCAAATTTAAATAGGCACACAAACACATGCTTATGTAATGACGCACATATGCACAAGTAGACAGACACGCAGTGCACATATGCTTAGATGCTCAAATGCACATACACAAATATGCTCACATATATATATGCAAGTACATGCACACATAGACACACATACTCATATGTATTCATACAAACAAACACACAAGCACTGATGTACACACACACACACATGTACATATGGACAAATACACATAACCATGCACACACAAGAACACATAGACACATATGTGCACACAACCATGTATGCTTGCATGTATGAAAAGACACATACACACATGCATACGCACATGCCCACACACCCACACGTTAGTACAAACAGCCACATGGACCCACACACACAAAAATGCACGCACAATTTCACTCATATGCACACATATATGCTCGCACGTATGCATACACATGCACACACATACTCACACACACACACACTAACTTGCACACCCATGCATACATACATGCACACAATTGTAAACACAACACATCAATATACCTACACATCCACACATGTGCAGAAGCACATGTAGATAATCTACATAGACACACAAACTTACATACACACACATATACACACACATGCACACATGCTCACACATATATGCACAAGCACGCACACACACACATAAATCACAAATGCACATACATGCATACCTACACACACACACATGTACACAGACACATACATGAACACACATCCATCCACACACCCACATGCATGCACAAATTCTTTTGAATAGGCACACTCACAACTACACATATAACAACATAAACACACACATACACATAACCCACATACATAGACATATCCACTTGAACAAACAAACATGCATGTTTAGACACACACACGCACACATAGATCCATGCACATAGACAAACATTTACACATGTATGAATACAGAAACATATAGATGCATAACCAAGAACACAAATGCATGCAAACTTACAAATTAGCATATCCACACATGAATAAATATATACACACACCCATCATGCACACTTGCATACACATACACACTTGCACACACATAAACAAAAATGCACACACAGACACACAAATGCACAAGCACATGCACATGTAAACACAGGCTCATACACATGCACATTAATGCACACATGCACACACACACACACACACCAACACACACATGCACATGCATGCACATCAACACACACACTTGACTTCACACACACACATTTGCATTCACACAAACATGCTCACTCACAAACACACACACAAGTACACACATAAACAACATGCATGCCAACATACACACACACACACTAACACATAGTTGCATGCACACCACATGCACTCATGAACACACACTTAAATAAATGCACATATGTGCACATGCTCACACAAGTAGTTACACACACACACACACACGTACACACATGCATATGCACAGCGACACACATACACTTGTAAACATGTACAAATGCACCCATAAACATAGCCATGCATGGACACATGAACACACACATACATGAACATGTACAAACGTATAAGCACACACATACATAGGCAATCATGAGCACAAATGCTCACATGCATACACATATGCACACATGTAAAGACATAGTCATGTGAACACACATTGATACCCATACACACACATGCAGACATGTGTGTAAATTCTTACATGCACACACACACACACACAAGCACACATCTTCACACAAATGCACACACACTCACAAAGACATCCACAAGTACATAGACATCGATGTAGAAATACACATACATAACCATCTACACACCCATGATAGCTCACACACATAAATGGAAACATGTACACATGTACACACACATGCATGCACACATGCTCACACACACACACTCATAGGCACACACACATTGGCACACATATCCACACAAGCAAAAACAAGATCACACATACACACACACACACAATTATATACACACACGCACACACACTCATTACTACACATACATGTGCAAGTACACACACACAAACACATGCATGCACATGTAAATAAACTTGCACATACACTAACACACACAAGCTCACATGCATCCACATGCACACCCATAGACACTCACACACACATGCGTGTATACATGCAAACTCTCTCATGCACATACACAAAAACATAGAAAAACATATGCAAAAACATATGTACATAGAGACAAACATATAATCACATAAACATGCACAAAGACACCCACACATCCATGTGTGGATGTCTTTTTGTGAGAGTACATGTGTGCATGGGTGTATGCATGCATGTGTTTTTTGTTTGTGCATGCATGTTCATTATCTTGTGTGTGTGTATTTGTTTATCTACATGTGTTCATCTAAGCATGATTACACCTATGTGTGGGGGCTCACATGTGGGTGTGTCCTTATTAGTGAGTTGCATGTGCTAGTGTCTATGTAAGTGTCCTTAAATATAAGCATGCATGTATGTGTGTGTGTAGTTTTATTTGAATGAGCTTGTGCATATGTGTATTCTTATCATTGTGTGTGTGCATGTGTGTTAGTATATGTGTGCATACATGTTTGTGTGTGAGTGAATGTGTATGTGCATGTGTTTTCGTTTGTGTGCATGTGCTTTTGAGTATGTGTGCATGTGTGTGTATGGTATATTTGTTTTTGTGTGTGTAGGTTTGTATGTATATACATGTGTGCATATGCATGTGTGGGTTGTGCATGTGTGTGTGTGCATGTGTATTCATGTGTGCATATGAGTATCTGTTTGTGTTCACAAGGATGGGTATGTAGGCATGTTTGTATGCATTGCCTATATGCATTTATTATTATGGGTGTGGTTGTAGGTACGAGTAAGTGTGTGTGCCTACATGTGTATCTGAACTTGCATGTGTGTATATGTTTCTTTGTATTTGTATGTGTGCATAAGCGTGTGTGTGTTTTTGTGTAATTGCTTGCATAATTTTATGTTTGTGTGTGTGTGTGTGCATGTGTATGCATGTGTACACACGTGCTGTGTAGTTGTGCACATGTATGTATATATGAGTGTGTATTTGTTTGCATGCATGTGTAAATATGTGAGTGCATCAAGATTTGTGTTGTGTGTACTTGCATGTCTATGCGCATGCATGCAAGTGCATGTGTGTGTGTGGATTAGGGGGTGTGTGCAAGCTAGTGTGCATTTTTATGTGTGCATGAATACACATGTTTGTATGGGTTAGTGCATAGATTCTTATGTAAGTTCTGGTGTGTGGGTATGTTTTTGCAAGTGTGTGTGTGCACATATTTGTATTTGTACACACACACACATGTTTGCATGTGGATGCATATGCATGCATGTGTGTATGCCTACATGCACATTTGGGTGTGCATGCACGTGCATATGTGCATGTGTGTGCATATGTGTGTGTGCTTCGATGCATATGTATGTGAACATCCATGCTTCTATGTGTGTGTGTGTGTGTATGTCCATGCATATGTTTGCTTATGTGTATGCCCATGTGTGTATGCATGTCCGTGTGAATGTGTTTGTGCACACATGTGTGTGTATGCATGGATGTGTGTGCATGTGTTTGCATGTGCATTTATATGTGTGTGTTGGCATGGGCATGTATTTGTACTTTTGTGCATCATGTATGTGATTTTCTATGTTTATGTGTGCTTATGATTGCATGTGCATGTCCATGTGCACATGCATGTGCGCATGTGCATGTGTGGGTTTAGATGTGTGTGGGTGTGCATTTGTTTGTATGCATATGTATGTGAACATGCATGTGCACATGTGTGAATATATTTGTGTGTGCATGCATGTGTGTTTGTGTCTATGCATGTGTGCTACATGCACCCAATTGTGTGCATGTGTTTGTGAGATCATTTTTTGCATGTGTGTGAGCTTATGCATATGTATTCATGTGTGTGGTTGGTGGTCGATTTGTGCATACGTGCATATGTGTGCTTGGGCATATGTGTGTGTGCATATGTGTATGCATATGTGTGTACCTGTGTGTCTTTGTATGTTTGTGTGTGGTTGCATGTGGGTACATGTGTGAGAAAGTGTGTATGTTTGTACATATGTGCATGTGCACATGTATGCATGTGTTTAAGTGTGTCTACATGAGTGTGTGGAAATGTGCATACATATGTGTATGTTTGTGTATATGTGTGTGTGTAAGTTCTTATGTTTGAATGTGCATTAAAATGTTGGTGTAGATACATGTGTTTATGCATGCATCTTTGTGCATGTATGCGAGTGCATGTCTGTGTGTGTGCATGTGTGATTTCATGTTGGTGTGTGTACATGTGCATGTGGGCATGTGTGTGGGCATAACATGTGTGACTTCATAGATATGTATGTTTGTGTGTGTTTGTGGATGTTTCTATACGTCTATGTGCTTTTGTGATTGAGGATGTGTGTGCATGCATTTTTATGAGTATGTGTGCATGTGCATTTGACTGTGCTTGTGGATTTTTGTTTTTGTGTAGTAGTGAGTGTGAATATGTGTGTGTGGGTGTCCATAAGTGTGTGTGTTCATGTGTGTGTGTGAATATATGCTTGCATATATGGTTGTGTGTATTTATGTGCTTATGTTAGTGTGTATGGGTGTGTATACTTGTGTGTAGATGTGTGTACACATGTTAGTGCATATGTGTGTGCATCTGTGTGTACTTGTTCTTATGTGTGTGCTTGTATGTGTATAGTAATATGTGTGCTTGCATGTATGCATCCATTTGTGTGTGTGTTTATGCTTGTTTGCATATATGTGTGTGGGCATGCATGTGGGTGTGTGTACGTGTGTGTGTTTATGCTTTTGTGGGCATGTGTTTGTGTGTGCGTGCATATACAATACATCTTTTTTTGTGTTTTTTCATTTGTGTTTGTTTTTATAAGTGCGTGCATGTGCTTATGCTTGTGCATGTGTGTTTGTGTGTGGGTGTGTTTGTTGGTGTGTGTGAGTGTGAGAAATGTGTGTGTGTATGTGTGCTTGTTTGTGAGTGCATACATTCATATGCATTTATGCAATGCATGTGCACATGTGTGTATAGGTATGTGTTTTCATATGCATGGATGTGTGTGTGCAAATGTTAGTATGTGTGTACATCTGTGCGTATGTGTACGTGTGCACATATGCATATGAGTTTATGTATGTGTATGTTTATGCTTGTGTGTATGTGTGACTATGCATGTGCATGTCTGTATGTGTATTGTGAGTCCACAAGCATGTCATGTGTGCATGTGTGTGTTGTGTACATAACTACATGTGCTCACGTATGTGTGTGTGTGTGTGGGGGGGTGGGGTAGGAGTGTTTTGGTGTACATGTGTGAGTGTGTGTGTGACTCTGTGTTTGTGTGCATGCATGCACATGTTTGTGTGGGTGAGTGTATGGCTGCATGTGTGTGTTTGTGTGTGTAGGTGTATATGTGCTTATTTGTGTAAGTGTGTGCATCCAAGCTTGTATATATGAGTATCAGTGTGTGCCTGTGTGTAAGTGCATACACACACATGTCTGTTTGTAGGTGCATATCCATGTGTGTGTACACATGTCTATCTATATATGTGTGTGCATGTGTGTTTATATATGTGTGTGTATGCATATGTGCATGTGTGCCCTAGTATGTGTGCATATATGCATGCATTCTTGTATGTGTGTGTGTGCACATGCATGTGTGTATGCATGTGTGTATGCATGTGTGTGCATTTATGTGTGCTCATTTTTGCGCAAATCTATGTTGGCATGTATATACATGTGTGTTTTCTTGTGCACAAGTGTGTGTGTGCCTGTTCAAGTGTGTGTTAAGATATACATGTTTTAGCACATGTGTGTGCATACGCATGTGTGTGTGTGCATGTGTGTTTGCATGGGTCTACATGTGTGCATGTTTGTGTGTTTGTATATATTTTTTGTGTGCATGTGCAAGTATGTGTGTGTTTGTGCTTATGCTAATGTGTGAATGTGGTTGTGTGTGTTTGTACTTTATGTGTGTTTGTGTCTATGCAAGTATGCTTGCCTGCATGTATTTGTGCAAGCATGTTTCATGTTTGTATCTATATGCAAGCATGTGTGATTGTTGTTGTGTTTGTGTGTGTGCGTGCGTGCGTGTGCATGGGTATCATGAGTGTGCCTATGTGTGCATGTGTGTGTGTGTGTCCATGTGTGTTTATGTATGTGTGCATGCAGGTGCATCTGGGTGCATATGTGTACATGTGTGTGCATTTGTGTGTGTGCATATGTGCATGCATGCATCTATGTGGGTATGTGCATGTGCACGTGTGCATGCATGTATACGTGAATTTGCATGGTGTGTGGGCATGTGTGTGCATATGTGCATGTGTTTGTGTATGTGTGCATGCACATGTGTTTGTGCTTGTGCATGTATGTGTCTATGGGTATGTTTGTGCACTAGAGCGTGCATGCATGTTTGCTTTTGCATGTGCATGTGTGTGTGCAAGTGTGCATTTGTGTAGGTGTTCGTGGGTGTATGTGTTTGTGTTTGTGTGCATTTGTGTACATGTGTGTGTTCACATGCACACATGTGTAGTTGTATATATGTGTGACTATTTGTGCATATTTGTGGGCATTTTCATTTGTGTGTATCTACATGTATGTGTGTGTAGAAACATCTATATGTTAGAGAGTTTGAGTGTTTTTATTTGTGTGCATGCATATATGTTTGTGTATGTTTGCATGTGAATGTGTGTATATATGTGTTTGTGTTTTTGTTCATGTGTTCATGTGTGTGGTTGTGCATTTGTATGCATGCATGAGTGTGCATGTGCATATGCTTGTCTAAGGGTGAGTATGCTTCTATGTGCATGTGTGTGTGCATGTTTATGTGCATACCTTGGAGAATGGCAGTGCATGTGAGTGTATGCACATGTGTGAGTACTTAAATATATATATATATATATATATATATATATATATATATGTGTGTGTGTGTGTGTGTGTGTGTGATGAGTGTGTGAGCACATATGTATGTTTGTGTATGTGCATACCTCTACGAGTGCAGGTGCACATTTGTGTGCACATGTGTACACATGTGTGTATGTATTTGTGCAAGCATGTAAGTTTGTGTGAGTTTTTTAGTATGTCTATGTGAGCATGTGCATATGTATGTTTGTTTGGATATTTGAGTGGGTGTGAGTGCATGTGTGTGCTTGTATGCAAGCTTGTACATGTGTTTGTGTGTGTATCTACATGTGTGTGTGCCATGAATGTGTGTATGTCTATGTAAGTGCATGAATGTGTGCTTGCCTTTGTGCTTATGTGTGTGAACCGATGTCTGAGCTTGTGTGTATACCTATGCATGTGCATGTTTAAGCATTTTCTTCTACATGCTTGCGCATATAAGTGTAAATGTGTAAGTACATGTCTATGTGTATATGTGCATATTTATTTGTGTATACATGTGTGCATGTTTGCATTTATGCACATGTATATGTGTGTTTGCATGTGTGTGTATATGTGTGCAAGTGTTCTTTTGCATGCATATGTCTGAGCATCTATATGTGCATGTTGTATGAGTGTACAAGGATGTGTTTTTGCATGTGTGTGCATATGCATGTGTGTACATGTGCAAGTGCATTTGTCTGTGTGTGTGTGTGTGTGTGTCTATTTATGTGTCTATACACTTGTAAAAGTGTATGTGTGTGCATGTGCTATGTGTGTTTGTAGATGTTCATGAGTGTAGGTGAGTGTGCATGTGTTTGTATACATGCACAAGCATGTCTGTGTGCATGTGTGTGCATGCATGAATGTGCTTGTGTCCTTGCGTTCAAGTGCACTCACAAGTGCATGTGTGTGTTATTCCTTATGAGTGTAGTTTTTGTGCATGTATGTGTTTGTTTGCATGTGTGCTTGTGTGCATGTGTGTGTGCTGGTGTGTGTATATACATGTGTGTGTGGGTTTCTGAGCAAAAGAGTGTAAAAATTTGTGTGCACATGTGTGCATGCATGTGTATGCATGAGTGTATGTTTGAGTAATTCTGCATGTGTTTATTTGTGTGTTTCTATGTCCATGCATGGTTATGTATTCAAGTCTTTGCATGTATGTGTGTGCATGGTTGGGCATGCAAGAGTGTATGGGTTCATGTGAGTGTGTTTGTGAGAGTACATGTGTATGTGCATTCACACACACTCATACAAACAAGAACCCAAACACCCACTATGCACACACACACACATATTCAAATGCTCACAAACTCAAACATGCATATACACATTGACACGCTCATATACACATGTACACGCATATGTGCACACACACAAATGCAAACACATATGACACACGGATGCATGACCATGCATGCATGCTCAAACTTACCCACGTGCAATGGTACACACACACTCTAACACATGCATATACATGGGTATAGACACACAGGTGCACACACGTACAAACACATGCATTAGGACACATAGTTGCACTTAGATGCACACATACACACATGCATGAATGAACACATATGCACACACACACACACTCACATGCACTCTACTGTCACTGATGCACGCACATATACGTGTGTATGTATGGCCTTATACATGCACACACACATGGATACACGTGCATAAACAAAAGCACATATATACACATGCATACCCACATAAGAACAAGGCTCATGCACACACAGACAAACATGTAGATATAAATGAGCACATGCATCTGCATGCATGCATACATGTATACACACGCATCCACACATGCACACTCACACGAACAAACCCATCTTCACACCTACACTAGCACACCCACATGCATTCATAAACACACACAAGCACATATGCACACACACACACATACTCACGCATATAAAAATGCACATAAACAGACACACATATACAAAAATACATGTAAAGAAACACACATGCAAGTATGTATACATAGACGCACATTGGTACACATTCACTCACGATGCATGCACACACACATGAACAAGCACACGAAGACACACATACACACTTATAGACATGCATACTCACACGTAGATATATACACACACATAGACTCACTTTTTCATGCACACACACACAAACACAAACACACGTGCACACAAACACCAACATGGATGCACATAGACACAGGCACTCAATAAGCACACACGCATGCATAAGCACATGTACAAGTCATGCATGCACATCCACACACATTAGGACATTCAAGCATAGACTCACATTCAAATACACATGCATGCACACACAAAAAGACACACATGCTTGTGTGCATTCACATGCATATGTGCATGTAGGCATACACACACATGCACATACACACATGAACACACACATGTGAACACACACACATGCATCTATGTGCATATACACACATGCATGCACACACATAAGCATACTAACACCCACCCACACACACCCTTACCCCCACACACAAGCAAGCATACATAAGAACACACATACAAACACACACGCCCATGCACATGCATGTGCACATGTAGAGACAAGATAACACACACACTGACATACACACATGCACGTACATAACCACACACATACCACATGCATAGCCACACACACATGAAAATGCATGCAACCACATACATGCAAATGCATGCACCCACAAAGACATGCACACACACATGTACACACATAAACATGCACACATGAACAAACATAGACAAGCTCAAATAGGAACATGCATATGCACACACACACACACACATATAGACATGATTGCATGTATACATAGACACACATAGGTACACATTCACTTATGCATACATGCACACACACATGAACGAGCATACAAAAACATACACATACACGCACATGGACATGCATACACACATGCATATATGTACACACACACTAACTCATGTAGACACTCTCACACAAATACACACATGCACATGTACACATACACAAAAACACAAACACATGTGTGCACAAACACCAACATGCATGCACACAAACACACACACACATGCATAAGCGCATGCACAAGCTGTACACACACAAACTTGCACACTCAAGCACGCACTTACTTTCAAATACACACAGACACACATACACAAACACAAACACATCTACACAAATGCACACATGTGCATGCACATACACAAAGACACTCATACATGTGTGCACCCACACACACATGTGCATGTAAGATACACACACATGCACTCACACACACATGTATGTATGCACACACATGCACAAACACACATGAACAAACACACATGCACCTACGTGCACATACACATATGCATGCACTTACATAAGCATACTCACACCCACTCCTACCCCCTCCCACCACACACACACCCTACCCCCCCTCCAACACACAAACAAGCATGAATGCACAAAGGCACAAACAAACACATACACACATATGCACATGCTTGCACACATGCATAGATAAGGGGACACACACTAACATACACACATGCACACATTTGCATGGATAGTCACACATAAACATGCACATGCATGCAACCACATACATGCACATGCGTGCACTTACAAAGACATGCACTCACACATACGCATATAAACATGCTTGTACATTCACAAGGACACAAATGCATACATACAAACAAGCTAAAAAAGAAAATGCATATGCACACACACACACACACATACATATACATATTACTACACGCACACAAATAAGCACAAACACACATGCACATATGCATGCACAAAAAACACATGCACACACAATCAAGTGCAAAAACACAAACACATGCACACGCACGTATGTGTACTCTCCAAAGTGTAGGCACACATACACACACAAACATATATAAACACATAGACTTATACACATATAAACACACATAAATATACTGATACAAATCCACACACATAAACACAACCCCACAAAAATCTACACTTGCACACAGATACAAACACACACATGCAAAAACACACACTGATAATCATAAATATGTGTGTGTGTGCATGCATATGAATGTTTATGTGTGCATGTGCATGTTTGTAGGTACTATCTATGTATGCATATAGGAGAGTGTGTGCACATAAGCATTTATATATGTGTGTGCATGCATGTGTGCTTGTGTGTGTGTTTGCACATGTGTACTGGCATGCATACATGTATGTTCCTTTATGTGTGCATGAGTGTGTATTTATGCATATGTGTGCATAGGTGTGAGTGTATGTGTGGTTGTTTCTATGCATATGCTTCTATGTACATGTGTGTGTTTGTGTGCCTACATGCATGTCCATGTGTGTGTGTGTCTATGTGTGTGAGTTTATATATATGTCCATGTGAGTGTCAGGGTATGTGCATATGCATTTTTTATGTTCATGTGCATGCACTTGCATGTGTGTGTGTGTGTTTTTTAGTGCATGTACACATATGCACAAATGTGTATATGTGCATGGGTGAGCTAATGTATGATGAGTGTTTATTGATGTAAGGTGGGTGTTTATGAGTATGTGCATGTGTTTAGTGTATGAATATGATTATGTGCATGTGCCTGTGTGTTTGTGTGTAAACATATTTTTTCTTATGTATGGGTGTATTGATGTAATTATTTGTGTGTTTGTAGAGGTTTTCATGTGCATGTGTGTGACTGAGTATATGTGTCTACATGTGTGTGTGTATGTATATTCATGCATGGTTATCATTGCATGTTTGTGTGTGTGTGTGTTGGTGTGTGTTCATGGGCATTTCTGTGTTTACGTGTGTTTGTGTGGGTTTTTGTTCCTATTTGTTTGTGTGTGCATGTGGGGGTCTATGTGCATGTCATGTGTAGGTATCTGTGTGCATGTGCACATGTGTGTGTGTGTGTGTGAAAGTGTGTATGAGTGTTTGTATGCTTATGTGTTGACATGGGTATGTGTTTATGTGTGTGTAGGTGCATGTTCATGACTGTGTATGCATGTGCATATATGTGAGCTTATGGATGGGCACATGCATGTGTGTGTGTGTTCATGTGTTTGCACTTATTTGTTGTCATCCATATGCATGTGTGCATGTGCATGCGTGCATGTTTTTGCATAGGTACATGTATTCAGGTGCATACAAAAGTGCATGGGTATTACTATGAATGCATGTGTGTGTAAATATACATATGTATGTGTGGTTGTTTCTATACACACATGTAAATCCATGTGGGTCTATGTAAGTGCATGGGTATTGTTGTGTGTTTATTTGTGAATGTGTTTTTCCACTTATTAGTCCATGTGCATGTGTGCTTGCATTTGGTTTATGTGTGTGGGTGTATGTGCATGTGTGTGTTGCATGTGTGTGTGGTATGTGTGTGTAGTTGTGTGTCTGCAAATGTGTGTGTGTGCTTATTTTTGTGTGGGGGTGAGTATGTGTGAGCATCCATTCATGTGTGTGTGTGTGCTTATGCTTGAGTATGCAATAATGTGTGTGTATACATGTGTACATGACCATATTCTTATGTGTGTGTACGCATGTGCATGTGTGCATACCTGTGTGTGCATGAGCATGTGTGTGTGCATCTTTGCATATTGTTCTTAAATGTGTATGTATGTGTGCATGCATGTGTATGTGCATAGAGTTTCATACGTGTGTATGTGCATAAGTGTGCACATGTGTGTGTGTGCATGTGCATAAGTATGCATATGTGTGTGTGTTCATATATGTAGGAGTCTATTTTTGTATACACATGTTTGTGTGTTCCTGTGTGCATCTACATACATACTTACATGCGTGTATATGTATTTGCATGCATGTGCACATGTGTGTAAGTGTGTGGGTATACATACATACATATATATATATATATGTATATATTTGTGTGCATGTTCATTAATGTGTGTGTATGGGTGTTTATGTGTGTCAGCATATGTGTGTTTGTGCACATGATTACATGTATCTTTAGACATGTGTGTTGGTACATGGGCATATATGAGTGTGTGGATGCATTTATTTGCTTGTTTATGTTTTTGTGTGCATGTTTGCACACATGTGTGTGATAGTGCATGTGTCCTTGTGTGTATGCATGCATGCATTTGTCTGTGCATGCATGTTGTGTGGTTGTATGTGTGAATGTGTATGTTTTTGTGCTTATGTGTATTCATGGGTGCATGCATTGTGCATGACATTTGCGCATGAGTATGTGGCATGTGTGGGTGGGTGTGTGTGTGTGTGGGTGTGTGTGCATATGCATGTACATATGTGGGTGTGTGTATGTCTACATGTGTGTGAATGTGTGGGCTTCTATGCACATGTGCATATGTGTGTCTTTACTTGTTTTGCACCCATGCATGTATGTGTCTATGCATGTGTGCTTGCTTATATCCACCCACATGTGTATGTATGCATTTATGTATAAGAATGTTTGTGTGTATGCTTACGTGTATTTTTTTATGTGCATGCAACTATATTTCTCTATGAGTGTGTGTGTATGTGCATATGTTTATGTGTGTATATGTGTGTATGTGCATGTGCGTGTTGTTATACACCTGTAAGTGTTCACGTGTGTGTGTAGTCATGCATGTGGATAAACAAGTGTGTGTGTATGTGTATGCATGTGTGTGTATCTATGTGTGTACTTGCATACATGTGTGTGTATGAGTGTGCATGTGTGGGGTGTGGGTGGGTGTGCATGTGCTTATATGTGTGTGCTTATGTATGCATGTGTGAGCATGTAAGTGTGCATCATTTTATGTGTGTGTGCGTGCATATTTGTTTTTTTGTGCATGTGTGTGCATGTATGTGTATATGTATGTGTGGTTGCATGGTTGTGTGCTTGTGTGTATGTGAACATGTTGGTGTGTGATTGTGCATGTGTTAGTGTTTATTTGAAAGATCATGTGTGTGTGTTTGCATGTGTATTTGCATTTATGCACTTGAGTGTGAGTGTGTGTGTGTGTTTGCATGTGTGCTAGTATGTGTATTCTTTTGTGTATGTGTGTGCACATATGGGTGTGTGTCTTTTAGTGTGTGTGTGTGTGTGTGACTACATGTGCTTGTATTTGTGTGAGTGTGCATGTATGCATGTTGTGTGTGTTTGTGTTCGTGTTTCTTCATGTGTCCATGTATGTGCACATGTACATGTGTAAGCGTGTTCTTATGTGAGTGGTAGGTGAATGCATCTGTGTGTGTGTGAATACATCTCTATGTGTGCACACAAAATGTATGCATGGTTGTCTGCATGCATGTGTGAACATGTGTGTGTGTGTGTGTGTGTGCATGTGTCCATGTTGTGCGATTGCATGTGTGTGTGGGTGTATGTCGGTTTGTGTGTGTTTTTGTACGTAACAAGCATGTGTGCATGGGCATGTGCATTTGTAACTGTATGTATATGTTCATACATGTCTGAATTTGTGTGGACGTGCACAAATGTGTGCATGTTTGAGTGTGTGGATGTGTGTGTGTGTGTACGTGTATATGGGTGTGTGTGTGTGTTCATTCATATGTGTCTAACTGCATGCACATATGTGTATTTGTGTGTGTGTGTGTGTATATGTGTGTTTGCATGTGTCTTTGTATCATGTTCACTCATGTATGTGTGTGCACGCATGCATGTATATGTGTGTATGCATGAGTGTGTACATATATCTATACATGAGTCTATCCTTATTTGTGCACACATTCTGTGTGCGTGCATGTGCATACATATGTTTGAGCATGTAAGTATGAATGTGTGTGCAACACATGCATGTGTATGTGTGTGTGTGTGTGTGCACATGTGTTTTTAAGTGTGCATCTGTATGTTGTGCTTATGCACCAGTGTGTGTGTGTGTTCATGTGTGTGCATGTGCATTGTGGGAATGTTTGTGCATGTGCATATGTTTGTGCATGGGTCTATATATGAGCATGTGTGTCTGTGTGTTTCCTGTGTGCATAAGTATGTGCATGTATGCATGCATGAGTGTGTGTACAAGTTTGTGTATATGTGCCTATGTGTACATGTGTGTGCTTCTGTTTATATGCATGTGCATATATGTCTGTGTCTCCATACACACATTTATGAATGTGTGTGAGTGTGTGTGCATACATGTGTGATTATGTTTGTACTTGAGTGGAAGCATGTATTTTTATGTGTATGTCTGTATGTATGCTTGCATGTGTCTTCTTATTCATATGTGTGCTTATGTGTTTGTGAGTGTAAGCATACCCATGTGTACTACTAGTATTTGTGTGTGTGTTCTTGTCTATGTCTGTGACTATGTGTGAGCATGTGTATGTGTATGTGCATGTTTTTGCATGTATGTGTGCATGATTGTTCCTATGAGTGTGTAAATGTGTATGTGTGTGAACATGTGTGCATGTGTGTGTGGATATTTGTGGGTTGTGTGTGCATGTGTGTACTTATCTACTTGTCTTTGTCCAAATATGTGTGTGTCTATGTGCCTATATGCATATATGGGTGTGTGCCATCTAAGTTTGTGCGTTTGTGCATGCACATGTGTGTATGTGTGTGTGCATGTGTGTATGCATGTTTATGTGTGTGTGTTATTGTATGTGAGTGTGTGCATGTTTGTGTTTGCGTATATTTGTGTGCTCATACATGTGAGTGTGTGTGCAAATGTGTGCTCATACATGTGTGTGTGTGTGCATTTATGTGCCTTGTGTGTGTCCCTATGTGTGTGTATGCATGTGTGTGCCTATGGCTATATGTGCATGTGTGTGTGTGTGTGTGTGTTTGAGCATGTGCATGCATGTGTGTGTATACGTCCACAATCTGTGTGCATGCACACAAGCGTGCATGTTCATGTGTGTGTGCATTCATGTGTTTGTATGTTTATGTGCATGCAGATGTGCGTATGTGTGTGTGTTGGTGGGCATGTGTGTGCATACATGTGTGGGTATGCATGAGTTTGTTTGTGTGTGTGCACATGCATATCCACATGCAGGCATGTGTGTGTGTGTGCATGCGTGCATTTACTTATGTGTGTGCGCATGCATGTGTTTCTGACCATGTGCATTCCTGTAAGTGGGTATATATGTGCATGTTTGTGTGCCCATGCATGCATGTGTAAGTCTATGTGCATGTGTATATTGTGTGCATGATTGCATGTGTGTGTATGTGTGTGTTTTTTCATTTGTGGGTGTATATGGGCATATGTGCGTATCATTATACATTTGTGTGTACTTGTGTACATGAGTGTGCAGATGTGCATTTATGTGTGCTTGTGTGTCTACATCTACTTGTTTCTGTATGTTTGAGTGTGTGTGTGAGAGTGTCCAATTGTATGCATGTGCATTTGTATCTATGTGTGTGCACATTTGTGTGTTTTTATCCATTTCTATTTATGTGTATGATCATGTCCGTCTGAGTATGCACATGTTTGTATTTGTGTGTGTACCAATTTGTGTACATGTGTTTGTGTATATAGGTGTGTGTGCATGTGTATATGCATGTGTGTGAGTGTGTGCATGTGTTTGTGTGTGTGGGTATGTGCATGTGTGTATATCTGCACATGTTTCTTCATGTATCTAAGTGAGCATGCATGCATGTGCATGTGAGGGTTTTCATGCATGTGTATTTCTTTGTTAATGTGTATGTGCTTGTGTGTGACCATCTCTATAAGCCTATGAGTATGCCTATGTATCTACATGTGTGTTTATGTCAATGTGCTTGTGCATTTGCTTTTTAGTAGGTGTGTCTGTGAGTGCATGCATGTTTCCTTACATGTGTTTGCATCTGTATTCATATGTACATTTGTGTGTGTACTAGTGTGTGTGTTCTTATTTATGTGTATGAGTGTGTGCATCTTTACATGCCATGTAAGTGTGCAAGAATGTATATTCATATGTTTGTTGCTAGGAGTGTGTGTTTGCATATATACCTACAAGTACATGTATGAATGTTTCTTTGCATGTACATGCAAGTTCATTTGCTTGAGTGTGTACATGTGTGTGTATGTGTGTGCATGCAAGCATAGGTGCTTGCATGTTTGTGCATGTGTGTGTGTTGTGTGTGTATGTTTCTTAGTATGTGTGTGTGTGTATGCATGTGCATCTCTGTGTGCATGTGTGGCTATGTGTGTACCTTCATAAAATGTATGCGTGTGTGTGCATGTGTTCTCATGTGTGTTGTGTAGTTGTGTTGTGTTTGTTTGCATGCATGATTGCATCTATGCCTTTATGTTCGTGTGCTTGTTTGTGTGCAATTGTTTGTGCGTGTGCGTGTGCACTCGTGTGTGTGTGTGTATATAGGTGCATATGATTGTTGGAGGGTGTGCATTTGTTTCTATGTGCATGTGCAATTGTGCATGTATGATTGTGTGCGTTTGTGTGTCCTTATGTATTGCGTGTTTATGTGTGTGCATATGCAATTACATGTGTGTGTTCATATGTGTGTACCTGTGTGTGCTTGTATGTACATGTGTGCTTGTACGTGTGCATGGATCCCTGTGTGCGGGTGTTTTTGTGTGTATTTGTGCGCATGTGTGTGCTTGAAGGTGTGGCTATGTGTGCTTATGTGGGTGTGAGTGCATATACATGTGTGTATTTTTGTGTGTGCACTTGTGCATGCATGCACATGTGTGTAGCTATGCATGTGTTTATTTGCATACACATATGCATGTGTTCCTGTGCAAGCATGTGTTTGTTTGTATTCATGTATCTATGTATGTATAAGTGTGCTTGTGTATGGTTGTGTCCATGCATCCATTTGTGTGTGTGATTATATGAGTGAGAAAATGTGCTTGCTTGTGCATCTATGTTTATGTGTGTCTGTTCATGTACATGTGTGAGTGCTTGTGTTTTATGTGTGCATATGTGTGTGTGCATGTATGTATTTTTATATGTGTGCGTGTGTGTGTACGCATGTGTAGATCTATGTGAGTGGTGTGCGTGTGTGTGTGTGTGCATCTATGCTTGTACATGTGCATGGTGCATTGATGTGAGCATTTTTGCATCCATTCTTGTGTGTGTGTGTATGGTCGAGTGTGTTACTATTTGTGTATATGTGTGTTGGTATGAGTGCATGTGCATGTGTGTATTTGAACATATGTATGAATGTGTGTGCACGTGTGCATGGCTATATTTGTGTACGTCTGTGAGCATGCACGTGTGTGCAAGTACATGTCTTTTTGGGTTTTTTGTGCTTTTGTATGCATGCATGTGAATGTTTGTGGGTTGTGTGTGTGTGCATGCATATGTGTGTATGTGCATGTGCACATATGTGTATGTGTATTTGTGTGCATGTGTGCATGTATTCTTGTGTGTTTGGTTGCACATGTGTGCTTGTACATACATGTGATTATTCTCGTGTGTATATGTGTATGTGTTAGTGTGTGAGTGTGTTCATGCAAGTGTGTGTTGTTGCACATGAGTGTGTAGGTTTGTGTGTGTTTACTTGTATGTGCCTGCATGTGTGCACATGAATTTGTGTATGTGCTTTGGTACGTGTGTTTTGGTTTACACACGTGTGCTTGTGAATGTGTATGCATATGTGCGTGTATATGGAGATATGTTTGCTTTCATGTGTGTGTGTACATGTGGGTATGCACTTATGTATGTGTATGTGCGTGTGTATGCACATATATACATGTTTGTTTGTGTGTTATTGCTTGCATGCTCTTGAGTGTTCTTGTGGTGGATACATGAGTGTTTACGTGTGCATTTATAGGTGTTATATGATTGTATGTGTGTATGCTCACTGATGCATGTGTGTGTGGATTCATGTGTTTTTGTTCATGTGTGTGTTTGTGTGTACATGAGTGAGTGAGTGTGTGTATGTGCATGTCTTTGCATGTGTATGTCTTTGTATGTGTGTGCTTGTGTGCAGTGGTGCATGAATGCATCCACATGTGTTCCTATGTAGGTGCGTATGTTGTGTGCATGTTCATGCACATATGCGTATGCATGTGTTTGGACATTTGTTTGTGTGCATGCATCTGTGTATATATGTGTGTGTATGTGTGTGTTTGTTTGAGTTTGTGGGTATTTGTGTTCTTTTGCATGTGTGTGTTTACTTGTGTTTACATTTGTGCCTATGTGCAGACATGAATGTGCATGGGTAAGTGTCGGTGTGTGTGTGTGTGCATGGGTGTGTGAGTGTGGTTATGGTTGTGTATATTTTTCTGATGGTTTACAGATTTGTGTGCATGTGTTTGTGGGTTTGATTGCATGTGCATGTGTGTGTTTGTGTGTATGCATGTACGCATACACACGTGTGTGTCGATGTGCATGTGTTCTTTTACTTGCATGAGTGCATGTGTTTCTGTGAATGCATGTGTAGTGTGTGATTGTGTTTTTACTTGTCTATCCATATGCATGTATGTGTGTGTGCTTGTGTTTTTAGTGTGTGATTGTGTATGTTTGTGTATGGGTAAGTGCATGAGTACATGTGCATGTGTGTATGCATGTGTGTGGTTGTATGTCAGTGTGAGCATGTGTACATGTGTGCCCATGCATATGCACAAGTGTGCATGTGTGGGAATGTTTCCTTCCTTTTATGTGTGTGTGTGTAGGTGTGATTGCATTTATGTGTGTGTATTTTTTGTGTAAGAATATATCCTTGCATATGCACAAATGCATGTGTGCATTCATATATGTGTGCACACATGTACGAGTTCATGTGCGAGTGTGCATGCATTTTAGTGTGTGTGTTTTTGAGTTGGTATGTGTTATGCATACATGCATGTCCATGTGTGTGGGTTGTGTGTCTATGTGTGCAAGTATGCATGCATGTGTGCTTTTGTGTATGTGTCTATCTATGCATTTGTGCCTATGTCCTTGTGTGTCTAGTTGCTTGCATGTTGCTATGCATATATGTAATTGTTCCTGTGTGTGTGCATTGACATGTGTGTTTTTGTGCATGTACATGTGTGTAACTTTTAATGTTTGTCTTCATGTATGTGTAAGTGTGTCTAAGTTTGCATGTGTGTGCATGTGCATGTATGTGTGTGTCTATGTGTATGTGCTTACATGTGTATGTGTGTGTTCATGTGTATGTGCATGTGCATACAAGAACATGTGTGTGTATGTGTTGGTGTGTGCACACATTTGTGTTCACATGTGCTGGTGTGGGTTAGTGTTTGTGCATGTGTATGCATGCATATGAATGCATGTGTGTGTAACCACTCTGGCATATGTGTGTGTAGGCACATCTGTGTGTTTTCATGTTTGTGTTTGTTTCTATGTGTGTGTATGGATGTGTATATATGTGCATACATTAGCATGTGTGTGTTTTTGTGTGAGTGTGTGTGCATGAATGCATGCTTATCTGTGTATATTTTTATGTATTAGTATACACATATGTGTGTGTGTGTGTGTGCACATCTATGTATGAGTGAAGTTGTCTGTGTGTGCATGTAGAAGTGTGTGTATATGTCTGCGTGTGTGTCCGTGAGTGTGTGCATGGGTGAATTGATATGTAAGTGTGTGTGTATGTGTTTTTTTTGTTTGAATTTATGGGGGCATGTGTGTGTCTTCATGCATGTGTGTGTGCATTGTTTCTATATATGTGTATATGTGATCCTACACATGCATGCATGCATATATTTATATGCATTTGTATAGTTTTATTTGTGTGTTTATGTATGTGTATTTTTTGTAGGCATGTGTGTGCATGCATGTCTGTGTAGTTGTGCATGTGTGCATAAAAGTGTGGACATGTGTGGCTTTGAATGTGTGTATGTCTATGCATGTGTATGTGTATGAGTGTGTGTGTGTGTGTATGTGTTGTGTGTGTGCATGTGTGTGCAAGTCTGTGTGCATGCATGTGTGTGTCTGTTGGTGTGTGTTTGTGGGTGCGTGTGCAAGTATGTGTATATGCCTATGTGTGCTTGCAAGAGTACATGCATGTGTGTATGTGTCAGTGCATATGTGTGTATGCATACATGTGTATGTGCATGTGTGTATGCATTTATCCGTGTTAATGCACATGTTTGTGTGTGTGGGTGCATGTAGTGTGTATGCATGTGTGTGTGTGCATGCATGTCTTGGTATGCATGTGTGTGCATTTGTGGGTGTGCATTCATGTGTGTGTTTGTTAACTTGTGCTTGTGTGGGTGTGCTCATGCATTTGTGTGTGGATGTATGTGGGTGAGTGATTGTGTATGATAAAGTGTGTTTGTGTGTATGTGCATGTGCATGTTTATCAATGTGTGAATGTTTGTGTGCATGCCTTGGGGAGTGTTAATATATTTGAGGGTGTGTGCATGTGTGAGTACTTATATATGTGTCTATGTGCATGTGTGTGGGTGATGTGTGAGCACATGTGCACGTGTGTATATGTGTGTATAGGCTTGTGTTTATATGTGTTAATATGTGTTCTTGCATGTGTTTGTGTGTATATGTATGTGTGTGTGCATTAATGTACGTGTGCATGTGCGTGTTTGTGTGCACGTATGCACACATCATGTGTTTGTGCATGTAAGCGTGCATATTGTTATGTGAGCATGTGCATATGTGTGTTTATTTCTTTGGGTGTGTGAGTGGGTGTGAGTGCATGTGTGGACTTGCATGCAAGATTGTGCATGTGTTTGTGTGTGTATCTTCAAGTTTGTGAGACATGAATGTGTTTATGTCTATGTACATGTGTGCATGTCTGTGTGTGTGTGTGCCTGTGTATGCATGTGTGTGAACTTGTGTGTGAGCCTGTGTGTAACTATGTATGTGCAAGTGCATGTTTATGCATGTTCTTCTACATGCTTAGGTGCATGACCATAAATGTGCGTGTGTATCTTTATATGTATATGTGCATATTTGTTTGTGTGTGCATGTTTGCATGTGTGTACATGTGTATGTGTGTGCACATGTTTGTGTATCTATGTGCACGTGTTCTTTTGCATGCATGTGTTGGTGCATCTATATGCGCATAATATATGAGTGTACAAGTAAGTGTGTTCGTGTATGTGTGCGTGTGCATGTGCATGTGTGTACATATGAGAGTGGATTTGTCTCTATGTGTATGTTTTTGTGCATGTGCACACACACACATGTGTGTGTTTGTATGTGTGTGTGTATGTGTGTGTGTATGTGTGTGTTTGTGTGTCTATTGTAAAAGTGTATGTATGTGCACGTGTTGTGTGTGTTTGCATGTGTTCATGTGTGTGTGCATGTGTATATATACATGTACAAGTATGTGTGTGTGTGTTTGTGTACATGTGTTTGCACACATGAATGTGCTTGTGTGCACATGTTTTTGTGCATGCAAAAGTGCATATGTGTGTTATTAATTGTAAGTGTATATTTTTGTCCATGTTTGCATGTGTGCATGCATGTGTGTGCATGGTTGTGTGATTGCATATAGCTGTGTGCATCTAGGTGCATGCTAGTGTGTGTGGATGCACTTGTATTTGCAAGTGCATGTGTAGTTGTTGGTGTTTATCTATATGCTTATGTGTGTGTGCGAGTATGCATGTGCGTGTGTGTGTGTATATATGTTTGTATATTCATGTCTATGCAGTTTTGTGTGTGTGTGGTTTAGCATGTTTGGTTGTGTCCAAAGGTGTGTAAGCGTACACATATGTGCATCCATTCATGCATATATGTGCATGCATGAGAATTTAGCTAAGTGTGTGGTGTGTATCTTAGTGTGAACGTGCACCTGTGTGTGTATGCTTGTTTGTGGACGTGCATGTGTGTGTTCAAGAACGTTTGTGAATCATTTTCTATGTTGTGCATGCTTGTTGTGTGTGTGTGTGTTTGTGCATGAGAGCATTCCTATGTGCATACGCATATGCATGTGTGGGTGTATGTGCTTGTGTTTTTGTATGTATGTGTGGATTTGTGCTTGTGTGTGTGTGCATATGAGTGTGTGTTGGAATGTATGAGTGTATGTGTTTTTTTAATTGTGCATATGTTTGTGCTTGTGACTAGGTTTGTACGTATGTGTGTTATTTTGCACTTACATGTGCGTATGTTTGTGTGTGCCTTTGCAAGCATGTGCATGTGTGTGTATCTGTATGTGTGCGTCTACGTGACTATGGGTTTGCATGTGTGTGCATGTGCATGTTTTTGCAAGTGAGATTGAGTGTGTGTGTGTGTGTGTGTATGTGTGTTTAGGGGTGAGCATGTATGTATGTGCAGTTATGAATGTGCACATGTGCAAATTTGTGTGTGTGTGTGTGTGTTCGTGTTCATATGTGTGGGCATGTGCGGGTGTATATGTGTAAGTGCATTAGTTTGTGTGCTTGTGTGGATCTATGTATGTGCATGCAATCACATGTGTGTATTTGTGGGCTCACACTTGTGTTTATTATGATATGTGAACATGTGTGCAAGTGTGATTGTGTATGTGTGTCTGCATTTGTGTGTGCATGCCTATGTATATGTGTGTGTGTATGCATATGTGTGTGGATGCAAATGGGTGTGTGTGCATGTGTGTATGTGCAACTAGTGTGCATATGAGTGTGCATGCAAGTGTGTGTACGTGTGCATGAATGTTTGTGTGTATATGTAGGTGCAGATGTGCATGTGTGTGTATGTGCAACTAGTGTGCATATGAGTGTGCATGCATGCATGCAAATGTCATGAATGTTTGTGTGTATAGTATGTGTATATGTGTATGCATATGTGCATTTTACTGCACATGAGTGTGAGTGTGTGTGTGCTTGCATAAGTTAGTGTTCTTAGGCATGTGTTTGTGCATGAATGCATGTTTGAATGTTTTGCAAATGTGCAAACATGCATCTTTGTATGTGTGTGTTTATTGGTGTGTGTGTGTGTGTATGTGCATGTGTTTATGCGTGTCTCTATGGGTACATCTATGTATATTTGCATGCATGTACCCAAACACTTTTGTGAATTTGTATACGTGCACAGGGAATATGTGTTTGTGTGTGTGTGAATAAGTATGCATTTCTTTGTGTGGTTGTTGTGTGTATGCATATATGTATGAATATGTGAGTGTACACATGTTCAAGTATCTATACATATGTATGTGTATCTGTATGTACCTGTGTGTGTTCATGTGTCCATGTGCATGCATGTGCATCTATGTGCATGTGTTTTTTAGTGTGCACAAGTAATGTGGGTATGTGTTTGCATCTTTATGTCCATGGTGTGCATATATTAGTGTGTTTGTGTGCATGCATGTGTGTATGTAAGTTTTGATGTATGCATGTGAAAGTGTCTGTATGTATGTGTGTGTGTGGGCATGTCTCTGTGTGCATGAGTCTGTGTATGTGTGTGTGTGTGTTTGTGTGTGTGCGCATGTGCATGTGTGTACTTGTGCATGTTTGAATGCATGTGCATGCATGTGGGAAAGTGTGATTGTGTGTCTGCATTTATGCATGTGTGTATGCATATGGTTGTGTACATGGGTGTGCAAGTTTTGGTGCTAGTGCATGCACATTGGCGTGAGTGCATGTGTGTGTGCTTTCCTGTGTGGGTACATGTGTGTGTGTGCATATGCAAGTGCGTGTGAGTGCATGTGACTTTGTGCATGTGTGTGCAAGTGTGGTTGTGTGTATATACGTTAATGTGTGCATACATGTGTGTGTTTGTGCCTTTGTGTGCGTGTGTGTGTGTGGGTTTGTGAGCATAAGTGTGTGTGTGTGTGCATGTATGTGTATGCATTGGCATATATTTGAGTCATTATGCATCTATTTAGTTGTATGTTTCAATGTCCAAGCATGGGTATGTATTCAATTCTGTACATATATGTGTGTGCATGGTTGTGCATGCATTTGTAGATGGGTTTGCATGGGACTGTTATGTGTATGTGCATCTATGTAAGCATGCATGTCTGTGTGCATGTGTGTGTTGACATGTATGTGTTTATGTGTGTGGGCTATTACATTTTTGCATTTGTGTATGTGTGTGTGTGAGCATATGCACATGTGAGTGTGTTCATACATGTGTGTGTGTGCTTACATTTGGAAGCGTATGTACAATAACAAAATGTATGCATGTGTGTGTGTAAACATGCATGTGCATGCTTGTGTGTGCACATGCATGTGTGTGTGTGTATGCATGTAGGTGTGTGTACATGTGCATATGTATGTGCATGTGTGTTCCTATGCATGTGCATCTGAGTAGGCACATGTCCATAAGTGTGTGTGTGTGTGTACGATTGTGTGTGTGTTTGTGTGCATGCTATTTTTTTGTTTCTATGGACAAGTGCATTTGTGCATGTGTGCATGGGTACACTTTTGTGTGCCAATGTGAATGTTTATGCATATGTGGACATGTCTTTGTGCATGTATAGTTGCATCTGTGTTTGTGTATCTATTTTTGTTGATGTTTGTTCATGCATAGGTGTTTGCATGTGTTTGTGTTTGCATGTATATTATGTGTTAACATTCTTGCAAGCACGTATGAGTGTGTGTATTAGTGTGGGTGTCTACATGTATTTGGGTACATGTGTGCACACATACACACTTGTGTGCATGCCAGTGTGTGTGTATGCTTGCATGTTTTCGCATGTGCATGTGTATTAGTGTGTGGATGCATGTGCATGTTCCTATTTATCTATGTGTGAGTGTATGTGAGTGTGCATGTGTGTGCTTGCATGTGTGTGTGTTGCTTTCCACATGCATGATTGTATGTGTATCATTATGTGTCCACGAGCAAGTGCAATGTGTGTGCTTGTCCTTGTGTGTGTGGTGGTTTATTTGTGTATTCACATGTGTGTGTTTGTGTGTTTGGGTGGTTCTGTATGTTAGTGTCTTTCTGTGTAAGTGTTTGCATATGGTTGCATGTTTGTGTTGGTGCATATGTGTATTTGTGTGCATTGGTACATGTGGGTT